>CM076579.1:1554825655-1555314801 GCA_034641835.2 Pinus albicaulis
GAAAAATTTCTCCATGTAATTCATCCAATAATTCATCAATCATGGTCTCTGCTCAACTTAGTGTTCCTAAATTGATGTCATAAATTGTCAACCAGGGCTAGTAAACTGTTGAAGTGAAGTGCACTATATGTGCCTAGGTATCTGCTTCCTACTTCATTGTGTTTACTGTTTTTTTTTTAGTGTTTTTGGTTTTGTGTTTTTATGCTAAGAGGAAAAAAACTAAGTGTTTAACAAAGAGAAGTTATTGGTCACACTAAAATAGAGCAAAGGCTATTGTAAACTATGTATGGCACCTAAGAATAGAAAATGCAAAACTTGTCAAGAAAAATAACTCATAACATGAACTCAGTCCAATTCATTCATTAGAAGTATGTTGGAATAGCTTGAGAAAAGGATGAGCTTAATGCAATGAGGTTCTTCTAAGTAAACAACAACTTACAATATCACAAAAATCTCATCCATGGCTAGGAATTTGTTGGAACACAATTGGAAAAGATTATCTGTAGCATAGTAAGGAACCCTACTCTAAATTAACTTATGACACTGAAATTAATCCATTCTACAACTCAAATTGTCACTACTAAGCCTCATTTGAGAGTTAGAAATCTTTTGGAATAGTTTTGGAAAAAAAAGTCTATTTGTAGAATTATAAGAAATTGTAAAACAGTCAAGGCCTCAAACTGATATCACTAATTCTTGTCCATATGATCATGTGTTGGAAGATATTAATAACAAGAGTAGTTTGTAAATAATGAAGGCCTTGAAGTCTAATGGAACAGAACTAGAATACAACTAACTAATAAAACTTAAAATACATTAAACAGAACTAAACTAGAATGAAATCAATCAAACTTGAAATACAGTGAACAGAACTTAACTAGAGTGCAATTAATCTCCGGAGTATTACAGCTGAACTAAAATGCAACTAATCTCTAAAATATTACAGCTATATCTCATTCAGTGTTAGTGATATTTTGGAATAATTCATAAGAATAAGGTTGGCTGTAACATTCGATGTAAGTTAGCATAAAGCATGGAGTTCAAAAAGCTGCTTGAATTAGGAATGAAAGAGAGCTAAAGTTACTTATCTAAACAATATTCACAGAGCTTTTCGAGTAGTAGGGGCCCTCTACCACTGGATTAGCACACAAATATTCTCAATATTTCCTCAGACCATGCAGTGAAGTTGGAATTCTTTTATTAAAGTAAAAATACTTTAGAAACAGAGTATTACGGACTTTTGAGATCTAACAATAAAACATCAATCTAGCTAACTGTCTCTCGGTATCCCGAGTCATTCTTATAAAAGAAATACATAACTACCCTTGAGAGGAAATAGGGATAAGTGTCTTTCCCAATTAAAATCAACTTAGAACTCTTGTGGAAGCCTCGTACTCTTGTTGAAGACATCTGTAGAGTTCTTGTCCCGGTAGAAGTCTACCTCTTAGTCTTGTTTTCTTCCACGTGCATAACCACTTGGAGATTTTTACTCGGACTTCGTAGAGGACAAGTAACGATGTAGATGAAGTCTGGATTTCAACCATATTCGTTTTTCCTCTAAGTGACACCTGTAACCTGTGTAAACATGAAGATAGATGTGGAATAGGCGACTGGCTATAGAATGGCTGCATTCTGTAGCTGAGTCTAGTCAAAAATTACTACAACAACAAAACCACGAAAATATAGCAAGTCAGTCATTATATGAATTCCTAAAGTGAATTTATTTAGTCCTATTGATCTTTTAAGCCTGCAATTGATAAAGGAAAAAAGAATTGAAGTGAAATTTGGTGAAAGAGAAGGACATCTTTGGGGCTCAACACATGGGAATGGGAAATTTATCTTTAATGGTGAGCTTATTGAGCTCCATATAATATAGACACATATGCCATGATCCATGATTCTTGTGCACCAATACTACTAGAGCAAAGAAATAACTTTGACTAGATTGAATTATACCAGCCTCTAGCATTTTTGCAATCATACATTTAATTTCACTCTTTTGGTCATAAGGATATCTGTAAGGCCTAATATTTGGAGGAAGACTTCCTGGCATCAAATGAATAACATGATCATAATCATGAATAGGTGGGATTCCTTTAGGAGTTTCAAAATCCTTGGAATGATTGTACACGACTTTTTGGAGATCTACAGAAATAGATGATTTTTATGTTGGAACTTCTAGGGAGCATAATTGTTCAATTATGCCTCATTATTATTTCTTCAGAAGATTTTTCATGACATTAGAGCTTATTATATTTCCTAGCTTCTCTGTGATACCTCGTAATTCAATTTCCTTTCCTTCTGACAAAAATTTCAAGAAAAGTTCCTAAAAATTAAAACCTATCATTCCCAAAGTTTGTAACAATTGTACTCATAGTACAACATTAGAACCACCAATTGGAAAGGAAAGCACTGAATTACTCAATACATATTCCCCCATGGTTAGCTTGATATTATGGCACTTTCGAGAGAAATTTAAAGTTCCTACATTTTCTACCATCACTTGACACTCTCGTGCTAGGTATAGGAAGCAATTCAATTCCTTGGGGACCTTACAATGAATAAAATTATGGGTACTACCTGAATCAATAAGCATTATTAAATTTTCCTTCCTGAAATGTCATTCTATATTGAGATTTTTAGGAGTGGTAATTCCTACCACTGCATTATAGGATACGGTGAGATTCATTTCTTCTACCTCTAGGGTTGGTTCCTAGTGTATATCCTCTTCTTTTGAAGTTTCTTGTTCCTTTTATTCCTCCTCATCAAATCTATGTAAAATTTTTTCTTCTCAACAAACTTATGACCTTTAGTCTAATTTCTATCACAACTATGGCAAAACCATTTTGCTCTTTTTTCTTCCAATTATTGTGGTGTCAACCTTGTAGGTTGTGGAAGTTTAGGAGTAGAAACACTTCCATCTTTATATTTGTGA
Organism: Pinus albicaulis; assembly: GCA_034641835.2. Lineage (NCBI taxonomy): Eukaryota > Viridiplantae > Streptophyta > Pinopsida > Pinales > Pinaceae > Pinus > Pinus albicaulis. The sequence goes on from CM076579.1 coordinate 1,554,828,591, forward strand.
GTGATAGGATTCGTTTTCACCATAATTTCTCTTTCAATTTTTCTTCCCAACCTAAATTCCTTCTCCAATGTATCTGGTTCCCAAAGGTGAACGTGATGTTGGATGTTATCCTTTACATCACCTATGAGTATAACAATCCTATGTTCCTCTAGAATATTATTTACCCTTATATTCAATTTTTGGAAGTCCTCAATGTGCACCATCATTGAACCCTTTTGTTTGAGATTGATCAATTGGCTAAATAAAGTTTTTCTCTCTGTATTCTCATAATGTGCTATCATTTCCTCTCTAAAAATTGACCAAGTGTCAAGTGGTTGACGAGAAAAAATCCATCCATACCATACAAAGTTATTTTGTTTGAAATATAAAGTTGCAATGCATACCTTTTGTGTCTTTTGCATATTATGGAGCTCAAAGTGTTGCTCCATTTGTAGTATCCATGTTATCATATCCTTGCCATCAAACTTCCTCTTATCTATCTTTGGAATATGATTGGTATTAAATCCAACATTAGAGTCTATGAAATCATGATTAATGTTTTTGTTGTTCTCATCATGAGTTTCCTCTACTACCTTTTCACTATTAGGAAGCTTTTCTTGTAGCAAGTTTGTGAAACCTTCCTTCAAACCGTCCACGTCTTTCTTCAAATATTCCATGTTTCCCTCTATACCATCAATCTTAGCTTCCATTCCATCCATATTAGCTACCACGCCATTCTTCAAATCATCCATCTTAGCTTCCATATATTTCTTCAAACCATTCATTTTAGCTTCCATGCCTTTCTTCAAATAATCCATCTTAGCTTCCATTTCATTTTTTGTTACCCTTTGCAATTGCGAAATTTGTTGCACTGGGTCTTGTAATTTTGATATATCATGTTGCATTTATTCCTCTTCATGAATCATAATAGAGCCTTCCGAGGGCTTATTTGGTTTTGGATTCTCTTTAGGAGGCCTTTTAGAACCCAATATCGATATCTATGCTTCAATATGCCCTTGGAATCACTTCAAACTGTTTTTTCAAACAAGACATGCAATTTAAAAAAAATACACACCTTTTTCTTTCTTTTAAGGAGATCGATATTGAAACTAATGTGTCTTTGTAATTTTGGATACGCAATATTTTATCTTCGGTCCTTTAGTAGCCCTATAAATATTCTTGTGAATTCCACAGGTTGGACCTGATTTGGATTCTTTAAGACAAAGTTATTCTGAATCTCCCACAATGACCTAATTATGGAATAGTTCAGTAGAGAGAACTTGTACGATGTGCCACGTGTCATTTTTTCCTTCCTTTTCTTTAAAATAAATACACAAGGCACTATAGTCCGTGTAATTCTGGTCACTTTTTACAGAATTTCAATCCAATTCTCAGAGAGAGAGTTATGACAATTTTCTCAAGTTCACCTCTTTGAGATGAAACTTGGGAGGCCGCAAAAACACTAAATTCCATAGATCATATATTTGACACTATTTCAAACCAATATATGAAAATTTTCCACAAAGTTGCTCCGGAACGCGACGCATGAGGGGTTTTTTTTTTTTTCTTCCGAAACTTCGTAGAAAACAACTTATAGAAAAAATTCCATGATGACCTATTTGAAGCAGTGAAACCCTAGAATCCAGAGCTCTTATAACAAATTTTATGAAACAAACTCACAAAATATAAGAAAAGGTAGATCAATGACTTATAATTAACCTCTTCGAGGGAGAAAACTTCTTTACATTATATAAATGAACAATTATTGGATGATACAAATGACAAACCCTCATGTCCATATATAGGAGTCCATGGGGTCACAATATAATCCTAGCCGACCTAACAATAATAATTTAATGGCACAACAATAATAATAGTGGATTATTATGGGGAACAATAATAACAATATGGGGACTAAAGGGGTACAATAACAAAAATAAGGAGGATACCCTAACAACCATAAGGGACTACACTAGTAATATAGGGCCCTAACAATAAGAGTTGTAGGTCGACTCACAGACATTATTTTCATTACACATTATTTGAATAGATTCATTATTGCTACAATAGACCAATATTCCCAATTTTAAAGCACTTTCATAATCAACCACAACCATGGCTTCATCTTGTTGACCAATATCTTACTACATTCATTTATAAATGGGTTTTAAAATTGTGGAAAATAAAGCTAATATATTGTAGGTATTTAGGGAAGAGATGTAGGGTACGGGATACTTATAGTATCACAGAGTATACGAATTGGTGATTGGTAAAAATATAAGATATATATTAAAAATAAGGGTTATTTTTATTAGAGAGATGTATTAGTAGGGGGTTCAAATTTTTTTTTTACAAACTATTTTAATATATAGTGAAAATATTCCAACTACATGACAACCATTATAAAGAACATGGGCTATTCCACAAATTGAATGAGTGGAGACCTCTTGGTCAAAACAAAGAAATGTGCATATTTTTTTCATAAAGTATTTTACAAATCATAATGGCCCATAATTCCATGATATGACCTATGAGAAAACAACAAATAAATCCTTCAACATAATGGTATTTGAGATATAAAAAAATTCATCTTGATAAAACTATGGGTGGTATTTAAGATATAAAATGTTCATATGGGTAAAACCATGGACATTTCTATCTTGAATGAGGTTTGAAGAAGACTATATATTATCATAATAATTTTATACTGCATACAAGAAACAAGAACAAAAATAGGGTTAAGACTTCTGAGTAAGGAATCATGGGCTATCCACCTTACATGCATCGTCCAAGATCTCACATTTAGAATAGAAATCTACCAGGGAACTCATCATTTATGCATCTAACTCTAATATATGTTTATGTGTATATAAAATATAGTATATTAGTGGTGATATAGCAACCATATACATGGTTTGTAATTAAATATGATACGTCTTGATCTTCCTTGTATGTCATACTACTCGCTGGCCAAGCAAGTCAACAAGGTATTGAGTGATGCTTTCTACACAAGGATATTTCTTAGCCTTCCCACGTGTAATGTTTTAATTTTCAATTACATAATTTCCATTTTTATTTTATTTTTATTAACAAAGGTAAATGAAATAGGATTGTAACATATTCATTACGATATTGATACCCCACAAACTCTTGACAATAAAAAATTTTGTTGTAGAAAGCCTAGCTCCTTAAATGAATACCATTTTGAAATTGAGCGTAGATAGGCAATTGAAAAACTACCATTTTTTACCATAAACAATATCTCACTACCAAATTTCAGAGAACCACCACTTATTGATGATAAAATTCCTTCAATCATGCACCACACATAGTTTTTATCAGCCATAAAATTACCTAATTTATTCTAGTCTAGCAAAAGTGAATAAGGTTGAAATTCACATGTTTTATAAGAGGAAACTTATAGTACTCAAATAATAATGGAAGTTATCAGATATGAAGCATGGAGAAGCGTAGTCAATGTTGGGCATGCAATCAAGATGAGTCAAATAAAATTAAAAAAATGGTTGTAGATATCACACATTTGTGAGCAGGCAACGGTGAATTTCCCTTATTGAGACATGTAGTTTTCAATTTGATGATAGAAATCGTCTTATCATATGAGTAAGAAATAATATTTCAATCTGGAGTTGGAAGTATATTAGATGAAAAATTGCTAAATCTATCATATATGGAGATGTTTTCCAACAAAACTAGTATGGTAAAAAGGATTAGAGACTTGATAGTTTATGATGCTAAACTAATTTCTATAATGACATGATTGGTAAATCTCACTAAAAATATTTTGGTTGGAAATTATAGGGCCAAAGACAATAGTTGTAGGGTTAGAGACAAATACAAAGGAACATTCTTCCATGGGCATGCATGCTTTGAAGCCTATATAAGATAAGATCAGAAAAATTTATTAATATCTGGTCCCACAAGTGACCAAAATAGGTTCATAGGAATAAAGAGTACAACAAACAGCAATAATTATGTGAGAGTTCCAAGGAAACTCCTAAGTGAAAAAAGAAATAAAAATAAAAATAAAGATAACAAATGTCGAGTAGAAAGAGCCAAACCCTAAAAATAACTAAACATGGGTATATCATCATGCAGAGGGAGGATGGAGGAGAGACACTACTCTGCACTAAATGTATATGTAGAGATGAAAAAATGAAATATATCCATCATCATTGATCACCATTAAGATACCAGTGCAGAAAACAAAGATAGAAACAAGTCTTCTGAAATTTAAACCTAATCAATATTTCTGATTGACCAACACTATGGTACTAATGTAATTCAAAGCCCTATAACTCTAGTAAATAGTAATGATAGAGATTTTTTCTATTATTACTCCCCAACTAGGAAAAAGTGGGATGAGAAAAAATCCCTTTCATACCCATATTGAGTAACTAGATTTGAGGATTGTAACAAATCCTATGGTATCAAACCAAAAAAGAAGTTTTAAGACATTAGAACATTCAATTTCATGGACTGTAATGGGGAGAATAAAGGAATACTATTTAAAAATGTGTAAGTGTGTCCTCTCACATTTGATTATACTACCTGGACTGAATGGCTCTATATGTATATTCCCTTCAACTAAGTGTAGATGGGCTTCACCTTTGAACATGAATTAGATTGGTTATTTAGGCCAAAAAAATATAAGATTCATGAATGAAAAATATTTAACTTACATTTGGAGGATTAGAGAAGAATGCACCTCAAGTACTTCTAGGAAGTTGTATACATAATGCAGGTTTCTTTCTATTTTTTTAGCAAAAAGGATGGGTATTGCTAAGTCAGGAAAATTAAATAACTCTCATTGTAACTCCAATAAACTATCAAAATTGTCACCAACTCTTTCACACTTCCAAATTTGCATATCTTAAGTTGATAAGTGTGAGGGTTGACATGTTGAAGGTTTACTTTAATTAATGGAGGAAATAATAAAAGGAACCCTACATCATAATAGATAATCAAAACAAGCAACAATATGCTTAAGTGAAAGACAAAAAGGTTCTATGGTTTTATGTACCTATGAAATAATATTTAATACCACCATGAATATATACCAAGGCCCTACAGATCTGAAGCAAAAAACTTAAATTAAGTTATTTAAAAGTATACAAGAAAATGGGCTAGATGATTGGTGAAGTACACTTTCAAAACTTGGAACTCCAAGCACATGAGGATCGGTTATAGTAATGGAGAATCTAGATTACCTTTGCATGATTTATAAATTCCTTCCACTATTTTTAACATTATGGAAGATTAACTTCGTAAATCAGGGGTATTATTATAGTTTAGACTATTGAAAATGCACGAGTCCAAGGAGGGTGTTCAAACTGAACACAATCTTGGATCTTTCTTACAATTTTTACATCCTTGGAGCTGTGAATTTTGTGACATTATGCAGTCATATTAAATATATTTTGATCTACTTTATGTTATGATATCATGCCTTAGTCAAGTTTTGATGTATAGTTTGTACAGTTTTCCAAATGGATCTTGTTCAGGATCATGAAGTTTTTATCCTTGCCTTTGTACCATAGACACTTGATGAATGTGCAATATTCGATCTAAAAAAAATATTACACTTTATTCCTTAGGAAAAAATAATCAACACTCGTGTATTTTGGATCAGGAAAGAATTTATCAAGTGACATCCCTTATTTTCGAAATCCATGAGGAGGCTTGATCATTACATCATGGAGTAGGAAATTTTTATTCTATGAGTTTTTTGTCTTTAATTCTCAAAATCACCAAGAAATGCATCTGATTCTGACTTGAATATAATTTAGAACATCCAAGGTCATAATGTTTTTCCAAACTTCCTATAATGAAATGGCATTGTGCCAAATATAGCAATATTGTGCATTTTTCAATGACATAATGTGTAAGGGGAGTTATCGCTACATATGAATTTTTCAGAACTTCATAATCAAACATAAATAAATAAAAATTAACATCGATTTTACACTTTACCTTAAAATCGAGAGAAAATAACCTTTAGAAAAGAACGTTAAATTGTAAATTATAACAACTTCATACAAATTTCTCCATTTTGGATCCACTGCCATTTTTAAAAAATGTTATGCTATTTATTTTAATTATTTCTTCTTTAGCAAGAAAAAAAACCTAGGCACTCCTTATCTTGTTCTTTTATTTTTCGTATTTTTTAATGCCTTTGACTTATTCACGTCACCAAACATAATCCATAAACAAGGTAATATATAGCAAAAAATATTTACCAACATGAGTACTTTGTGAAATTCCTCTTCTATTATTTTCTTAGTATTGGACAAAGATATCAGTATTCGAAATGGCTATAAGGCTTATGTTCTTCTTGCAATTCTGAGATCAAATACTCTACAACACTACTTAGAACTTGTAAGATGGAGTGATCTATGGTGCCACCTAGACCCAAGTAACCACCAATTAAAAAATACAATAATAATCACAAATTTTCAATTATCTTATCCCTTAGAATTGTCTTCAGTGTAACCCCTTTGCACATTATATAAAACTAAATAAAATATCTCATTTTGCTTGAACCTGAGACACCATCATGGTTTTAAGTGTGTGTATTCAATTCTAATTCTAGTGGCTTGATTGATTATTGTTTCATAGGTTACGATGGTTTCTTGATTAAAACAAATCCAACATCATCCCAAGGATGGCATGCACCAAAAAAAGACTCCTCTATACAAGCTTGGTTAGGACTAACATAAACATCATCATGGCTGAAATAATCAAGCTCAATCCCACATTAACCCCTACAACATCATTATTACTTCCCTTGAGAACTTAAGAAGCTCTAGAAACCTGCTCAAAATGCAATGGTTATCCTCTAAGAAACATGTACATGAGAAATGAAATAGCATTTCAACCCTAGAAAAAATTTTCAGCCCCAAATGTAGTTCTTGGAGCTCTCCCTTTGTTGGCGGGAAACTTATACAATATAAATCAACATGGAATGTTTACTTCCCCATCGAATTTCTACCATTAAAATTTTTATTTTTGGCTGAGAATATGCAAAATATGAGAAACATTTGAGCAAGTAGATGACCGGAAATTTGTAGATGTAAGTCGTTGGTGTACCATGCAATTTCTGTCCCATAAGACACATATTTTAACATAAAGGTTATGCATAATTTCACCAATATATGAGTAATAATATTGGAAAAACATGCAAACATCCCATTACCACCCCATGAAATTTCTAGCCTCTAAAATTCCATATGTAACCAATAATATTAGCAATATTACTGTCAATGGGGGCTATATTTGGTAGTTGCATAGAGTTTAGACTGATTACTATGCTCACCATCCACGATTAATTCCTTTCTAGTGACATCATGAGCTTTGATGCCTTGATGAATATTTTTGTCATGGTTTTGAGCCTAATAAAGAACTCTTAAGTGAGTATAGTTTAGGTTGGCCTGGTACTAACAACCTCACTCTTGTCTCTAGGCTGAGAGGAAGGTTGGTTTTTTTCCTTGGGAAAAAATATTAGGATGTTTTCCAAACTCCTTGGAGTCTACTATAATTTTCACACACAATATGATGTCCCATTATCACCTCAGCCAAAATCCCCACTCTTTAAACCCGACTCTATTCTAAAAGGCTATGCGAGGATTCATTTTGAAGAACACCCAACCAAGAATGATTTATGTCTTTATATGGAATTTGGGTAAATTTGAGGAGTTAAGTATCGTTCTTATACCAGTTTACTATGTAAAATATAATTCTAAACCAACAACATACAACACTCGAAAGTAAATATATCTGACATACAAATATATTATATCAATGTACAAATACATTTATGAGCTCTATTCTTCATATTATTTTGACTCATATTAAAAAATTGTGCCACTAGTACTCTTACTTGAAATTTTAAGGCCTTGTAATTGTTCCTTGACATGTTATAGCTCCTAATCTATTTCTAGTTGTATTGTAGGAGAGGAATTTGTATCTAGGGCCAATTGTTGCAAAATAATCTAACATGGGTTTAAAAAATGAGAGTTTGTAAGTTTAAATGGGACGCTATCATGGTACATAGTAATATATACCTTTTGGGGTTGTCCGAGGAATGAAAAAAGGAGAGGTGATGATTATACTTGAAATATTTCATGAGAAACTACTAGAAATGCGGCATTTTAGCTCTTATACCACCTTCAATTCCCAACATCATCCTATATTTCCTTGGTTTTTTTTCCTTAATGTGTTCCAAATAAACTATCATTTAGGTTGTGACTTCTTCATGGTAGTGATCATTATTATATAAAAATATGATACTTATCAGTATAAACTCCAAAACCTCAAGTGTGAGACCCACTATAGCGAAGAGGAGGCCACTATCACCTCATCAACCCTCTTATTTCTTCTAGATATCTCTCCTCTAACTCATTGGGGGTTCTCCATGTAGATCCTTGATATCAAATGGCCCAATCATAACAAGTCAAGAGATATCCAATTGTTCTACTTCACACTCCACCAATGGAACAATACATCCAATTAAGGTTTGGGTGGAATATAGGGTTGCCAAGTTTATTTAGGGTGATTAGGATTACATTTCAAAGGGAATGTCCCAAAACATACACACCCATGATATTTCTTGAAGAGTGGAACCCTAGAAGAATGGTTTTTATGATTAACAAAAAGTTATAAAGTGATTGATAATGAAGGATCAATGCCTTAGCTGATCAATGAATTTCTAGGCCTACATATTTAAGAAAAGAGTAAATATATGGAAGAGAAACGATGAAAGCGATATCAAATAACGAGAGGAAGTTTCACTTAGGTTCCTGAATTCCTTAAACCCTAGTGTCATTTTATCTTCTTTGGATATTGACGGGGAGAAATATAAAATTAGGTTCCTCAAAATAATATTGATGTAAATATTGTTCAAGGAGATGGTATAGCCATAAAACATTCAACAACACTATGGTGAAAATTTTATTAAAACCATAATTCTTCAACAAGAACAATATGGATAAAAATAATGAAAATAAATTAGGACATATTATCAAAAAATCACCAATAATCATCCAACATAGAACCATCCAATGAACATATCCTCCGAAATAAAAATTTTCTCAACCTGAAATGTTCATAGCCAATTCACAAGAGAAAATATGGAAAGTTTTAGCCTAACTGTGGTATTTCTCCCTCAAAACTCCATGAGAAAATGAGAGGAAGTGCACCTATATTCATAGACGAGGTTCTCAACTTCCCTCGTAAAAAAAAATTAATTTTCTAAGCTAAAATTCCTTATTATATCCTATGGAGGAGAAAAAGGCCCTCTTCTATTATTAGTTCATCTAAATTATAGTATTTGATTGTATTAATGATGCTTTTACAAATTTTAAGGTACAAAAGGTGCACACACCTAATACTTTCCTCAAATGAAGTTTTTTTATTGAAGCATCCAACTTCCAAAGTCCCTTCAACAACATAGATTTTTCCATGAGTTTTCAAATATGCTACCTGATCCTTCTTAGCATCCTCCATTGTGGGCACAAAAACCCCCCAAGTTGCCTTTATGGTGAGTGAAATATGCCAAGGAGTTATACTACACCCGCAATAATGTGTAGATGTGGGGATCTAATGATGAGATACCTACAAATAGGGGTACATAATCCCTCAAGTGGAAAAATGGACTTCGATATGAGTTTCAGATCATGCCATCATCCAAGAGTTCCTTCAAACCTACTCAAAGAAGTGACACTAGCTTCTAAGGTGTCCAAGGTGGAAATTTAGTCCCTCAAAACATACAATCCAAGCTCAAAAAATAGCTCCAAACATAGGTAATCTGTTAACAATACCCTTAGTTAGATCCAATAAACTGGATATTAGCATGTTTGCTTCAAATAAATATAGATTGATCTAGTCAAGAAAAACTCATTCCCTGAATTATATTTAAAAGATACAAATCACTAATCATTTTCGTAATAACCCAATTTATACCATACTGTCCTATCCTATGAAATTGAGACAAGCTGGAAACATGATCATTTTCTTACACAGTCTGATGTCTCAGGGAACAATGAACATGTCCAAGTATCATGCTATATTATACCCTATCCTTTCATGTCCATTTTCTCTGTAATCCGTTATCAAGATATATGGTTGTATGCACCTCAGATAGTTCAAAAGACACAAATAGATTTCTTAGGCTCCCAACTCTATCACTTCACATCATTTCCATTCTCCAATAGCCATATAAATGTATGTACCATCTAAATAAAATTTTTTTTCTAACCAATATGCGATCGGGAGTTCTATTCTTTCCCTAAGCTAGTCGGTATTCTCAACAACATGACTCAATGCATTATATTTTCTATTGGATACCATTTTGGTAAGAGGAAGGGTGCACATTTTATTTCATTTATGTGTACATTATTTTTTTCTTTCTTAAAATTCAAGATTCAACATATTCCATTAGATGTTGGAACTACATTATTTTACAATTTCTAGCTCCTGAATTAGATCCTACCACATACTGCTGGTAACCGAGCTATATGCATAAATCTCTCAATAAAAGTGTGTGCTCCAATGCTTTTTTCACAACACTTGATCGTGTATTTCCTAGTCCAACTTGATGCCACATTATTGTGAGGCTTCCGACATATGATATCAATATGGGTCCAAGAGTTACATGCATTAAATTTTTAACATCATCTATTCTTGCAACAAGAGAACCCTCAAGATGCTCCCCAATACTCAGAAATTTATATAACCTTTGTATCAACAACCTGGAAAATATTGGCCAAAGTATAATTGATAAGATGGTTTATCCTTCATAATCTTGAATGCTTGTGCTTCAATTTTTTTTTTCCCAAAATACAATGGTTGAGGCTTATTCTATTGTAGCTATCAGACTTCAATACATATTGGACCTACTCACCTACCATTTGAAGATATATAATTTTCTGATCTACAAAGTTTCCCACCTTGATAGATACCCTATGCATTGGTGGGTAAAAATGAAAAAAGACAACATATTTTCATGGGATTCATGTTAGGTGATGTTTCAACATGTTTATGTTCCCATACATAAGTATATTATAGCATTTTCACTTGAACTTCTTGTCATCGTCAAATAAATTCAAATAACATGTTTCATGCTTTGATCAAGAGACCTTTTGGATAGTGAATATTCAAAATAAGGAAGATAAAAAAATATGTATAGAGTTGTATGTTGAATCTAGATGGTGATAATCCCTAATAATAATAAATAAATAAAAAGATCAAAAACACAATTAGGCTGAAATACAAGATACCCTCTTAAAAAGGAAAATACAATGGACAATGGAAATGAAACCTCAAAAATCCAATAGGAAAGTTAATTGTTTCCCCACCTTCAGGATTGTATTTTGTCTCCAATTAAAAGGTACCCCATAAAAAAATTCTCCTAAATAAAATTATCTCAAAATGGAAAAGAACGCTTGATGCAGGAAGACCCTGCAAAACCCAGAACCTCTCCCATTCACATGCATATAAAAATGCATCTCAATAACTGCCCAAATAAAACCTCCAAGTTCGGGCAATTACATACACTATCAATCGTGGAAGCTTCATCCCACAATCATTTCACTATGATTATAAAATCATTACATAAATAGAGAAACTCTCTTTCAAATATGACCTTATGGTTATGGAACCGTACACAACCCAATGAATTCTGAAATGAAAATCTTTCCCAAAAGTCCTAGGAAAAGACTAAAAACCCCAATGGTTTTATTTAAATCCTCAACTTTTAATTAAGCCCCAAGGCTTAATCCATCTCAACACAAAATTTGGATTAATTAAACCTCAAGACATATGAACAGTATTCAATTTCAACAACCTTCATGCCTTACTCAAACTTGACCAATGCTCCCACACCTCAACTTTCGCTATGGCCATTATACAAACGCACAGACTTTGATTAAAGTCAAATGTCAACAGCATTCGACCACACTCACTACTGATTCGGCCCACATCATATAAAACTAGATCATAATGTATTGGCCTTACCTTCTGCCATTGATATATCATCGTTCATTGTCCGTTGATACCTAGATTAAACGGTTGTTGTGGTGAAATTTGATACGGCTGCTTGCTGCGCCTTTACACAGGTTCCTTCCATATTCGATCAACACCCTTTGAGACTCCAATGCAAACTCAAAACTCCGTTCTTTCTCTGTGTTCAACGTTTCTCCATCACTGCACAAATTTGCTCTCAATTTGCCATGATGTTCATCGCATTTATGTTCAGAGTTTGACCCCGGTTCAACATCGACCTTCTCTTGTTGTTAATAACCCAGCAAGTATGGGTTAATTCCGCCGATTTCAAAAAAGGAGATAAAATTCGATGCTACGGCTTTTGCTCACGCATTTTCTCAACGATACAGATTGCCCAATCACACAAAACCTCTTATAAAAAACACTTCAATTTCTGATTACCTTGACGCTGGGTTTCAACAAAATTTTAATTCAATTCAGTTCTGAATTTCATCGCTCTTCTAAAGCACACCTCACCTTGTGCTAAAACTTGGAATCGACCTCCATTTATGCTGAAGTCGAATTTACTTCACCGCACAAACTCAAACAGGTAAATACCATCCCAGCAAATAGATCCTGCAAACAGATAAAAATCGATGCTGCCACTTAAAACCCGTATTTCTTTGCGCTACACTCTATGGTTCGATCATAACAATAACGTTCCACCAACATTCCCAACGCTTTTATGATTTTCCATCGACTGTTAAACTCCTCAAATTACCTTTGAACCACAACGTTTTTCAACATCGTTCACACAGAGTTTAAATAAAGCTTTGCATCCTTGCTCTTTCGATTTCGCCACTGTATTTCAAGGCTCAGAACATGTGCCTACAATGCTCAACAATACATTTAGATCCAAAACCAAACTTACATATAAATCAATTTCATCATTCTTAAAAACAGAGGTTTCATATTTACTTAATTCAAATCTTCACACTATCGCTCCAATTTCACTGTATTATATGAAGTTTCAACTACTAAACCCATTTATCCAATATCAAGTTCGAACTGAAAGTCGAGTTCAGTGTTTTCCTTAGAGATTCATTATTAACTATTCCATCATCGATTAATGTTTGCAAAAACTCCGTTCATATGGAACTTGCGCTTTTTCAAATGATTCTACTTACAATCAATTCCAGCAATTGCGCCAACCTTTATTGCATTATTAGTTCCAGTTTTGTGTTAGGATGTGTTCTCAATTCATATGTGCATTTTCAATTCAACCCCCAATTACAGAAATTAACACACAATTTCTAAATCAACCAATATAGTTTTGAAAACAGACTTTTTATATTAACAAATACAATACTTACAAACTCTTGTCTTTGGCCAGATAGTCAAAATTCATGGCCCTTTCAATTGCCCGGAGGCTTACAAAATATTTTTGTCTCCTTCCTATCTATTCTGCACTTGATCTATTTTGCCTTTGAAGCTCATTAATTTATACAAATTGAATTGAACCAATTTAGGTTCAAATCCCTTTAATCACTCAACAAAGTCCTCAAATATCTCAACACCCCTACAATCTAGATTTTTATCCCTAAAATCTTGAAACTAAATCTAACTTAGGCTCATAATTAATTCTTAGATATCTCAAGTCTAATTTCTCTCATGTTTTCCAATTATTTGGAAACATTAACAAATCCTCACATATAATTAATTAAAAATATAATTTAATCACTCAAAAATCTCATTAATATTTACATGGAATTAATATTTTCTAAAAAACATGAGACCCCTAGGTTTAATAAAAATACAAAGTATTTTCGAATCTGATGCTGTTGCATCAGACTCCCAAGGTTGAAAATGAACATGATCTCCTGATCATGCGTTTAAGTCTTTTTCCACCTGGATCCCAAACTTTGTTCTGTAACTCATCATCTATATCTGCTGTTTGCTGCTTTTCTCCAGGTCTCCATATCTTATGCTGCCTAGCTCCACTAGTTGCACTTTCACAATCTGTCCTTGTCTTCATTTTGCTGCTACTTCTTTTCTCCCTTGTTGATGTCTTCCTTTGAGACACTTTCAACATGATTCTTCTGATTAATTCAATTTCTCTATCCAATAAATATTCAAACTGTTGATTTCTTGCTACCTGCTAAGCCCTTACTCGCTCAGTTCTTACTTGTTCAGTTATTACTACCGCCCAACCATCCATGCCCTCTTATCTTCTACAATGGAAAACTTCTCCTCTACCTTCTCCTATCAGCAATTTACTGGACTGGTACATTGTGTACTCTCTCCTTCTATCTTCATCACTCTGCATCTGCAATTCCCAATTATAAAATTGAGATTCTTCCTGCACTGAATTCTGACTAATCAGCATCCTTTCCAGCAACATAACTTCTTCATCCCATGGATTAGAAATTTCCACAAAATTTTCTTCTTCCTTCATTTGACTGCTCAATTGATTCCAATGTTCTTCAGTACCTGCAGCAAAACCTGCATTCACAAAATTCTCGTTAAAACAAAAATCATAATCCCTCAGTGCCTTACTTCCCTCTGCCAGCATCTGAGTATGCTATTCTAAATTTTCTTCCTCCTCTATCAGCACATCAGTATGATGATTCTCTCTACCCAAAGAATTCTCTGAAGAACCCTCAAGACTGTCAACCAATCCTTCCTTCACACCATCTTTTTCCATGATGTCTTTCTCCTCTTGTTCACTGTAGTGAACTCTTCCTTCTGCTGCAATCTCCCTGTCATACTCTAAATTCTCCAACAAATATTCCAACAATGCAATTTCTCTGTGGCATTTTTGAAGAATTTCACCATCACTTACAGTCCTTGCATTCACACACAAACTTTCAGTTTGAAAATCACAAAGTTAAACAGTCTCAATTGTTGGTTCATATACCAGCTCTTCAAGCGGATCCTCTTCTTCATTCACAAGAAATTCCTCTTGTAATGTAACAGCTTCAAGTACAAATGCATCACTGCTTTCTCCTTTGGAGTATTTATCTCCTGAAAGATTCTTTTCCATACTTGTGACAGCTTCACAAGATTGTGCATCCTCCTCAGTAAAACCTGTAATCACATCACAATTGTCAGCTACAAAAATACAAGGTTTTACATTATCCAGCTGATCTAGATCTGCCCAATAACTCATCATCTACTCGAGCTTCTTCAACTCTTCCGTTAACTGCATGTTTATCTGTTGATCCCTCTTTACTTGTAGTCTCTGCCATTTCACTTTCTTCCTCATGGTCCAACCATGTCTCTGGTCTCATATTTTCCTGTAACAATTTCATCAATAACTCAAGATGAACTGCTATCTCAGCTTTTCTTTCTCATACTCTTCATTAGTCAACTGCTGTCTTATGCCATTTGCCTTGGCATCTTTCTCCCTCTTTCTACTGTGGCCTCTCTCTGAACCTCTGCTCTCTCCTTTATGAATTTCAGTAGTCATCTTCTTTTCCATGAGTTTCTAACCCATGAGTTGCACCAAGCCTCTGCAACAGCAAGCTCTCCTACTGCCACTTACCTCACCAATCCCTTCCTCCAGATCTGGTCTTTTGGTAATCACCGGTCCTCTGCTGGAACCTTTTGAGCATTTCTCCACTGCTCCTTCAGGCTTCTCTCAGCTGCAAATTTATTCAACCTCTGTTGAATCTTCAAGTTCTGCCACGTTCACTTAGAATCCCTTGCTGGACTCCTCCATCACTGCTCTCCAGATGTGATCTCCTTCTTTCTGCTGAGATTTCTTCAACCTGCTTGCGACTTGAATTCTGCAACCAACCTTCAAACCAGAGTTAAATATCATCTGTCAGCTCACCTTCAAGATCTTGTTGATCTCGCTTCACTGCACTACATCCATGTGCTGCAATCTTCATTAGTTTCAAAATCTGACATTTATTCATCACATGCAATTAATTCAATTTAAAAACTTGAATCTTCACACAGAGCTATTCTAGCTTTGATACCAAAATGATGCAGGAAGACCCTGCAAAACCCAGAATATCTCCCATTCACATGCATATAAAAATGCATCTCAATAATTGCCCAAATAAAACCTCCAAGTCCGGGAAATTACATACAATATCAATCGTGGAAGCTTCATCTCACAATCATTTCACTATGATTATAAAATCATTACATAAATAGAGAAACTCTCTTTCAAATATGACCTTATGGTTATGGAACCGTACACAACCCAATGAATTCTCAAATGAAAATCTTTCCCAAAAGTCCCAGGAAAAGACTAAAAACCCCAATGGTTTTATTTAAATCCTCAACTTTTAATTAAGCCCCAAGGCTTAATCCATCTCAACACAAAATTTGGATTAATTAAACCTCAAGACATATGAACAGTATTCAATTTCAACAACCTTCATGCCTTACTCAAACTTGACCAATGCTCCCACACCTCAACTTTCATTATGGCCATTATATAAATGCACAGATTTTGATTAAAGTCAAATGTCAACAGCATTCGACCACACTCCCTATTGATTCGGCCCACATCATATAAAACAAGATCATAATGTATTTGCCTTACCTTCTTCCATTGATATATCAGCATTCATTGTCCGTCGATACCTGGATTGAACGATTGTTGTGGTGACGTTTGATACGGCTGCTTGCTGCGCCTTTACACAGGTTCCTTCCATATTCGATCAACACCTTTTGAGACTCCAATGCAAACTCAAAACTACATTCTTTCTCTATGTTCAACGTTTCTCCATCACTGCACAAATTTGCTCTCAATTTTCCATGCTGTTCATCGCATTTCTGTTTAGAGTTTGACCCCGGATCAACATCTACCTTCTCTTTTTGTTAATAACCCAGCAAGTATGGATTAATTCCGTCGATTTCAACAAAGGAGATAAAATTTGATGCTACGGCTTTTGCTCACGCGTTTTCTCAACGATACAGATTGCCCAATCACACAAAACCTCTTATCAAAAACACTTCGATTTCGGATTACCTTGACGCTTGGTTTCAACAAAATTTTAATTCAATTCAGTTCTGAATTGCATTTCTCTTCTAAAGCACACCTCACCCTATGTTAAAACTTGGAATCGACCTCCATTTATGCTGAAGTCGAATTTACTTCACCGCACAAACTCAAACAGGTAAATACGATCCCAGCAAATAGATCCTGCAAACAGATAAAAATCGATGCCGCCACTTAAAACCCGTATTTCTTTTCTCTACACTCTATGGTTCGATCATAACAATAACGTTCCACCAACATTCCCAACACTTTTATGATTTTCCATCGACTGTTAAACTCGTCAAATTACCTTTCAACCACAACGTTTTTCAACATCGTTCACACAGAGTTTAAATAAAGCTTTGCATCCTTGATCTTTCGATTTCTCCACTGTATTTCAAGGCTCAGAACATGTGCCTACAATGCTCAACAATACATTTAGATCCAAAACCAAACTTACATATAAATAAATTTCATCATTATGGAAAACAGAGGTTTCATCTTTACTTAATTCAAATCTTCACACTATCGCTCCAATTTCACTGTATTATATGAAGTTTCAACTACTAAACCCATTTATCCAATATCAAGTTCGAACTGAAAGTCGATTTCAGTGTTTTCCTTGGAGATTCATTATTAACTATTCCATCATCGATTAATGTTTGCAAAAACTCCGTTCATATGGAACTTGCGCTTTTTCAAATGATTCTACTTACAATCAATTCCAGCAATTGCGCCAACCTTTATTGCATTATTAGTTCCAGTTTTGTGTTAGGATGTGTTCTCAATTCATATGTGCATTTTCAATTCAACCCCCAATTACAGAAATTAACACACAATTTCTGAATCAACCAATATAGTTCTGAAAACACACTTTTTATATTAACAAATAAAATACTTACAAACTCTTTTCTTTGGCCAGATATTCAAAATTCATGGCCCTTTCAATTTCCCGGAGGCTTACAAACTCTTTTTGTCTCCTTCCTATCTATTCTGCACTTGATCTATTTTGCCTTTGAAGATCATTAATTTATACAAATTGAATTGAACCAATTTAGGTTCAAATCCCTTTAATCACTCAACAAAGTCCTCAAATATCTCAACACCCCTACAATCTAGATTTTTATCCCTAAAATCTTGAAACTAAATCTAACTTAGGCTCATAATTAATTCTTAGATATCTCAAGTCTAATCTCTCTCATGTTTTCCAATTATTTGGAAACATTAACAAATCCTCACATATAAGTAATTAAAAATATAATTTAATCACTCAAAAATCTCATTAATATTTACATGGAATTAATATTTTCTAAAAAACATGAGACCCCTAGGTTTAAAAAAAATACAAAGTATTTTCGAATCTGATGTTCCTGCATCAACGCTATCGAAAATTCCAAATGATTTGGTACAACAACACAATGGGATTTAAATTACAACTCCATGTTGGACCATGAGAAAATATTGAAAGTATTTCATCAAACCTAGCCTCTAGCAGATATCAAGGCATGAGAAAACATAATTATAATGTATTATACCTCTAGTACTATATTAAACCCTGCTTAAATAGATCGTTATCCACAGTCACACTCTTGCTAGCTGTTAGAATCCAAAATCACTCAAGAATCTAACATCAAATGAGAATGAGAATGAAATGAGGAGTTATATGCCTTTAGGGTTGTGCCTTACAATATTTCCCACTCTTTTTCCGCTCCTAAACCCCTATTTTGGGCTTTTCTCCAGGTCTTATGCATGTGGGGTCAGGGTCCACAATTTCTTACCGAGCTCACCTAAACCCATGTGTTTAGGTAAATTTAGAAAAATTCCATGCGCTATGGACAATAGTACGAAATTTTATAAACCAGGAGAGTTCCCTAGAATTTTAGCCCCAAGTACTCATTTCAAAAGCGATTTGGTGATACTCATTTGGTCCTGCCAACTCTCATGAGACTAGTTTTGACATCACTATAGTGTTTGGAAATCAACCTTTCATAGTGGCACTAGAAGGGTAACAATTTAAATACTAATTGAACATACTTACCAATAGATAATTCAAGAGTAGTTCGTTTTGTTGGAAATTTTAGATCGAGAGATTTCCAAGAAGATATAATATAATATCATTTTAATCAAAACACATGGTGATAAAATCTCTACAAGTTGGTACTATCTGTCACCCTAAAACACCTTAGTAAAAAAAACACCACAAGTTTAAATAGAGGCAAGTCTTTCAAGTATCATTTTTCCAAGTAAAAATTAAAATTTTAATAACATCATAGGTATATTAAAACCTATATTTTTTTCCCCTCAAATCCTTGTGTCTAGATATTAGCTTCAAATAAGTAATATAGATCCTAGGTTCATAAATGAACCAATGGATTCAATGGTAAATAAATAAAAAAGTAAAAACGTGGAAATTATCAACATAGTAATAGAAACGTTAGAAGAAAAAGATATGAAAATTTTATTTGAAATTCATGTTTGAAGGGAATAAATATGAAGATGAAGATGAAATAGTTCCTTTGCTGAGCTTAGAATATCAACACATTGTTTTGTATGAATAAATAATAAATGTGAAGAAGTAGAAAAAACAACAATAAATCATTGAAATTCTTCATGGACAAGTGAAGGAAGATATCTTCTAGATACACAAGTATAACTATTTTTGTTTTCTATTCAATGAACCTCCTCTCCTCCATCAAAAAGTTAACATCAAAAGGTTCACATCAATGTTTTCGAAGAGATTAGAATTGTCTCCCTCTTCACTTAGACTAGATTTTCACATATATGTGGTTGAAATATGTGGTTGAAATATTTAATTAGATGTTAAATGTGGTTTTTCATGTATTTTCGGAAGCCTATTTGAATCCATACAACCCTCTTGATTATTTACAGCCATGAGCAATATTTTCCTTCAACATGCAATTGATGAAGACTATTGCTCGAGATTCCATCAATTCAAGAATATATACATGATTGTTTTAGAGAAAATTCGTTATCCAAACTTTGATTCGGTGAACATGGCATCCATCTCCAAGAAAATTATTGATAAGTGAAGAAAGAAGAAACATGGAAAATTTATTTTCCAAAAGAAAAAAAAATACTAATCGTATATGCTTTGACGGCAAGGCATTGCCTAGAGAGAGAGGATGTTGTGTCTGAGACACGATCATGTTGTTAAGTCGATAAAATATTATGTAAATGATCTACTTTGTTTATATTTTCATAACCCTTAAGGGTCTAATACCAATTTACATGTGTATAATACGACAATGTGAGCCTCAAATAGAAGGGAATAATTCAAGACAAGAAAGCTACTAAAATGGAATTCCAAAAACTATACACATGCCATACACTCATTTGTAATATTAAATACAGAGTATAAAATTGTAATGAGATGATCAAAATTTAACAAGTCTCCAATAAAATACAATAAATAGTTTGAGCAATCAATATAGACTCAATATTCCAAAATAGAGAAGGATACACTACAAATATAATTACTGTTGCAAATATTATGATATGATCGTCGATATCGTAACAAATCAATATGTTTCCAAGGCGGTAATAATATCACCGTAATATATAGTAAAATATTTGGAATTACAATATTTTGTTGAATTTTTGTGATATTCAATGATATTTTTCCATTTTTTTTTTTTTTTTGATAAATATCTCTTTTATTTTTCTATATTTGCAAACATATTCCGATACTTTTTCCTGATACCATGAATAATATATCTTATACCAGCCTAGATTCATCTAACTCTGGATCTATCATACGCCGAGAGGGATCAAATCTTTCAAGGTGCAAACCTATTTTTTGAGTGCAAAACTTGAGGAGAGGTTTGCACCTCGAGAGATTTGATCCTTCTCAGTGCATGATAGATCTAGAGTTAGATGGATCTAGGCTAGTTCCAGTCGGAGGCATCAATGTCACATTTTTCAGATTATTAAATTGTATATTTTTTGAGATGTAAGATGGATCTAGGTTGGTTTTAGTTGTGTGCTGCCAAGGAAAATCTATCAAAGATATGATTAATTTTATCAGTAATATGTAAATATATCAAATATTAATATAATCATTTTAAATATGCTAAATATTTCTGAGATTAACTTGGTCATTTTAATTTTAAATTTTTTTAGTTACCTCAGTTCGTTGAGATGATAATTATTGTTAATAACTATAATGATTAAAAATGATGAAATACTTTTTTTAAATGCAAAGTGACAATAATAGTGTTGAAAGATAGAAAATGTGAATAATAAGAACGTACTCATGTTACAATCAATCTCAAACTATTTTCTTCTACTATTCTTATTTCCTCCCTTGTTATTTTTGTTATCTTTTCATATCGATTAAATGAAAAAGAAAATTTAAATAGTAAACCATTTAAACATGATACCTTGTCTCTCTTGCTCTCCAATATTAATAGCTTAAATTACTATAACACAAAAATCAATCTACATTGTTAATAACTTTTTGTGTTGACACTAAAGTCAATGCATATTGTTAATCCAATCACTTTAATATTAATGTACCGTCATATATCCAATTACATCAAATCATAAATCAACATATACATTGAAATCAATGCATTTAATGCAAGCAATCAAATAATATTAGAAAATAACTTCTACATTGAAATCAATGCGCCTAATGCAATCAATCAAATAATATTAGAAACCAACATCTACACTGAAATCAATGCATTTACTCAAAGCAATCAAATAGGATTAGAAATCGCCATCTACACTAAAATCAATGCATTTAGCGCAAACAATCAAATAGTATTAGGAATAATCTATATTGAAATCAATGCATCTAGTGCAAGCAATCAAATATAATTATAAATCGACGTCTAAATTGAAATCAACACATCCAGTGCAAGCAATCAAATAGTATTAAGAATCATCACCTACACTGAAATCAATGCATCTAGTGCAAGTAATCATATATCATTAGAAATAAATATCTACACTAAAATCGATGCATCTAGTGCAAATAATCAAATAGGATTATAAATCACCATCTCCACTTAAATCAATCCATCTAGTGCAAGAAATATTCTTCCTTCTCTCCACCCTCCATCCATATCTATATCCCCATCCATCTCTTTTTTTTTGTCTCTATCTCACCCCCTAAACACACACGCTCTCGCACTCCATATATATCATTCTCTTTGTCAATCACCCTCTCTCCCCATTTCTCTCTTCTTCCCTCTCTTCCCCTTCTCTCCCTCTCTCCCGCTAATATCTCTCTTTCCTCCTTTTGTCCTCTCTCTCTCTCTCTCCATCTTCCTTATCACTCACTCTCTCTCTCTCTAGGAACCAACATCTACACTGAAATCAATGCATTTACTCAAAGAAATCAAATAGGATTAGAAATCACCATCTACACTGAAATCAATGCATTTAGTGAAAACAATCAAATAGGATTAGAAATCATCTACATTGAAATTAAGTCATATAGTGCAAGTAATCAAATATAATTATAAATCTACATCTAAATTGAAATCAACACATTCAGTGCAAGCAATCAAATTGTATTAGAAATCACC
Organism: Pinus albicaulis; assembly: GCA_034641835.2. Classification (NCBI taxonomy): domain Eukaryota; kingdom Viridiplantae; phylum Streptophyta; class Pinopsida; order Pinales; family Pinaceae; genus Pinus; species Pinus albicaulis. The sequence continues at coordinate 1,554,851,118 of CM076579.1, forward strand.
ACCTACACTGAAATCAATGCATCTAGTGCAAGTAATCAAATATCATTAGAAATAAATATCTACACTAAAATCGATGCATCTAGTGCAAATAATAAAAAAGGATTAGAAATCACCATCTCCACTTATATCAATCCATCTAGTGCGAGAAATATTCCTCCCTCTCTCCACCCTTTATCCATATCTATATTCCCCTCCATCTATTCCTTTTTGTCTCTCTATCGCACCCCCCTAAACAAACGTGCTCTCATACTCCATATATATCAGTCTCCTTTTCAATCACCCCCTCTCCCCATCTCTCTCTTCTTCCCTCTCTTCACCTTCCATCTATATCTCTATCTTCCCCTTCTCTCCCTCTCCCCCAATAATATCTCTCTTTCCTCCTTTTGTCCTCTCTCCCTCTCTTTCCATCTTCCTTATCACACACACACACTCTCTCTCTCTCTAGAAACCAACATCTACACTAAAATCAATGCATTTACTCAAATAAGTCAAATAGGATTATAAATCGCCATCTACACTGAAATGAATGCATTTAGTGCAAACAATAAAATAGGATTATAAATCATCTACATTGAAACCAATTCATCTAGTGCAAGTAATCAAATATAATTATAAATTAACATCTAAATTGAAATCAACAAATTCAGTGAAAGCAATCAAATTGTATTAGAAATCACCACCTACACTGAAATCAATGCATCTAGTGCAAGTAATCAAATATCATTAGAAATAAATATCCACATTAAAATCGATGCATATAGTGCAAATAATCAAATAGGATTATAAATCACCATCTCCACTTATATCAATCCATCTAGTTTGATAAATATTCTTCCCTCTCTCCACCCTCTATCCATATCTATATCTCCCCCCATCTCTTCTTTTATGTCTCTCTATCTCACCCCCCTAAACACACACACTCTCACAATCCATATATATCAATATCTTTGTCAATCCCCTCCTCTCCCCATCTCTCTCTTCTTCCCTCTCTTCACCTTCCATCTATATCTCTATATTCCCCCTCTCTCCCTCTCTCTCCATCTTCCTTATCACTCACTCACTCTCTCTCTCTCTCCACCTTCCTCTCTCTATTTCTTTCTTCTTACCTCTCTCCTCCTCCCCCTCCAAGTCCATCTCTCTTTCCCTCCCTCTCTCCACTCTCTTACGTCATCTCTCTTCCTTCCTCTCTTTTCCTTTCTCTCTCATCTCTCTCTCCCTCTCTCTCTCTTTTCACCCACCAACTATGTTACTATATCCCTCCCTCTCTCCTTATATCTCCTTCTCCCCCCTTATCTCCATCTCTCCTTATTTGTCTCTTTATCTTAGCCCAAAACATACACGCTCTCTCTTTGTCTCTCCCTTGTCACTCCTCTCTCTCCACTTCTCACTCTCTATATTTCTTATTTCCTACATCTCTCCCCCTCCAAATCCATCTCTCTTATCGATCCCTCTCTCGTCCTATCTCTCAAGTCCTCTCTCTCTCTCTCCTCTAAATCCCTCTCTTTTCCCTGATCTCTCTCTCTCTCTCTCCAATACTCTCTCTTCCCCCATCACTCTCCTCCTCTCTCTCATCCTTCCTCTCTCTCCCTTTCTCTCCCACCTCTCTCTCTTTTTTTTCCCTCCAATCCTCTCTCTTTCCACCCCTCTCTCTCTCCAACTACATTACTAAATCCCTCCCTCTCTCCTTCTCACTTATTCTCTCCCCCTTCATTCCATACATCTTACTTTGTCTCTTTATCTCACCCCTAAACATACACACTCTCTCTCCATCTCTCACTTATCACTATCTCTCTCTATTTCTTCTTAGTTATGTAAACTAATGAACATAAATATTCGTAAATATGAAGCAGATTATGGAGTAAATATGAAAAGAGGTTTTATTTACTTAGCATACCTCTAGTTTATTTATATTTTTATTTATTTACCATACCCCTTTTTTTACTATGGTATTTGGCCCATAGGCTTGTTATATAATTAGATTTTTATTTATAATCCTATTTGATATATTTTTATTTATTTACCTTACCTCTTTATGCCTCTTTTATATTTATTTATTTACCATACTTCTTTATATATATTTTATATTTATTTATTTATTTATCATACTTGTTTATACCTCTTTTATATTTATTTATTTACACATGGTATTTGGCCCATGGTATCAATATTAATTTGTCTCATGGTATTCGTCGCATAGGCTTCATCTACATAAAACCTCTTTTTAAAGTTTTTTTAGATATAAAAAGGTTTATGGAATAAATATAAAAAGAATTTTTATTTATTTACCGTACATCTAGTTTATATATATATATATATTATTTATTTACCATAGCTCTGGAGTAAGTATAAATTCATTTTACAAATATTTAATTAAAATAAATATTAAAAGATTTTGGATTTTGATTGTTTGTGTTGAATTAACTCTTTTCCTTTGATTTAGGAAATGGTATTGACTTTAGTAAAGAGTAAAGATGTTTAAAATTTTACTTAATTTGGAAATTCAATGTGGTAATTTTTTTTGTTAAAGGTAAATTTATGATACATTCAAATTCACGTATATAATTTACTATACATTCAAATTATATAAATAATACATAATTGTATTAGAAATTGACATATGTTCTAGCACAATGTGATTTTTTCTAATATCCCTCGCATAAGCCACCATAAAAACTCTCATAAAATGAGGGTTATTAAATAATTAAATATTATTAATTATTATATTGATATTAAATGAAGAATATTCTTGTAATTGTTGATTATAAGAATATTGGGAAGAATTATTTCTTAATTATTTTATTTAGAATAATTTAAATTCTTCTATGGAAATAAATTATATTTCCAAGTTGGTATATTTTATGAGTTTTAGAAATTATGAGTAATAGATTTGGAAAAAGTATGGATAAGTGATATTTTTCTCATAAGGAAAAAGAAAATCTACCTTTAAAAATAAAAGCATGAGGGATTTATGGAATGCTTTTCTGATTTAGGAAAAATCAGATTTATGGAGGCTTTATGGATTTCTTTTGTGATTTAGAAAAGCTGGAATGCTTTTATGAATTAGAAAAGATGGAATTCTTTTATGATTTAGAAAAAAGTTGGAATACTTTTAGGATTTATAAAATATATTCCATTTTAATTAATTCTATTTTATTATAATCCCATGAGAGAAATAGAGGAGGAAAATGGGAGAATACATGGAGAATGGAGCCAAGGAAGAGGAAGAGAGTATTTCAAGCATGCATCAAGAGATGAGTAACCATATTCCTTGAAAATATCTTTGTTTGCATATGGACCTTGATTATATAATGATTGAATTTATTTGCAATAAAAATTTCAGTGTATTAAAAGCTAGATCTACACTTATTTATGCATTATTTTGATAAAACCACAAGGGGATCTTGTTTAGAAGGTTGAGTAGTTCCAGATCTGGTATGGATCTGATGTTTCAGCCATATATCAGTTTTAGATCTGAATATTAACCTACAACAGCTGAAGCTCCTCATATAAAAAGTTGTCAAGTCTTTCTGCAGCTTTTCCAATTGTTTCTGCTATTATTTTTGAAGGATTCTTGCTCTTTCTTCAAGTAAATCCAATGCTTCTACAAAGGAACTTGATTATAGATCTGATTTCTTGATGGCATACTATAACATGAGTCTAATGGCTGATTTCTAGAGTCTTCCAGCAGAAATTGCGCAATTCCTAAAGGACGATTTCTCTATTTACCAACTCTCTCCTTTCGCTGATTTTCAGCTAGTGTTGATTGTGGGAGATCTGTTAAAACCTCTAAACTCATTTATTTTTGCTGAAAATTTGCTTGAGGTCTGACACAGAGTAAAATAAGGGAACCCAACCCTGTTCTATGTTATTTTCACATTGGCTTGCTTATACAATGCCCTCCTTGAGCCTATTGCAGATTTTCCTGAGAGTGGAATTTCGCGCTTCTTCCTTGGTTGGTTTTTACTTCTATTTTGGATCCATTGTTTAGATCTATAGATCTAAGGTTCATAAGAGCAGAAAAATATAAGAGGATTGTGTCATTCCCACACTTGTTGTGTTCCACCATTCTTCTATAGACAGAGTCTGGAATGGGCCAGGAAACCTCTGGATTTCACCCTTCCTTGTGAAGGTGATGCATCTAGTAAATGCCCTCCCAGTCTATCTCTGGTTTAGATATATTGGTGTAATTCCATATTGCTGTGATTCCATAGTGGAATATCTTAAGATATTCCCTACTGAGCCTATATTTTCCCATTTGTAATATTGCATAATTGTATGCAAGGAAATAATTATTGTGTTAAAACTCTTCCAAATGAATAGAAGATAAAAATATATCCTTGTATGCATTATTGGATTAGATTCTTAGAGAGGAAAAAGAGTAATCACATGCTTTAGTATGTAAGATTATTTAGAGAAACATATATGCTTGCATGCATGGGAAAAATATATTTTTGAGTATTAGATTTCTAGAGAAAAGGAAGATGCAATCACATAATATTTATTGTGTTAGCCTTCTTTTGGGAAAAATAATATGTATTTGTCCAACATAAAGGGATTAGCTATGGTATTAGCTTTATATTGGGAGAATATTATGCATAGTTATTGGTTATATCTTTTGGATGAGAGGGAAATGTCACTTTGCATGCATGAAATGATAAGTGGTATGCGTTTGACCCTTGGAAAAGAAATGTGTTTACTTTTCCATGAAATATTTATTTGGGTTCTTTTGGAAAGAAATATATGTTTTACATGCAGGAAGAACAAGATATGTTATTGCATGCACAAAACTATAACTTGTATGTTAACTTTGTTTGAAATAGAGTTTGCATTGTTATACATAGTAACCATTATGAATAGATCTTGGGTGGAAAATATGTTTTTGGAAAAGAACATGTATTCACATGCGTAAGTATAACATCTATTGCATTAATCCATATTGAAAAGAAAAAATACGAGTAGGCAAAAAGAGAAATTTCTTGTTGGGATAGTTGTCTTGAAAATATTGTTATGCATTTGCATGCATAGTATTATTATATCGTATGTTAGCTTTCTTTTGGAAATAATAGGAAAGTGCATGCAAGATTTTATTAGTGTTTGGTGGAAAGAGGATGCTTGATATTGATTTATTTGTTACTAATGCATGTGAAATGATGTTAAATAAGGAAACTAATGTCAATGTGGCTATGTTTTATAAATGTATACAAATATTTGTTGAAGTGTCACAAATAGAGATTGATTATTGGTTTATTAATATTTTATCTAATCATGATATCAAGTGTGCTGATGACAGAAATGGCAGGAAAGAAGGATGACTTGAGAAAAGGAAATTTCAAGTTTAACATTGTGGAAGATAAAGAGTTGTTAGTCCATGCAGGTTTAGTAGTTCCAATTGCACAGTGATCCCCTGAAGGAAGCAGTCTGACTATAAAGACAGAGATTGATGATTCGTGGGTAAATGGTATCATGATGATTGTAATAGCTTATAGCTAGTTATGTTTCGTTTAAGATTATTTTTATATGTAAATTTTATGAAAATGGTCAAGGGATGGACTCCCTTATAACCATTGAGTGAGGGCTGAAAACCCTCACGAGTGTTTAATAATAAAATTAAACGTTTGCTAGTTTTCACCCTACTGGGTTTCCAGGGTATATCGGTGTCTATTTATGTGATTGTTAATTGTGTCGTTTTGATGATGTTAATTTCTTTCATGATATGATGTTGATATTATCAATTAGGTGATCTACTAATTGAATTAAAATTATCATGGGATTGATGCATAGTTATAGCAGGAAATTTAAGTTAATATGCTACAACAAGAACAATTAATGGTTGTGTAACTCACTATGATTTTTGCTAAATATTTCTCTAAGTGATGATAATGGGTATTTAAATGGTTAATGCAGAAACATATAAAGAAATTTATAAGGTTACACATTCGTAAATGTTGAAAAAAAGTCCTAACTCCATGCATTTTTCCTGCGAGGTTATCGGGGAATGTTACAAATGGTATCAGACCAAAAGGTTGCAACACTGGCTCCTTTTGGGAATCATTATGCAAAAAGGAAGTAGAGGTATGATGCTCGTGGGCATCATCTCAGGTATGATTTTAATTAAACTTGTAGTATACTACAATTAACATGAGATGCATGTTGCATGATTAATGACTGCATGAAAGAGTAGACATTTATAATGTTTCTTTAAAAGTTGTGCTCATGAAATTTTAATATGGATGTGGATAAAAGACAATAAAACTTCTATTGTACCTATGAACCATCTTGAGCACTCACTGTTTATATTGCAGATTAATTACCAACCTTGCATGCATAATATGAGAAAAATGATTATGGTGCATAAGAAAAAAGAATGGAAAACATGGCTAAATTTATCATGCACTACCTATAAATAATGAATACACGTATGGTTGGTGTGATAACTAAATAATATAGAAGTTGGGTTTGACCCTGAAGAGGAAAATGGAATGTGGAAAACAAAATATATATATATTTGAACGAAACTCTTTAGTTGTTAAAAATAAGCAACGAGTGAAATAGAACTCACATAGTGAACTTAAATTCAATGAAAAAATCATAGTAGCATAATTGTGGGTTCTCTTTCTTCATTTAGAGTTGTAGAGGAAATTTTGCATTCCATGTGTTCGACAAAAAGTGGTAATTGAGATCCACGGTTTTGTTATTTTAAATAATTTCATCCGTGGAAGTTTTGGATGTGATTAGTCTTTAATATCAAGGGGTTTTCATACCTTGAGATCATGTAACCCCCATGGTGATTCCAAGAAAAAGTTATGTTTAGAAATGGATCCATAATTTGGTCAAATTTCCTGATTAGACGCTGTTGTAGGGATTGTTGGTTCTGTTATTAGCAGAAATTTTACCATTGATGATATTAATATGATTCATGATGTTCTATAAATTCTAGTTTTACTATCTCTATGAGAGTATAAACATATTTATGAAAATTTATTTTATCTCTGCTAACTAGTCCCTCAATCGTAGTAGATTGTATGCTTGCCAACTATTTGGAAGAATGCCTTATACACCATAGATTGCATGCTTGCAAATTGTTGTTAAAATTCCTCAATGGATGTAGATTGCATGCTTGAAAATTGTTTGATGGAATGTCGAATTGGTTGTAGATTGCATGCTTGCACACTATTTGAAAAAAAAGTCTACAGTGATTGTAGATTTCATGATTGCAAATTATTTTCACAAAATTCCTCAATGGTTGTCACTTATATGGTTGCAAGCTAATGGTAAGCGAAATAAAAAAATAAAAAAATCACATTTTGTGTCCTAGTGTTCAATGGGACTGTTAGTTCTCTACAATATTGATGGCTGCTAAGGTGAGACCTTAAATAAAGTATCATGCTATGGTATGCAACATATGTTAATGTCTTTTTTCTAAGCTACATGATTATTATTATTATGTGGAAATTTTGAATATATACCACCTATATTACATGCGATGAATTGTTGTCAATGTGCTTTGACAAATTTTGGACCCCATGTTGTGGGTCAAGTATAGATGCATGGTGTACATAAATGTTCCTTTGCCTTGATGATAATATGCAATGGAAAATTATGTAAATTACAGTGGATTTGTAGACATTGACTATTTTTAGACATTGAATTTTTATTGGATTCAATGGCTATGGAAGCTATGATGGGATTGATGTAATGAGGTAATATTTTATTTTTTTGTTGAGTTAATGAATACTTTAGTTGGGGTATTCAGGAAATAACTCTAGAGTTTTTGTAACACCCCCAAGTTCTATGCTTTTCAAATTAGACATTTGAACATAAATCCAAAGGGGAGTGGACCCCAATGGATAATCATTGTGTGGATGTGGTTAATTATTTATTTATGAAAAATAAATAAAATATTGTGTATGCACTATGACCAAATGAGCAATTGAGATCACATGCCTAATCCATGAGGTTATGGAAAAGGTAAAGACTTTCCCCAAAATCTTTCAAAAATCCTTGAAAGAAGTTATTTACTTAGATTTTTGAGGAAAATCTAAATTCCCAAATAAGGGAAGCCTAGGCAAATAGAATAAAAGATCTCAAACTTCGGGACTTGCACTGGAAAACAAGCTTTGGGGAGAGCATAGCTCAAATAAGCTGCTCCAGAACAGATTGAGGTTAGTCTGTTCTTGGAGGATCTCAGCTCGGGGGTGAGTTCTGGAGATAGACGAACTCTAAGGTTGGGAGGACTGGTCATAGTATCGGTATGCATACATAAATTTGGAGATTTATCTATGAATTTTTATATAAGGTTATATGAATTGTTATGTTATGATTTCTTATGGAAAGTTTATATGAATCATTATGTTATGATTTCTTATGCAAAGTTTATATGAATCATTATGTTATGATTTCTTATGCAAAGTTTAGATTGACTGTTTGTTCAGTACCTCATGCAATTGCAAATTAGAGCTATTAGCTGAAAATCCAGTAGGTTAATAGCAGGGACAAATGGTTGGATTCCAGGGATAAGTACCCTGTAGTAATAAAGTTAGAGATGATAGATTTCCTGAATGTCAAATATAATAACAATTGTATAGGTGTAGCTTGCTGTCTTTTAAAATGAAAATGGAGTTGCTGTGTGTATAAACCGAAATTTTTAACAAAACGGTAAACAGGAACAGCAAGTACAGTCCAAGGGAAGAGTTGTAATATGCACCAGAATTACAAGTATGCTGAATAAATTTAACAATAACATAAGAGAATAGCCCTATTGTTATATGTGGTAAAATTATGGGTAAAGGAAGATTGTAAACATATTTAAAATATTGGGAAAAGAGCGTCTATCCACTTTCAATATAAACTGCTGTAAAAGTAGTTGAAGCAAAGAAGGTTAACTGAATATAGATAGATGTATATGTAGATATCTATACATAGATGCTGTAATTTTATAATTATAGAGGTTAGAAAGTCTATAAATCTTGCTAACTGAAAAAGTTAGAGAAAGGGACATATTGATCTGTTAGAGTTGGACAAACTCTGAAAAAACAGATCTGCGAAATACAAATGAGTATATGTTTATATACACATATAAATATCAGTCGACTGGGTTGACTGATAGGAATTGAGGTTAAGCCAAAATTTCTCAGGGGAATATTTATAATACCAAGAGTGTCTGTAATTACCAAAGAGAAATTAAAGACTTGATAAAAGTATGAATGTGAAATTGATTATTGAAAAAAATTAGGTGTATAAAAGTAGAGTATATCTGAGTTAATGTTATGCAGATAAGAAGCTGGGGATGGGAGACGTGACAATTTTAGAAGACTTCTTGCCAGCTTATGGAAAGCTATTGGTGGTTAATTTCAACATGGACCTTCCCTAAAAGTCTCCTAAAAATCCCTACGAGAAAATAATAAAGAGGAAATATTAACATAATGGTTGGAGATAAATACCATGAGTTTGAATTGGATTGAAATTATTGTGGGAGAGAAAGACAATAATTTGCAAAAACACTAGTGGGAGAGAAAGACTAGTGTAACTCCTAAATAAAATGCAATGTGCACTTGATAGAGTTTTCCTATCATTTTGATGATTAAAGGGCTAAGTGCTCCCTGAGTTTTTATGAAAGTATTAGGATTTAGGTATTATTTTACATTTCCTAAATAATTGGAAATGAAAATTAAAGGTTAATGTTCCAACAAGAGAAGAACATCGAGGACGATGTTCTCTTTAAGGGGGGGTGTTTGTAATATCCCTCGCATAAGCCACCTTAAAAACTCTCATAAAATGAGGGTTATTAAATAATTAAATATTATTAATTATTATATTGATATTAAATGAAGAATATTTCCTGAGAGTGGAATTTCCTGTTCTATGTTATTTTCACACTGGCTTGCTTATACAATGCCCTCCTTGAGCCTATTGCAGATTTTCCTGAGAGTGGAATTTCGCGCTTCTTCCTTGGTTGGTTTTTACTTCTCTTTTGGATCCATTTTTTAGATCTATAGATCTAAGGTCCATAAGAGTAGAAAAATGTAAGAGGATTGTGTCATTCCCACACTTGTTGTGTTCCACCATTCTTCTATAGACAGAGTCTGGAATGGGCCAGGAAACCTCTGGATTTCACCCTTCCTTGTGAAGGTGATGCATCTAGTAAATGCCCTGCCAGTCTATCTCTGGTTTAGATCTATTGGTGTAATTCCATATTGCTGTGATTACATAGTGGAATATCTTAATATATTCCCTACTGAGCCTATATTTTCCCATTTGGAACATTGCATAATTGTATGCAAGGAAATAATTATTGTGTTAAAACTCTTCAAAATGAATAGAAGATAAAAATATATCCTTGTATGCATTATTGGATTAGATTCTTAGAGAGGAAAAAGAGTAATCACATGCTTTATTTTGTAAGATTATTTAGAGAAACATATATGCTTGCATGCATGGGAAAAATATATTTTTGAGTATTAGATTTCTAGAGAAAAGGAAGATGCAATCACATAATATTTATTGTGTTAGCCTTCTTTTGGGAAAAATAATATGTATTTGTCCAACCTAAAGGGATTAGGTATGGTATTAGCTTTATCTTGGGAGAATATTAGGCATAGTTATTGGTTATATCTTTTGGATGAGAGGGAAATGTCACTTTGCATGCATGAAATGATAAGTGGTATGCGTTTGACCCTTGGAAAAGAAATGTGTTTATATTTCCATGAAATATTTATTTGGTTTCTTTTGGAAAGAAATATATGTTTTACATGCAGGAAGAACAAGATATGTTATTGCATGCACAAAACTATAACTTGTATGTTAACTTTGTTTGAAATAGAGTTGGAATTGTTATACATATTAACCATTATGCATAGATCTTGGGTGGAAAATATGTTTTTGGAAAAGAACATGTATTCACATGCTTAAGTATAACATATATTGCATTAATCCATATTGAAAAGAAAACATACGAGTAGGCAAAAAGATAAATTGCTTGTTGGGATAGTTATCTTGAAAATATTGTTATGCATTTGCATGCACAGTATTATTATATAGTATGTTAGCTTTCTTTTGGAAATAATAGGAAAGTGCATGCAAGATTTTATTAGTGTTTGGTGGAAAGAGGATGCTTGATATTGATTTATTTTTTACTAATGCATGTGAAATGATGTTAAATAAGGAAACTAATGTCAATGTGGTTATGTTTTATAAATGCATACAAATATTTGTTGAAGTGTCACAAATAGAGATTGATTATTGGTTTATTAATATTTTATCTAATCATGATATCAAGTGTGCTGACGACAACAATGGCAGGAAAGAAGGATGACTTGAGAAAAGGAAATTTCAAGTTTAAAATTGTGGAAGATAAAGAGTTGTTAGTCCATGCAGGTTTAGTAGTTCCAATTGCACAATGATCCCCTGAAGGAAGCAGTCTGACTACAAAGACAGAGATTGATGATTCGTGGGTAAATGGTATCATGATGATTGTAATAGCTTATAGCTAGTTATGTTTCGTTTAAGATTATTTTTATATGTAAATTTTATGAAAATGGTCAAGGGATGGACTCCCTTATAAGCATTGAGTGAGGGGTGAAAACCCTCACGAGCGTTTAATAATAAAATTAAACGTTTGCTGGTTTTCACCCTACTGGGTTTCTAGGGTATATCGGTGTCTATTTATGTGATTGTTAATTGTGTCGTTTTGATGATGTTAATTTCTTTCATGACATGATGTTGATATTATCAATTAGGTGATCTACTAATTGAATTAAAATGATCATGGGATTGATGCATAGTTATAGCAGGAAATTTAAGTTAATATGCTACAACAAGAACAATTAATGGTTGTGTAACTCACTATGATTTTTGATAAATATTTCTCTAAGTGATGATAATGGGTATTTAAATGGTTAATGCAGAAACATATAAAGAAATTTATAAGGTTACACATTCGTAAATGTTGAAAAAAAGTCCTAACTCCATGCATTTTTCCTGCGAGGTTATCGAGGAATGTTACAAATGGTATCAGACCAAAAGGTTTCAACACTGGCGCCTTTTGGGAATCGTTATGCAAAAAGGAAGTAGAGGTATGATGCTAGTGGGCATCATCTTAGGTATGATTTTAATTAAACTTGTAGTATACTACAATTAACATGAGATGCATGTTGCATAATTAATGACTGCATGAAAGAGTAGACATTTATAATGTTTCTTTAAAAGTTGTGCTCATGAAATTTTAATATGGATGTGGATAAAAGACAATAAAACTTCTATTGTACCTATGAACCATCTTGAGCACTCACTGTTTATATTGCAGATTAATTACCAACCTTTGCATGCATAATATGAGAAAAATGATTATGGTGCATAAGAAAAAAGAATGGAAAAACATGGCTAAATTTATCATGCACTACCTATAAATAATGAATACACGTATGGTTGGTGTGATAACTAAATAATATAGAAGTTGGGTTTGACCCCGAAGAGGACAATGGAATGTTGAAAACAAAATATATATATATTTGAACGAAACTCTTCAGTTGTTAAAAACAAGAAATGAGTGAAATAGAACTCACATAGTGAAGTTAAATTCAATGAAAAAATCATAGTAGCATAATTGTGGGTTCTCTTTCTTCATTTAGAGTTGTAGAGGAAAGTTTGCATTCCATGTGTTCGACAAAAAGTGGTAATTGAGATCCACGATTTTGTTATTTTAAATAATTTCATCCGTGGAAGTTTTGGATGTGATTAATATTTAATATCAAGGGGTTTTCATACCTTGAGATCATGTAACCCCCATGGTGATTCCAAGAAAAAGTTATGTTTAGAAATGGATCCATAATTTGGTCAAATTTCCTGATTAGACGTTGTTGTAGGGATTTTTGTTTCTGTTATTAGCATAAATTTTACCATTGATGATATTAATATGATTCATGATGTTCTAGAAATTCTAGTTTTACTATCTCTATGAGAGTATAAACATATTTATGGAAATTTATTTCATTTCTGCTAACTAGTCCCTCAATGGTAGTAGATTGTATGCTTGCCAACTATTTGGAAGAATGCCTTATCCACCATAGATTGCATGCTTGCAAATTGTTGTTAAAATTCCTCAATGGATGTAGATTGCATGCTTGAAAATGGTTTGATGGAATGTCGAATTGGTTGTAGATTTCATGCTTGCACACTATTTGAAAAAAAGTCTACAGTGATTGTAGATTTCATGATTGCAAATTATTTTCACAAAATTCCTCAGTGGTTGTCACTTATATGGTTGCAAGCTAATGGTAAGCGAAAAAAAAAAGAATCACATTTTGTGTCCTAGTGTTCAATGGGACTGTTAGTTCTCTACAATATTGATGGCTGCTAAGGTGAGACCTTAAATAAAGTATCATGCTATGGTATGCAACATATGTTAATGTCTTTTTTCTAAGCTACATGATTATTATGATTATGTGGAAATTTTGAATGTATACCACCTATATTACATGCGATGAATTGTTGTAAATGTGCTTTGACAAATTTTGGACCCCATGTTGTGGGTCAAGTATAGATGCATGGTGTACATAAATGTTCCTTTGCCTTAATGATAATATGCAATGGAAAATTATGTAAATTACAGTGGATTTGTAGACATTGACTATTTTTAGACATTGAATTTTTATTGGATTCGATGGCTATGGAAGCTATGATGGGATTGATGTAATGAGGTAATATTTTATTTTATTGTTGAGTTAATGAATACTTTAGTTGGGGTATTCAGGAAATAACTCTAGAGTTTTTGTAACACCCCCAAGTTCTATGCTTTTCAAATTAGACATTTGAACATAAATCCAAAGGGAAGTGGACCCCAAGGGATAATTATTGTGTGGATGTGGTTAATTATTTATTTATGAAAAATAAATAAAATATTGTGTATGCACTATGACCAAATGAGAAATTGAGATCACATGCCTAATCCATGAGGTTATGGAAAAGGTAAAGACTTTCCCCAAAATCTTTCAAAAATCCTTGAAAGAAGTTATTTCTAATTTAGATTTTTGAGGAAAAATCTAAATTCCCCAATGATGAGAAAAGTAGTTGGGAAGAGGTAAAAAGCTAGAAAAGCTGGAAAAGCAGAAAGCAGCTTTAAAGTCCCTAAATAAGGGAAGCCTAGGCAAACAGGAATAAAAGCATCCTAAAATTCTGGACGCAGAATTGGAAACAGGCTTTGGGGAGAGCACAGCTTAAATAAGCTGCTCCAGAACAGATTGAGGTTAGTCTATTCTTAGAGGATCTCAGCTCGGGGGGTGAGTTCTGGAGATAGACGAACTCTAAGGTTGGGAGGACTGGTCATAGTATCGGTATGCATACATAAATTTGGAGATTTATCTATGAATTTTTATATAAGGTTATATGAATTTTTATGTTATGATTTCTTATGCAAAGTTTATATGAATCATTATGTTATGATTTCTTATGAAAATTTTAGATTGACTGTTTGTTCAGTACCTCATGCAATTGCAAATTAGAGCTATTAGCTGAAAATCCAGTAGGTTAATAGCAAGGACAAATGGTTGGAGTCCAGGGATAAGTACCCTGTAGTAATAAAGTTAGAGATGATAGATTTCCTGAATGTCAAATATAATAACAATTGTACAGGTGTAGCTTGCTGTCTTTTAAAATGAAAATGGAGTTGCTGTGTGTATAAACCGAAAATTTTAACAAAACGGTAAACAGGAACAGCAAGTACAGTCCAAGGGAAGAGTTGTAATATGCACCAGAATTACAAGTATGCTGAATAATATTAACAATAACATAAGAGAATAGCCCTATTGTTATATGTGGTAAAATTATGGGTAAAGGAAGATTGTAAACGTATTTAAAATACTGGGAAAAGGGCGTCTATCCACTTTCAATATAAACTTCTGTAAAAGTAGTTGAAGCAAAGAAGGTTAACTGAATATAGATAGATGTATATGTAGATATCTATACATAGATGCTGAAATTTTATAATTATAGAGGTTAGAAAGTCTATAAAGCTTGCTAACTGAAAAAGTTAGAGAAAGGGACATATTGATCTGTTAGAGTTGGACAAACTCTGAAAAACAGATCTACGAAATACAAATGAGTATATGTTTATATACACATATAAATATGAGTCAACTGGGTTGACTGATAGGAATTGAGGTTAAGCCAAAATTTCTCATGGGAATATTTATAATACCAAGAGTGTCCGTAATTACCAAAGAGAAATTAAAGACTTGATAAAAGTATGAATGTGAAATTGATTATTGAAAAAAATTAGGTGCATAAAAGTAGAGTATATCTGAGTTAATGTTATGCGGATAAGAAGCTAGGGATGGGAGACGTGACAGTTTTAGAAGACTTCTTGCCAGCTTATGGAAAGCTATTGGTGGTTAATTTCAACATGGACCTTCCCTAAAAGTCTCCTAAAAATCCCTAGGAGAAAATAATAAAGAGGAAATATTAACATAATGGTTGGAGATAAATACCATGAGTTTGAATTGGATTGAAATTATTGTGGGAGAGAAAGACAATAATTTGCAAAAACACTAGTGGGAGAGAAAGACTAGTGTAACTCCTAAATAAAATGCAATGTGCACTTGATAGAGTTTTCTTATCATTTTGATGATTAAAGGGCTAAGTGCTCCCTAAGTTTTTATGAAAGTATTAGGATTTAGGTATTATTTTACATTTCCTAAATAATTGGAAATGAAAATTAAAGGTTAATGTTCCAACAAGAGAAGAACATCGAGGACGATGTTCTCTTTAAGGGGGGGTGTTTGTAATATCCCTCGCATAAGCCACCTTAAAAACTCTCATAAAATGAGGGTTATTAAATAATTAAATATTATTAATTATTATATTGATATTAAATGAAGAATATTCTTGTAATTTTTTATTATAAGAATATTGGGAAGAATTATTTCTTAATTATTTTATTTAGAATAATTTAAATTCTTCTATGGAAATAAATTATATTTCCAAGTTGGTATATTTTATGAGTTTTAGAAATAATCAGTAATAGATTTGGAAAAAGTATGGATAAGTGATATTTTTCTCATAAGGAAAAAGAAAATCTACCTTTAAAAATAAAAGCATGAGGGATTTATGGAATGCTTTTCTGATTTAGGAAAAATCAGATTTATGGAGGCTTTATGGATTTCTTTTGTGATTTAGAAAAGCTGGAATGCTTTTATGAATTAGAAAAGATGGAATTCTTTTATGATTTAGAAAAAAGTTGGAATACTTTTAGGATTTATAAAATATATTCCATTTTAATTAATTCTATTTTATTATAATCCCATGAGAGAAATAGAGGAGGAAAATGGGAGAATACATGGAGAATGGAGCCAAGGAAGAGGAAGAGAGTACTTAAAGCATGCATCAAGAGATGAGTAACCATATTCTTTGAAAATCTCTTTGTTTGAATATGGACCTTGATTATATAATGATTGAATTTATTTGCAATAAAAATTTGAATGTATTAAAAGCTAGATCTACACTTATTTATGCATTATTTTGATAAAACCCCAAGGGGATATTGTTTAGAAGGTTGAGTAGTTCCAGATCTGGTATGGATCTGATGTTTCAGCCATATATCAATTTTAGATCTGAATATTAACCTACAATAGCTGAAGCTCCTCATATAAAAAGTTGTCAAGTCTTTCTGCAGCTTTTCCAATTGTTTCTGCTATTATTTTTTAAGGATTCTTGCTCTTGCTTCAATTAAATCCAATCCTTCTACAAAGGAACTTGATTATAGATATAATTTCTTGATGCCATACTATAACATGAGTCTAATGGCTGATTTCTAGTGTCTTCCAGCAGAAACTGCGCAATTCCTAAAGGACGGTTTCTCTATTTACCAACTCTCTCCTTTCGCTGATTTTCAGCTAGTGTTGATTGTGGGAGATCTGTTAAAACCTCTAAACTCATTTATTTTTGCTGAAAATTTTCTTGAGGTCTGACACAGAGTAAAATAAGGGAACCCAACCCTGTTCTATGTTATTTTCACACTGGCTTGCTTTTACAATGTCCTCCTTGAGCCTATTGCAGATTTTCCTGAGAGTGGAATTTCGCGCTTCTTCCTTGGTTGGTTTGTACTTCTCTTTTGGATCCATTTTTTAGATATATAGATCTAAGGTCCATAAGAGCAGAAAAATATAAGAGGATTGTGTCATTCCCACACTTGCTGTGTTCCACCATTCTTTTGTAGACAGAGTCTGGAATGGGCCAGGAAACCTCTGGATTTCACCCTTCCTTGTGAAGGTGATGCATCTAGTAAATGCCCTGCCAGTCTATCTCTGGTTTAGATCTATTGGTGTAATTCCATATTGCTATGATTCCATAGTGGAATATCTTAAGATATTCCCTACTGAGCCTATATTTTCCCATTTGGAACATTGCATAATTGTATGCAAGGAAATAATTATTGTGTTAAAACTCTTCAAAATGAATAGAAGATTAAAATATATCCTTGTATGCATTATTGGATTAGATTCTTAGAGAGGAAAAAGAGTAATCACATGCTTTAGTATGTAAGATTATTTAGAGAAACATATATGCTTGCGTGCATGGGAAAAATATATTTTTGAGTATTAGATTTCTAGAGAAAAGGAAGATGCAATCACATAATATTTATTGTGTTAGCCTTCTTTTGGGAAAAATAATATGTATTTGTCCAACCTAAAGGGATTAGCTATGGTATTAGCTTCATCTTGGGAGAATATTATGCATAGTTATTGGTTATATCTTTTGGATGAGAGGGAAATGTCACTTTGCATGCATGAAATGATAAGTGGTATGCGTTTGACCTTTGGAAAAGAAATGTGTTTATTTTTCCATGAAATATTTATTTGGTTTATTTTGGAAAGAAATTTATGTTTTACATGCAGGAAGAACAAGATATGTTATTGCATGCACAAAACTATAACTTGTATGTTAACTTTATTTGAAATAGAGTTGGCATTGTTATACATAGTAACCATTATGAATAGATCTTGGGTGGAAAATATGTTTTTGGAAAAGAACATGTATTCACATGCATAAGTATAACATCTATTTCATTAATCCATTTTGAAAAGAAAACATAAGAGTAGGCAAAAAGAGAAATTTCTTGTTGGGATAGTTATCTTGAAAATCTTGTTATGCATTTGTATGCACGGTATTATTATATAGTATGTTAGCTTTCTTTTGGAAATAATATGAAAGTGCATGCAAGATTTTGTTAATGTTTGGTGGAAAGAGGATGCTTGATATTGATTTATTTGTTACTAATGCATGTGAAATGATGTTAAATAAGGAAACTAATGTCAATGTGGTTATGTTTTATAAATGCATACAAATATTTGTTGAAGTGTCACAAATAGAGATTGATTACTGGTTTATTAATATTTTATCTAATCATGATATCAAGTGTGCTGACGACAGCAATGGCAGGAAAGAAGGATGACTTGAGAAAAAGGAAATTTCAAGTTTAACATTGTGGAAGATAAAGAGTTGTTAGTCCATGCAGGTTTAGTAGTTCCAATTGCACAATGATCCCCTGAAGGAAGCAATCTGACTACAAAGACAAAGATTGATGATTCGTGGGTAAATGGTATCATGATGATTGTAATAGCTTATAGCTAGTTATGTTTCGTTTAAGATTATTTTTATATGTAAATTTTATGACAATGGTCAAGGGATGGACTCCCTTATAACCATTGAGTGAGGGTTGACAACCCTCACGAGCGTTTAATAATAAAATTAAACGTTTGCTGGTTTTCACCCTACGGGGTTTCCAGGGTATATCGGTGTCTATTTATGTGATTGTTAATTGTGTCGCTTTGATGATGTTAATTTCTTTCATGATATGACGTTGATATTATCAATTAGGTGATCTAATAATTGAATTAAAATGATCATGGGATCGATGCATAGTTATAGCAGGAAATTTAAGTTAATATGCTACAACAAGAACAATTAATGGTTGTGTAACTCACTATGATTTTTCCTAAATATTTCTCTAAGTGATGATAATGGGTATTTAAATGGTTAATGCAGAAATATATAAAGAAATTTATAAGGTTACACATTCGTAAATGTTGAAAAAAAGTCCTAACTCCATGCATTTTTCCTACGAGGTTATCGGGGTATGTTACATTTTTTTAATTTTTTTAATTTAAAACTTAAGCCGAAATTTTGTATGAAGACTTGACCCACCTCACATCGGGATCATATTGGGCTGTAGATGCGCCTCTTGGCGCAATAACCTTGATAATATATTTAATGAAAAAATATTTAAAAATTTTTATATAAGACATTTTCACTAAATTAAGACTCTCAAGTATTTCCCATAAGTGGGCTTGCACATATATAATAAAAAATTCTAAGAACATAAGACAATATCTTGATGACCTCACATTTCGAGAGGACCAAAATTGACCTAAATATCACTCAAATAAGATAAGGAGAAGTTTTTTTTTGAATTAAAGCCCACCCATGTGAAAATTATCAAGTTCGGCTTGAACATCATGTACCCGAAGATCTTTGCAGAAACTAATTATAGTCCTATTTTGAGTGAATATGGAAGTGAAAGAGAAGAAAGTGAGCTCGAGGAAACTTCACAGTATTCCCCCTTCCATGCTAAGAGTTCTATGAATTCATAATCTAGTGTTAGTCAGGGTGTTGGTGATTTTCCTGTTCCCCCTACCCCTCCTACCCCGCATTACCCTTACCCTTCGCCTCCCCCTCCCCCTCACCCTTTCACCCAAACAAGAGGTATGGTTGATAATATTAAGCTACCTATTTTTATAGGAACTGAATTGGAGGATCCATAATAGTTTTGGCTTTTATGCGAAGCTGTATGAGAAACGAAGTAGGTCAACGATGAAAATATAAACAAGGTGTAGCTTGTTACGACACTATACGATAGAGAGTTGACATAGTATATCAATTTTTAAACTAATATGAACATAAAATTTGTAGACATTAAAACAATATTTTTTGGATAGTTTAAGAATCTGAAGTCTCAGTCACAGTGCAACACTCAGTTGAAAGAGATCAAGAAAAAGCATACTGAGTCTTTTTGGGAGTTGGATCGGAGATTTAAGGTACTATTAGATCAGGTGAGTGTTGACATAGCTCCACAACAACATCAAGAGTGTTTATATAGTTGTGATGCTACCTCATATAAAATAGTGATTCACGCAACAAAATATATAATTCAAGTCAAAGATCTCGGTGTCATGATGAAGTTCGAAGCTTCGCCTATAGGAGATACTAATGCATGTACGTATGAGATCTAGAATCAGTTGGTGAACCTAACCCTACAATTACAAGATATCAAGAAAGGGAAATAAGTTAGAGAATAAGTATGGTGTACAAATTGCAGATCAGAGGGACATTTTAAGGAGAAGTGTCCTATATTCCAGTATTACATATCTAGTGGGGCACCAAATCCCCTAAACACAAGATCCAGCTTGTTGTGCAAAATATTCAGGACTAGAGGCCAGCATCGCTTAGAGGAATATTACCTGTTGCAGAAATATGTACAGACTCTAAAGAGTCTATTTTGAAAATTCTCTAAATTATTTAGACATGATGAGAATAATTATCAAAGTTATGTCCTAATGATGGAGATAATTACGGATGCTTATATAATGCAAGTAGAAGAACATGGCCATGAGGAAAATTGACCACACGGTGGTCGAGGAGGCTACCAAGGAAGAGGTTGAGGAGGTGGAGCTAGTTGCGGGCATGGAAAATAACTTGCTATAATTGCAGCCAACCATGTCATTTTCTAAGGGATTTCCAGAACCCCACTACGACATATAAGTACTGTAAATATTTTGATCATGTAATTGAAGAATATCTTGTACTTATGGTGAAGATGTAAGAAAAAATGAATGAGCAGTTGGCATAGAATATTCAGATGATGACTGCTGAAATGAGTACTACTGAACCTCATATCAGTATTGTTACTAGAAATGGAGCCATGACTGGTTGGTAAGGAGGATGGAAATAAGGAATTTGAAAATCTAGGTCGATGGGTTAGAAATACTGTGGAGAAAGTTCCTATTTTTTATATTCAGAAAGAAAAATAATTATTAATGGAAGAAAAGAGAAGTTTTATGGATTTTGGAGCTTAAACCTCTTCTTCACATTCAAATAACTACAAAGTGTCATCAACTGTGACACAGAGCCAAGCCTCAACACAAGATCGAGCTCTGACGCAGGCCTGGAGTCAAAAAATCAAGTAAGTATACATAATTGTATGAATTTGTTAAGAGATAAAATGTTGTAGAAGGGATGTAGGAGTTGATAGACTCATGTGCATCAAAATAATCACCATGAAGGGAGAATCAAGTAATAAATAACAGGCATGGACAAAGGAGAACTGGAAGAGAAATGAGTCTCAGTGCATAGATATGAGAATATTAGATGGTTGAAGTTATTCTAGATCTGGGATTTGATGCTAATGTCTTGACGAAGCATACATGGGAACTGATGGGTAAACAAAAGCTAAAATTGCCACACATTCATCCAAGGATGGAAAATCAACAAAAGATCCTCCATATGGGAAGAGTACCCAATGTCATAGTGGATATTGGAGGACTACACACTACTACTATTTTTGAAATAAAAAATGTTTTCGATGAAAGTAACCCTTATCCTGCAAGACTTCTACTTGACTGGGAATTTGAAAATTTGGCCATAATAAATCTAAAGAATGGATAGATGATAATTGAGGGAACATTATGGGGTTAATTATTCACTTGGATCCATCAGAAGGATTAAGGCATATAGAACCAATCAGAGAAGAATACTGCCCAGCAGATATAGACAACATTTATAAAATGACAACCAAAGAACAATATTGGATTAACACTACCCCATAAGGAAAATTGGGTTGGTATCATGATATTTCACATACTTCAAACTCAGATGAATATTTGGAGAATTGGAATAATAGGCTCCATGAAGTATCCACAATGGATTGTTTAAGAGTTACCAAATTAGTTAGTTGTATGACCTCTGAGGTATGTAACCTGCCTTATTATGATGGCATAGGCGATGTGAATACTTTTCTCAATGATTATGAATAGCAGGTTCAAAAAAATCAAATATTTTTAGACTACGATGTAGCCTTTGAAGGCTACCCTTGCTAGATGGTAGAATTTACAGAAGAATAATATAGAAGGTTGGCACGAATGTCGAAGATTAATGTTGATAAGATTTGGACAGACATAAAAAGAAATGGATAAAAAATATGATGGTCAAAATAATCCTAGGGAGCATATTGATCCAGGTGGATATCGGTGGCCACCCACCTATTCCATTTGGACTAGCACCATCAATTCTTGCAGCTTTTCACATTCAGCACAACTTACTATTTTTAGCAGGTTTTCGGGTCCTCCACTCTCGGAGCTGTTTTGGGGCCTTAATGATCTAGGTGGATATTGGTGGCTACCCACCTATTCCATTTTAACCCCCACCATCAGTTCTTTCAGTTTTCAAGTTGGAACCAAGTGAAATCCCTTCATCTGGTTTTAAAACCCCTTTATTCCCCTACCAGAACCCTTGTTAAGCCTTAAAAACGTTGTTTTCTAAGTCAAAAACACATTTTTATTATAAGACAGGCTTAGCCCCTTTTCGACCAGCCCCTAACCATTTCCCCCATGGAATCAAGCACTAAGACCAAGTGCTAATCCATAAGGTGCCAATCGCATCAGAGAGTCGGAGTGGAAACACTCTTTTCCTTTGTAAACCATAAAAGCTCCGATGCGAAAGTGTTAAGTCTGTCAGCCTTTGAAGAAATCTTTGCCGTTGATATGAAAAGATCTAACGGCCCACACTTGTTCCATCGTGCCCCAATCACATTTCTTTGTAAAACCACCGACGACAATCTCCACCGCCGGTTCACGATCAAATCCGACAGTCATCGCATCATCAAAGCTTTTCATTGCGCCAGTCACAAGCTCTTCATATCCACGATTGCAATCGCCAGATTCGATCTTGGTCGTTGAACCCAAAAGAACCAACGGCTAGGATTTGATTTCACTTCGCCCGTGTTCCAAAATTGGTCACCCCCCGACCCAATCACAGCCATCGATCTCCCGTAGATCCGACGGTCCAGATGCAATTGCACCATCACCCATCGAAGTTTTGCCCCTTCCATCACTCCCCTCCGATTAGATCACAACCATCCATCCCTTGCGATCTGACGATCCTCCTTTCTCCCGACCACTAACCATATCCTCCGCTTCCTCTCCCTCTCTCCAGATCGCAGCCGTTCACTCATAGATCGGACAGCCTATATTAATACCACCTTCCGCTTAAGCCCACTCTATTGATCGTGCACGTTCCCGTATCATGCTCCATCTCCCGCCGTCGGATCTCGCGATCCCAGATCCAACGGCCTGAATGAATATCGCATTCGTTTTGCATCTGAAGTTTAACAGCTCACATCTACGCGATATGGGCGGTTTCAGAATGCCACGTGTTAGCCGGAGACCTATATCGCGTTCAAGAAGTGAAAACCGCCTCCCTCCCTTTTCATCACGCGAAACCAGCAGTTTTTTCCCAAAAACCACTTCCCCACTTCCCACCTCTGAAAGTCCATTAACAGATCCCGACCATTGATTTGTATTGATCAACGGCTCATAATGCATCTCGCACCCCCATTCAGAATTTTTATCGCGCTACCATAAGAATTCCATCGGATCATCTGAGCTATTTATTTCCTCCTGAGACCTGACAGTCTGTGTTGAATCGCCCTCCGCCCATGACCGGGTCCCACCATTCAAACTCATTTCATACGTTTTCACCCATTCCCTTTGTATTTCGTTCAAAGGTCAATTTTTTATGTTTTGCATTAAACATTAAAACTTTAAGGTTTTACATTAAATTTTGTTACATTCTACCCGACTTCATAAACCATTCCGTTAGTTAATCATAACCGTCGATCGTCACCACTCCATCTGATCTAACGGTCCACGTCCATTTTTCCACCAAGTCTCCACCAAACCATTTTTTCACCGTTTCACTGCATTTCTCAGTTGTTTTCTGCTGCATCCACCGCATTAACCTTAGTTGCACTGCCATTATCATAGCCCTCCACTACAGCAATCCTCCCCTATGCATGGATTTCTTAACAATTTTGTGTGTTTTGCAGGGTTACGGGCGGTGGAAACCGCCATTGCTCATAGTCACTATTATAGTGACACAGAGTGTAGAGAAGGATATTTTCAGAGCCTGATATTGCAGGGAAACACCTGGGAAGGTGTTTAGAATGAAATATTTCCATTAAAAGAACAATTTAACTCTGAAAAACCTCTCCAGCACCATTAAAGCTCAAATTTCACAGACATAGACAGTTATGAAACGACAAAGAGTATCAGTACAGGATTAAAGATTTTTAATGCCCAGTATTGAAGATTTAAGCCTTAATCTAGTGTTTGAAAGGCCACTGTACTATATTGAAGACCTTATTATTAACACAGAAGGCCTAATGAGGCCTAACGCAGAGAAAGTAATATTGTCAGTGTTTCACATCAGCAAAAGTTTCCCTCCTGAGAAAGGACACAGTACCCATACTGCCTTTATTCTACATCGCGTCCCTAACAAGATTTCCACCCAGACAGAAGTCCTAATGCTACCAGAGCATTTGTTATGTAGTATGGCAGACTTGAAGTCATTTATCTGCCTTTTTGTTTATTCACTAGAGTACTACAGAGTACTACAACCAAAGTACATCAAAGAACATACCTAGAGTAAATTTCAGCCTGTCAAAGACCACTCTTTCAGCCAAAGAGTACTGAAAATTAATGCTCAGATATTAAAAAAAAATGGACCTCGAGCCTTCTTCTTCTACTTTGTTTTAATGTTGAATTTAGTGTTTCATCTACCTCCTCTGCCTCTCTTTCAACTATAAAACTCAAGAAGAAACTCATTGTAAAGGTTGTTGATCGGATATCTGTGAATTGTAAGCTGTTTCTCTTGAGATATAGTTCTCTGTGTAAAGTCGTAAGATAGGTTGAGGAGATTTTTTCAGACTGAATATCAAGCTATTGTAAAATGTTGTACATGATTGGTGTTTCTCTTTGATATGACAAGCACATTTCTTCGGATCCTGATTTAAAGCAACGGTGATGTTTTCTTACTTTCTCTCTTTTTCCCTTCTGTAATTCATTTCATTTCACTTCTCTATTATGCATCAAAAATCTGGCTTAGGATATACCCTTGCATGGTACCCTATGCTTCTGCTCTCCCTACCTTTGATGTTTTCTACTGATTGTGTTATCTAAGAGCTAATTCAGGATAATTTAACCAGTGTAGTGGCTAATATTTACTGCTAACTGATGTATGAATTAATGAATCTGTTCTTAGATGTTTTTGTTGGGTTCTGATTGAAAGAATTGGGATACTGGGAGTTTAGAACACTGATTCTGTCTCACTACGGTCTTTTTCAATCAATTGAACATTTCTAAGTTCCCTTAAGTTGGATGTTGAAGCATTGAAATTTCAAAGACTTTCTCTGATCTCAGGTCTGCACCTTTGTGTTTAAATCTTTGATGTTTCCTTTGTCTGAAGAGTTAACCTTTTAGGATTTGGATCATAGGTGTCTAATGGCATGTCCTGTCCCTATATCTTCTTTCTAAGTGGTCACCTTGGAGGTTTCCTTGTCATTCACCTTCCTTCTTTGTCATTTCATACCACACTATCATCTTTAAGATCCAATGCTTTAGATGACTAGCCCAATTGAAAGCCTTGAATACTGAACAACAAGTAAATCCTTTCCTGACTCCATTTCACAATGGTCTCGAGTGTTCTCTGACTTATCTCTCCTTTTCCTAAAATCCTCTTTTCTCATCCTCGTCTTGTATTGAACCCTTTCTTCCAGTTTCCCAACAACCAAACAAACAAACAAAAACAAAATAGACCTTGTGCTTATAACTAGCCTAATACCTTCAAATCAAGCTTCAAAGACCTACTCTTCTATCTTTATAGAGAGATCCCTCTCTGGACCCAGGAGGGCTAGATTTTGAGGTCTAAAAGTGGTTCTGATGTTGTCTCATCTTTTGGTATTTCCAAGCTTGCCAAAACATGGGAACTTCATCATAGTCCATCAATAAAACAATGACGGTAGTCTAATTTTCCTTATAGTAAATATTGCTAGCATTAACCCTAATTATTTTAATCTAGTAGACATAAGAACTATATTAAATGCAATTTTTCTCATGCTATGGAAAAACCACTAGTAACATCGTATCTATACAACTTTTGTTTTATCCGCTATTATTGACCCCTAATTGTTAATAGAAGAAATTAAAACTCTACTTATTCAAAACGATATTTATTTCCAAAAATTGAAAACTAACCTTTGTTTCTAAGAGAAAAATGTAATTCTAAATGTACATAAAATAATCTATAATGACTTCCCCATATATATATATATATATATATATATATATATATATATATATATATATATATTCAAAATAATTATATATATATTTATACAACTTAATTATTTTTCTATTAATATGTAATACATTTGGTTAGAGGAGATAATGTAATTTGGTTGGGGAGATGATAATAGCATACTCTAAATTCAATGTCCACGTATGCCATACTAAACTCATAGTATATATATCTCTACAATAACTTTCTATCAAAATATAGCAAGAACAATTAATTTTCTAATCTACTAATTAGCACTCATAAAATTTATCACATATCACAAGTAATAAAATAACATCACTTTTCAAAATACCATTTAAAGATGTAGCATCACTTTGCAAAATACCATTTAAAGATATAGCATCACTTTGTAAAATACCATTTTATTCTTTAAAGAAAAATACAAACCCCATCATTCTTTGTTAGACACGTTATTGCACTCATGGAATCATACAATGACAAACGTAATTGTAAATATAACTGCGAGGAAATTTATATATTAATAAAACATTATCCTTTCGAAGGGTATAGTTTCAACTAGACCAGCGGTGATTTCGTAAATAACTCCTTTCGGTCTACAAATGTGATAAGATTTTTACAATCTCCTTACATTTAAT
Source organism: Pinus albicaulis (assembly GCA_034641835.2). Taxonomy (NCBI): domain Eukaryota; kingdom Viridiplantae; phylum Streptophyta; class Pinopsida; order Pinales; family Pinaceae; genus Pinus; species Pinus albicaulis. The sequence continues at coordinate 1,554,878,171 of CM076579.1, forward strand.
AATAAAAAACCAGCTATTGTCAACTGAAGAGAACTCACAAACCTCCATGTCAGAATGCCAATGTTTTGGACGTAAGATCACATAGGAGCAAGTGCCAGAACGTTAGAATTTGAAGCCGTCAAACAAACACTAACAACATCGATATACAACTTTTTACGTAAAGATGAATAAAGAATAAATATACTAACTGTTTTTAAATAAAGATGAATATGTTCCTCTCTCAACTAGCAAGCACTAGCAAGATTTTTATGGAATTTCTAAATTCTAAACATTTTTATGGAATTTCTGAATTTTAAACAACTACTTGAGTGAAACGAGGAATATGTTCATTTGTTAACTAACAAGCTCTTTAGCAAAATTAAAATCCTGACATGCATTTATAATCAAAAGAGCAGTAAGTAGTTTTTAAAATGAAAATTAACAAAATGCAATGCAATTACGTGGATTTATAATCAAAAGAGCAATAATTAGTTTGCAAAATGAAAATTAACAAAATGCAATGCAATTACGTGAAATACTTGAAATATAACTAGGGAAGATACTTATATTTTATTTGGATTTCATAATGATTGGAAGGATGGTTGTTTTTTTTTAATTTGATTGGGCTTAAAAAAAAATTAAATATTTAAAGTATAATCAGTTTTGGAATATAAACTGTTTGTTTCTTTATAACATAATTTCTAAATTAATTTAAAATGGTTAATATATAATTGCATAATAAATAAAACTGAGAACAGTTAATTTATAATTACGTAATAAAGCAATTAGTCATAATATTTTTTATAAGTTACCTATTATCAATTTTTTTTTATATATTTTAAATCATCTAGTCACAAATTTTCAAATATATATTATGGATAAATATATATGACTAGAAATTGATTATGTAATTATAAGTTTTTAGTTAGTATTTATAAGTTTTAAAGTGTATTTTAATGTACTTTATCATTTTCAATAGGACATTTTAGGTTAAACTCATTTATATGGTGTACATAGATTTGTTGGTAATTATTAGTGATAACACATTGAGTAATGTGTACATGTTAACTATTTATATCATAAATTTCAGTTTAATTCTATCCCACATTTCATATAACCTAATGTTAACCAGCAATACCTTAAACATAATATTTTTATTTGATCTATATTTTACTAATACAACTTAATTACGATAAGAAAAATATCATCATGTAATAATTAGATTAGTAAATAAACACACATATATATAATTGTAAACATGTGTACAGGATTCTAAGGTCGAGATTGATGTCTATGAGAAATCATTTATATGGAGGTAGAGTTAAATCATATGTAGATAGAGTTGCTCAATCTAGAAGATGTGGATGTGGGGCTTCATTGAGAATTATTCCAAAAGTTCAATTTCTTCAGTTCTGGTATGTTCAATTTCTTAACTTCTGGTATGGGTGAGAGGTCACAAACACTAGAGCAGAGCTATTGGCTCTTTGTGGGCTGTTGTATTTTTCTAGGAGGCATCGCGCAGAGTTCATTACAGTCTATGAATACTGGAGATCCATTACTAATGGTGTCACTAGGAGATCTAACTATTCACCTTCCAATCTAGTTAACTCGCTGGACCGTGTTGAGATGTTAAAACAATCCTTTTTTGACATCTCATTTAAACATGTTTACAATGAATTAAACAACATGGCAGATGGGTTATCTAAGAAAGGTTTGTTGGATATTACATTACAGTGTTGTTATCGAAGAAAGGTTTGTTGGATATTACATTACAGGCTTAGAGGTGAAGATGTGGTGCGTGAAGAGCGATAGATTGCCCTATGTTGAATTGAATTGAAGCTTCATGGTTTCTTTTTTTGCTATCTTTCTTTTCGAACTTCGTTTATGTATGATCATATAATTTTTTCACTCATAAGATGCATATGAATTATGGTGAACATATGTGAATTTCTCTCTTATTTTGAGATATATGTACCTTTTCTATAGAAAAAAAAAAAAGTATTCAAGACTTTATTTACTGATGAAATATCTAGATGAAACATGTACTAAATTATGTCTTTTTTTTTATATTTAAATCCAATCATTTTTTTTAAAAATAAAAATACAAATAAAATCAAAATTATTTTAACATATAATTTGCATTTTTATAAGAAAACATGGTTATCATTTTCTTATAAGCTCAAAATAAATGTAATTATGTCAATAGGCATTCTATTGTGGAGGTTCTTGTTTGTTTTGTGACACTGTTAAGATTCATTGTCCTCCAGCGAGCCCGAATCTCAACAGCGAATCTCAACAGTGTCACCCGGTTGATAAATTCTGTATCGTGATAAGCTAGGTGCGTATAATACTGTTAAATGCGACACGTTAGGTGCTTAGAGTGACATTGAGTTTTCGAATTCTTTTTAAAATTTTTGAAACCAAAACAAACTCAAAACTCTGAGTAGCTAAACCTGAAATGCACAGATTCATCCATAATACAGCGGATTGGAATACAATAGTTTTCAACCTGGAGACAAGACCGTCGTTAGTATTGAAGCCTCTTGAACGGAGGAGATAAAAAAAAAATTCATGCATTATACATGTCATGGGAGCCATTTAAAAACAAATGAAATTATAGGAAGATATAACGAAATGAATAATATACAAGTAAATAAATCAAATTTTGGAAAACCATAGAGTATTACCTCGAAGGGCCATCGTCTCGGCCTCCCACACAACCTGTCAAGTATACCACTAAAGCATACATAAGTTAAGCAAAATTCGAGGTAGCTCGGAAAGGAAAGGAATTATATGTTCAACAATTATATCTCCAAATCCTAGGTAGGACTTCATGTTACTGAATAGAGTATTGTAAAATTTTAAATGACTAGGAATATCTTGCGCACAAATATAACTAACGTAAATATAATTGAGAAATAGTTTTGATTTAACCTCCTATGAAGGATTTAACCGTTGATATTTAACAGAGAAACCAAACGTATCTATTTAACTTAGAAAATAAATGAAACCAAAATTATCTATTTCACTCAGAAAATAAATAACCCTTGATAGTTTTTACCTTTTTCTTCACGGAGAAACGACTTTGCAAAGAACCACGGCTACAAGAAACCAATTACGCTTAAACCAATTATGGCTACAGGAAACCGATTAATCTTAAATCGATTACGCTTACGCCTGTACCTGGAAAATGTATAAAATGAATTAGAGAATACCATTCTCCAAATTGCCATTCTGAAATTAACCAACCGCCAAATTGCAATGAGACAGGAAGTTTGCAATGAGACATGAAGTTTGTATTGAGGGAATTACACAGACAGTGCGACGCATCTCTAAAATTTAATTGGAAAAAATTGGAGGAGGAACCATGGACGATAGATCCAACACCTCTATAAAACATGAAACATAATTAAGTTGTAATTTACCATAGAAGAAATGATAGCAACTATAGATACAGTGAAAAACCTCAAACAATAAAAAAAATTATAAGAATGAAATGGCATGTTACCTGGAATAGCCTAAGTGAGACATATGGAGTGAACCGAATAAAAAATGAACCAAAATAGACCTTGCAGTGATATCAGGTGCCTCGACACTGGGTTCCAGAGGAACAAACGACAACCATGAAAATGAGCATGAGAGAAGGGTAGGGTAGGGTCACTTATTTAGAAACCTTAACCCTTATCCACTGTTGGATGTCTACGCCGAATCGAGACCGTTGATAGTGTGCTGCCAGAACACCATGTAAAGATCAGGGTTTGGCATTAGTCGAAATTGACAAGCATGCAATGAGACCTACGTGGCTTTAAAACCATCCTGCATTCCATACATAAACTAATACATAAACTATCCCAAGGTTTATCAACATGCTAAAGCTATTCGCGTAATATGTTGGTAATTCCAATGGCCCAATAAATATTACAGTATTAATATATATTCGGTAAATATCGAATGGCAACCTAGATATATCGGTTTTTATTAATAATCTTATTGAGAATTGTCTTGTATCTTAACTGGATCACTTTGTTATTATTTTAAATATAAAAAATATAAATAGCCTAAATAACTTTAAATTATATAAATATTATTGGAATTTGGATGAACAATAAAAAAATTAAAACTTGATGGTAACATTGGCCTTTTTGACATTCAAAATTATCACTATGGTAATGATGAATATGCAAAATACTATAGTGTAATTGAGTGCTAATAGTTTTAAGATATTTTAAATATAATTTATTTGACATTAAAAAGATTAAATTTCTTAGTTAGAGTTATAAAAGGTTGTTGATATGATGGTTGGTATCTTCTCCACCCAGATTCAAAGCCTTGCTAATAACATGATAAGTTATATTGTCTTAAATATTGTTATATTGAATTTGAGTCTATTTAACTCTTGAGTATACATGTGGGTTGGCTTTGTACCAACAACTCATTTTAGAGAGAGGTTGATTACTTTCCTTCATAAAAATATGCAAATGCAATTTTTTTTTTTTTTTAATATACATATATATTATTTAATTGTTTATCATTTTTTAAATTCTTTATATTAAAAAAATTATTTATTAACAAATGTAACATTTTTCTATGCTTGATAAATCCAAATTTAAAATGAATAACATATATTTATTTATTTTATATTTAATTATCATGTACATGTAATAATTTAATTTACCCGGTTGAATAGAAGCAGATATGGCGATGGCTCTGCTAGGGTTTCTGAGCTCTTCTCTGCAACTCTGAACCTTCTAGCGCCTCAGTGGCTTGTAATACGCCGCCTCTCCTGCACTCTCTCCTCATGTATCAGGTTTCTGGAGGGGAGGGCTCGGCCCCCCCTCCCCCACTCAGTGCGACTTCTGACAAATCCGACCCATCGAAGCCCACTTTTGAACCGGGCGCTACTCCTCTGTCTTCTCAGGCCGCGGACCCCATTGGGCTTTCTACGGCAGCTACTCACAAAAAAGATTCTCAGAATGGCAGTTCCAAGGATGCAAACGACAAAGAGACCCATACGGATTCGGGCACCACGAAAGATAAAGGCAAAGAACATGTTCAAAACGACTCTTCAAGCAGGCCCAGGGTCTCTTCAGCAACATGCATTCCAAAGTCCGCAGAAAGAACAAAAATCGACCTTCCCAGTCACAGAATCAACGGTCGAATCCAATTCATGAGGGATCACGCCCTCATTGGCAAGTTCCTAGGTCTTTGGCCCACTGAAAAGGCTTTGCAAGGCTGGATCGTTTCTAAATGGAAACCTAAAGGACAAGTCACCTTACAAATTGGCCCCAAAGGATTTTTTACAGCTATTTTCCATTGCCTAGAAGACAAAACGCGCATCTTCGACGGAGGCCCGTACTTCTTCAACTCAGCCGGCCTATACCTTCGAGAATGGGTGGAAAGATTTCATCCTGACAAAGAAGACTTTAACTGGGCTCCGGTCTAAATCCGCATGTATTCCCTACCTCTGGAATACTGGGATGAGGAGACCCTGATGGAAATCAGAAACGGGCTGGGGGTTTTCATCAAAGTAGCTGAGGAGACAAAAAACCAAAGGTACACTTCCTACGCCAGGATCTGCGTCCACATGCACTTGGCCAAAGCACTATCAGACTCGGTAAGTCTTTTCCATGACGACTTTGAATGGATCCAGACTATAGACTACGAACATGTTCCCTTTCGTTGCAGGAAATGCCATGAACATGGCCATCTTTTTAGGGACTTCCCCCTAAATCAACAGGCTAAAGCCCCTGTCATGGAGCCCAGCAAGGATGCGGAAGGCTTTACCAAGGTCTCTAGACGAAGAAAGCATGCGAAGAAATCTTCTGTGGTGACTGATCCTCGCATCATTCCTGAATCTAAAAACAGCTTTGAATCCTTGTCAGCTTTACCTAACCAAGATAACACTCCGGTTATCCCCTCCTCCCCTGATCTCCCTGCTTCATCTGCCATTCCCATTCCATCAGATATTCCCAAGGACCTCGTCCTAGCCCTCTCTCCTGCCTCCACTTCCTCAGCTAACCCCAGCAATGAGAAAGGTCACAAAGTCACCAGCATGGAAACAGATTCAGATCTAGCTCTATCAGTTCATCAGCAGACAAGGAAGGACGATCAAGCTCAACCCATTCACATGGAGGAAGAACCGGAAAGTATAGATCTGGGGGATTTAGACATCTTGGGTCTAGAAATAGCCTGTCGACAGAAGGAGTATAGTACCATACCTCCCAGACAATTAGAAAATCTAGAAGTAGTCCTAGCAAGAGCGCAGCAACACAAGTGTCTAGGCATACAGGCAGGCAGCCCTTGGGACGGAAAGAAAATCATGAAAGAATAAAAAAAAAGAGGACGCAGAACTGATCTGCAAAGAACTATAATCATTGGAGAAATGCTTGTTGATTCAGGCAGATTCCCCAAGTTGACCAAGTTTTACAAAACCATCCCCCACCGTTCCTCATGAAACTCATCTCCTGGAACGTGCGAGGGCTCAATAGCCCTGCAAAACATAGAATCTTAAAAAATATGATACAGCAAGACAAGCCTGCAATGGTCTTTCTTCAAGAAACGAAGTGTAACAGTACAGTCATGGAAAACATCCTCAACAGAATCTGGCCAGGCTGTAGATCGGTTTCTGTGGATGCGTCAGGAGCCTCAGGAGGACTTGCAATCCTTTGGAATCCCCAAATCTACAACCTAGAGGACTTTCATGCCTCACATTTTGTCATACAAGCTACTTTCCACCTTATAGGGACCAACATCCATGGTCACCTCTCCAACGTGTATTTCCCACAAGATCTCCAAAATAAAATGGATCTTTTGGATACTCTTTCTGTGCTCAACTCAGTTCGAAGATACCCCCTATGGATTTGCGGTGGGGACTTCAATATGATCTCAGCTCTGGAAGAAAGAACCGGTGGCAGAATGAGACTCGAAGGAGATAGCATCGGCTTCAATGATTTCATCCACAGAAATCATTTAATCGATCTTCAAACCTCCAACGGCATATACACCTGGACCAATAAAAGAAGGGGTTCACAGCATATCGCTTCCAGGCTGGATCGTTTCCTCATGTCAGATAACGCCATCCATCTTGGTGGGGCCTTTCACGCCTCTATTATGCCCCAGATGGGCTCCGATCATTGGCCTATCATGCTACAATGGACTTGCCGAGGCTCCAGATGCAATAGGCCCTTTCGCTTTGAAGCTTTCTGGTTATCTCAGCTGAACTTCAACGAGGTTGTTAAAGATGCTTGGAGCACATACAGCCCCCCTGCAGGAGCAAAAATGTATCAATTTCAACAAAAATTAAAACACCTTAAACAAACTCTCAAAGCTTGGAATCGCCATCAGTTTGGCAACATCTTTGAACAACAGAAAATGTTGGAGCAGCAAATGAAAACATTGGAACAAAGCATCATCATTGAGGGCAGAACGGAGGAATTCGCTCATCAGGAGCAGGCACTAGCAGACAAGATCGAAGCAAGGAGACTACAAGAGGAAATTTTGTGAAGGCAAAAATCGAGAATCAGATAGCTAAAGGAGGGGGAAAAGAACACTAAATTCTTCCACAGATCTACCATTCAAAGACGTATGCACAATAACATAGCCTTCATCAACAATTCGCAAGGGGAACGCCTGGAGTAGCATGACGATATAGAGAGAGATTTCAAAGGCTACTTTCAGGACATACTACAGGAGCCTCCAGGGTGCAGAACTCAAGCCATCTGATCCATTACGCAGCATATACCTAAGATAATCACAGAGGATCAGAACAGTAAATTACTACAACCTATTACCAAACAAGAAGTGGAAGTTGCTATGGCTCAACTTCAGGATGGTAAAGCCCTTGGTCCTGATGGCTTTACTGCCAATTTCTTTCATAGTTTCTGGGATCTCATCAAATCTGAAGTTTGGGAGATCGTGGACGAATCTAGGTCGATGCACTGGATCCTTCCCTCCTTAAACTCCACTTTCATAGCACTCGTTCCTAAAACGGAAGAAGCTAACACTCCGGATAAGTTTAGACCTATAGCGCTGTGTAATGTTATCTACAAGCTCATTTCTAAGGTTCTAGCTAACAGGTTGAAGCCTCTCCTTCCTTGCCTCATCTCGCCAGAACAGATAGGGTATGTAGAAGGTCGCCAAATTCTGGACGGTATCATTCTCTCCCATGAAGTGATACACTCTCTCAAGGCGCTAAAAAAATCAGGTATGATTCTCAAACTTGATCTCTCAAAGGCTTTCGACAAGCTAAGCTGGGATTATATCAACCATGTTCTTTTAGCATTTGGCTTCAGCGCCACGTGGACTCGTTGGATAATGAATCTTATAACCTCTCCCAGTTTCTCAATCCTTCTCAATGGTTCCCCTTCTTCACCCTTCCGTCCCACCCGGGGAATCCGGCAAGGAGACCCCCTCTCCCCGTTCCTCTTTGTCCTTATGGCGTAAGGTCTTGGTCGTCTATTACATGCTGCCATCTCTTCCCACACTTTCAAAGGTCTCTCGCTCCATGGTCAATCTCCTATCTCCCATCAACAGTTCGTCGACGATACCATGATCTTTGGTCATCCTTCAGTTCAAGAAGCCTCTGCTTTCAAGGCCCTGCTTGATCTTTTCTCAGAAGCTTCGGGTACTACTATCAACGCCTCCAAGTCTCAGCTTTTTTTCTTCAACACTCCCTCTATAACGCAGAGGAACATAGCCAGAATCCTCGGTTTTCCCATTACGTTGCTTCCTTCGAAATACCTTGGAGCCCCTCTCCTTGACTCCGCAGTCAAACATGCTTCATGGCGTTCTCTCCTTGATAAATTGGAGCACAGATTATCCTTATGGACCTATCGCTCTCTCAATATAGCAAGCAGGCTTATCCTCATAAAATATGTGCTACAAGCTATGCCCTTATATTTATTTTCCATTTTGGCTGCCCCTAAATGGGTGCTTAAAAAAATTTGTAATCTTCAAAGGGACTTTCTATGGGGCTCTTCGGGGCTTAACAGGAAGTGGGCACTTGTAAAATGGATCGAAGTTTGTCTTTCAAAGACAGCAGGAGGTTTGGGGCTTCGAGATCCCTTACACAGCAACAAGACCATGGGACCTAGGATTTGGTGGAATTGGATCTCCAAACCCCATACCCCATGGGCTCGTCTCTGGCATGCTAAATATGCGGCAGGTAGTCCTAAGGAAGCTCTCATTCGCTTCAGCTCTAACACTCCAGGCTCACTAATCTGGAATGCTGCCAAGCAACATAGCTCTTTCATACAGGCTCACAGTTTTTGGGAAATACACTCTGGATCTTTGGCAAGGTTTTGGGAGGACTCGTGGCAACAATCTCCCAAACTTGCCTCTCTCTTTCATAAACCTAAATGGCAGGCCTATATGAAATATACTAATCAAATCCAAGTTCAACAATTTTGGCAGCAACAGCCATCTCAAGGATTTAACATTTGGCGTCCTGCAGAATACTGGCAAGACAACTGGCAGGAGGAAACGTACAATGATCTGGACCAAGAACTCAATCTCAGAAAAATCAGACTCTCTAATCAAATGGACAAAATCAGATGGGGATACACCCCAAGAGGTATGTTTACCACCAAGGAATCTTATCGCCTTCTCTACCAACCAGAACAACCCTTCAAAGATCAGATATGGGACCAGATATGGCAACCTCTCATATGGCCTAAAGTATCTATTTTTCTCTGGATGCTTAGTAAACATCGTATCCTTACTTGGGATAATTTACAAAAAAGAGGATTCATTGGCCCGTCTTGGTGTCTGAATTGCAATCTTCAGGCAGAAACCATCTCTCATCTCCTGGACTCTTGCCCCCTAGCGGATAAACTCTGGGAAAGAATGGCGCTATGCAACAGAAGATCTGGTCGTCGAGTGGGAGATATAGTCAACACCATTCAGAATTGGCCCAAAAATCCATTCCAAAGTCTATTTCTCAACACTCTTTGGAAGCTTCTTCCGGGATTCATCTACTGGATAATTTGGAAGGAGCGTAATAGTAGAATCTTCAAGAATCACAGTTCTCCAATCGACACCCTTTGGTATCAACTCAAACAGTACCTTCAGGAAACTCTGGCTTTAAGGAAATGGCAGGAGTCGGACATGCCTGCTTCCCCCCAGGAGCGCCTTATCATGCAAAATTGGAACTTAAACATTTCATTCGAGGCTCAAGGAAGTCCCAATCTCTTCAATAAGGATTCTCCTCTCTGTTGGTCGCCTCCTTCCCCGCCCTCTTTCAAACTCAACTTCGATGGGGCAGCTAAAGGTAATCCGGGTCCTGCTGGCCATGGGGGAATCTTCAGGGACTCTGAGGGCTCTCCTGTGCATATTTACCATGGTCCCCTAGGCAGGGCCACTAATAACGAAGCCGAAATGGAAGGCCTATGGATAGGTTTAAGCATTGCTGCAAACGAGAACTTCTTCCCTTTGGATATAGAGGGGGACTCGCAAATTTTAATAGAAGCAGCAAGAAGAATTCAATCCGGATCCTCAGCTGCCAAGATCGCTTCAAGTTGGAGGTTACTCAGCAGATTAGAACAAATTGAGGATTGGCTCAAAACTCCCAGAAGTATCATTTTCAGACATGTCAAACGTACTGCAAACAAGGTCGCAGACAGATTGGCTAATCAAGGTGCTAATCAGCAGATTCCTTTCTACTCGGGTTCTCTAAATAGTTCCAATGATCCACAACTCCAAAGAGACTACACACTCTTGGTGCAACAAGATCTTTCGATCCCGGATGCGGGTGTACGAGAAGGTAGATAATTCGCTGACAATGAGGCGGGTGGGCACGTGGTCTACCACCACCGCCACCCCTCTGCGCTCCGAGCTTAATTCATTTATGCCAGCCAACACAGTAAATGCTCCATTAATGCAGCTCTTTCCGCCTTGTTATCTCGACCTTTCCACTGCAATGGCGCCTATTCCTTCAATGCTGTGGGTCTCTCCGTTGAGCTCCTGTTGTTCTCAGGTAGATTCTGAACCCTGTTCGCGCACCAGTACTGGGAAAAGGTGTCGTTTAAGATGTTGCATTGAGCTCTCAGAAGGTTTTCACGTTTCTTCTGGTCAGTATTGTAATTACAGCTGCCCTTCTGTTGGTTTCAAGCCGTCTCTGAACTCGCTCCCCATTCCTTACTTGTTTTCTCGCCCTGACTTTCCTGACAATCTCACTATGCCTCGTCTAAGGCCAAGAATGACTAGCAGGCGGGGTTCTTCTCGTGGGCAGGTTATTCGGCCACCTGCATTCCCCTCCTCTGCCTCCTCGTCAGATTCTTCTGATTCTGAGGCTGGTCGGACCGCTGCTCCCAGAAGAAGTCGTGGTCGTGGCCAAGGCAGATGCCCTTCTACCTCTGCTGCACATGTTCGCCTCTCCTCCTCTGAGCACTTCCATTCTGCCCGTTTCAATTACCCCTGTTCCTTCAATCACCATGATTTCATCGCCTCAGTTTCTATTAAATTAAGAATCAATCCGACCGCACAAGCTCCGCCTTCGGCTCCCTCCGGACCTGTTCAGGAATCTGAGGAAGGAATTCTGTTCTGCCCCCCGGGGGATAGTCTGCAAAGCATTCAGGGACATTTGGCCTCTCAGCCCGAGCTCCAGCAAGCCAGGCCCTGCGCTCCCTCCGGCAATGTCTTCTCGGGCAATGCTCCTCCGTCTCCTGCAGATGCTGACTCCGACCAGTATGCTTGCCCCGTGGTGGAAGAAGCGCCCTCGCCCACCAATGACGCTTAAATGGTTCTCGCTCAACAGTTTTGGCAAACAGGTACTCAGAAGGGGTCCTTCCCCCTTCTCCTTCACAGTTTTTGCAGGCAATATAGAGTTAATCTCTTTCGTCGAATAGTTGCTTTTCCAAGCACTGTAATCCATGCTATTATGCTCAAGTCAGTGTTTCAGAGCATCATACTGTATGCTTGTAATTTTTGCTATGGACAATGTATGTCTCGGTCTTACATGTTGTGGAGAGTCTTGTACTCCAATCATCATTTTGTTTTTCAGAATCGGCTGTTTAGGAAGAAGGACAAGGTCCTGGTCATCAAGTTTTTCTCAGATAGTCAACAACTGTGGTTTTTTGATATGATTGCCTCTTCTCTGGGCTAGCTTTCTGAGGCCCCTGCCTCTTTGTAATATATTTTTGTACTAATATAGAAGTAGACAGATTTACAAAAAAAATAATAATTTAATTTACCCTAATTTTTTTAAGATGGAGATGAATTATAACAATACAATGGAGTTGAGGATATCATTTGTGTTTTTCCTTGAAATTATAATCAGCATCATGTTTTCAAAATTTCCATGTACTTTGAAACAAAAATGTAAGCATATTGTAACGCCCACGTAAACTACATTTTTTACCATAATTTATAAAAACAGTTGAATCAAGAATCGGTTAAAAAAATGAACGAATTCTTGAATCAGTTGATGTAAAATGAATTTTTGTATGGGTATTATTTATTTACGAGAGCATGGGAATCTTAGGACGGTTCCAGAGTCTGTGTGGGATTTAATGTATCCAGCAGATTGTATGTGTGAAGAATGTGTGTACAGTGACATTCTACCCTACCCACGCTTTGTATTATTAAAGAAGAGCTCAGATCAGATATGGGGGGGGGGGGGGGGTGGTCAGCATGTTTTGATTTTCCTTAACTCCCTAATGGTAGCTTTTAATGCATCCAACGCTAGTCTACATGCACAAATTTCATGGGGTTTCTTCTTCATGCAACCTAGCAGGTGAAGCCTTTGCTTGTGGCGGAGATGTTTATTCGACCACTTCTTTTCGTGCGTTCAGTGTATTTTTAAGTTGCTATGTTCAAGCCGTGGCTCAAATGGGTGTATGGTAAGTGATTAAAATAATTGCTAATTGTTGTTATATAATCTTTTGTGAGAAGAAAGATATAAGAAAAGATTATATATAACTGGTATTAATTCTTTTTCTTTGATAAGAGTCTACTTGAATGAAAGTGGACTGCCAAGAAAGGTGATTTTTGGCTTACTTTCTTTAAAAGATAGTCTTTTTCTTTGTGAGTTGAAAGATAAAGAAAATATTATATATATATGACTGCCAAGATAATAATTTTGGCTAAATTTATTTATTATATAGTCTCTTTCTTTGTGAATTGAAAATATATAGTTCACTTGTGAGTTGAAATATATAGTTCACTTAATTTACAATTTATTTTCATATCAAGATGGGTAAATATATGAGAAAATAATTCAAGGGAAATAAGTTGAGATTTTCCTTCTTAAGGTGAAAATATGTTTTGGTGGACATATTGAGATTAAGGCTTTCGTAACCTTATATTGAGATGTTTGAAATGCATGCATATCTAAAATAGGCATGTGTCTATTGTGTGTATTTATTTCATGCATGTTTGGATAAATATGCATGTTTTCATATTCTCTATACATTGTCTTTAATGCATATAGATAGGAAAAACATATGCATATATTTAAAATATGTGAGTTACAAACAAGATTTATCAACTAATGATATTACATTGGTAAAGATTAGTTATTCAATAAATCCATGGATAGTTTCATAAAACCATGGGCAGTTTTTCCATGGTGTTGACAAAGATTAATTATTTCATAAAACCATGGGTAGATTACCATGGTGTTTTCAAATATTAGTTATTTAATAAATCCATGAATAAATTACCATGGTGATGGTAAAGTTAAGTTATTAATAAATGCATGGTTAAAGGAACTAATCAGTTATATTCCTTTAGAGGAACAAACTAAGTGTTTACTTTTATATTATCATGACTATGAAGTTAATTCCTTTTGGAGGAGGATCATGCATATACATGCAACATATGTGTTAACTTCTATTGAAAAATAATATACATATTTGTATGAAGATAGCTTGTAGTATTAAAACTACATTGAATATGATTATTAGTATAATTTTGATTATTAGTATAATCTTAATTGTGTATTTTTACATATGTTTACATGCTCACTAAGCATTGAGACTTTCTTTGGAAAGACTTGTGAAGGAGGTTATGTGCTTCGTTGTGTAAGCACTCCTTTAGGGAGAGTCTTTTGGAATCCGTATGCATTCGCATACATCGAAGAAACAAATGTTATGATAGCTTGCAGTCCATGCACTAAAAGTAATAGCTTAAGGGTTAGCTATTTTGACTAAATTTATGTAAAACAGATGCATAAATATCTTAACTGATGTATAGTTTATTTTAAAGAAAGACTTGGGAGGTGTAGCCATTGTTTTGCAGGAATGTGTGCTTATGCGACGGAAGCATTAGTTATTGTGATGACTTATAACCAGCACATATGAGGTATGGGTCATTAAAGAGTGAACGACAAGGTACTTTGCTTGCTTGTCATGAATATACATGAGCAGATGGAGAAACTAAGATAGTACAAATATGTGAAATGATTGATTTATGAATCTTGACATCATTTTATGTTGAAGGCATTAGTTATTGTGATGACTTATAACCAGCACATATGAGGTATGGGTCATTAAAGAGTGAACGACAAGGTACTTTACTTACTTGTCATGAATATACATGAGCAGATGGAGAAACTACTATAGTACAAATATGTGAAATGATTGATTTATGAATCTTGACATCATTTTATGTTGAAGGCATCATAGCAGGGAATGATGGTGACATGTACAAAGGAATATTATGCTTGTCATGTACAAAGGGAAATTATGCTTGTCCTGGTGGCAGGTAAATGATTAATGTTCATGCAGATGAGTGCGAATTGCGAGAAGGTCCAATGTACGATGGTCCATTGTAGGTACATCCATGCCACCAAGATGTGAAGATCTGAAGATATGAAGACCCGAGGGTAAATGGTATCATATTTATTGTAACAACTTTAAGCTAGATAATTGCATATTTCCTTGTAAGATTATATAAACGATGGTTAAGGGATGGTCTCCCTTGTAAGCCATTGAGTGATGGGCTGAACACCCTCACGAGCGTTTAATAATAAAATTGAACGTTTGCTGGTTTTCACCCTACGGGGTTTCCAGGGTATATTGGTGTTCAATGATGTGATTGATTATTGTGTCCAGATGATAAGGTTGAATCCTTTCTTGTTATGATGTTCATAATGGAAATTATGTGATGAATATATGAGTAATGAGATGAATGGATGGTTACATCATATAATATTATGTTAATATACTCTAATGGAGGTTGTTAAGGGTTAAGGAGTTTACTATTCGTATTTTTAAAATTACACTGTGAACTGTTAAACATTCTATGTAATGATGAGTAACCTGTATAAAACAATTTTAACTCCTTACATTTCCCTGTGAAGTTAATGGTGTATGTTACACATATAATCAACTTGTTACCCATCCAAAATTACAACATGATACAAATATTCATGGGTTCCAATTCATTTCGTTTTGGCTTTTTAGTACCCTATGAAATGCATGTTTCTCAAAAAAAAAATTCTCCCCCATCTAAACAACTTCTCATCATAATCTCCAATATGTAGTTTACAAGAGATGGAAAAATATCACAATTATGTCTCCTAAAAAATTGTTTGTAGTTTAGTTATCAGTTCAACAATAAAAATATGATATATTCTATATTCATCTACATTTCTATCAGCATGGCTTTGCACTCTTTTAATGCAACTGCTAATTATATAATGATACAAATGGAAGATGAAGCCAGATTCAATTGCCTTTAGTGTAGTGGATGAAAAGGGTATGATATTAATTAAAAATGGGATTTGGTTTTTTTACTCCATTGCTCTAGCTATAAATATATAACCATACACGACCTCCACTTGGAATTTTTTTACCAAAGTGATCAAAACATACCAATATAGTATCAAATTTTAACGAATGGATAAATTAATATGCACTTTCTATATCAAAGAATAGATTTGTGTATGGACTTCTTTCACATTTCCCGCTTTACACTACTCGATACTTATTGCATCCGATCATAATGGCGTTCTACAGTACTCTATTGTCCTTGCATTTGATAATAATGCTGTTTTGGTGTGGGTCTCTACTATATTTATTTATTTATCTGAGTGCCCGTCAACTTGAGACTAATTCTTCTCTGCGCACATCTAATGGGTTAGGGTTACATCCCACGGGCCATTCACATTCTTCTTGGAATCTTATGGCTAAAATCCCTTTTATATTTTTTCGATCTTGCGGTCGTTGGTAGTAGCTACAGCCAAGGTTTTCCGCGTCTTATTCTATGGCGGTCTCCTTTTATTCGGCGTTGGGTTCGTTCTGACCACTCTATCGAGAGGTGGGCATGACTCCGAGCATGCCTTGTTCGTTGGCGGATACGGGTTGTGCACCCTCTTCTAAAAAAAATTATTAAATTCTTTTACAAATTCCAACACTTTTAGAAATTATTAAAATGTAATGTTTAATAATTACATATTTTTTTTTTTAAAATAGAGGAGGCCATTTTTAACCAGTTTACTAAATTTTCCTTGCTGTGATTGAAATTTGGTAATATAGATTTCTGTAACATTGGTTTTGATCATATTCGGTCATCTTTGGTGAAATTATATATATATATATATATATATATATATATATATATATATATATATATTCACTTTACAGAGATCATATTCGGCCATCTTTCGTGAAAATAAGCGAATTTAATATATATAAATAATTGTTTTACTTCAATAACCAGTGAATAAGTATCCCTGTGCTCTAAGGGGCTTCTTAATAGTTTACTAGTCTTACTTTTCTTTGGTTTTTCTTATTTAATTTTATTTAAATTTTAAAATTATAAATTTAACCATCAAATATATATAATTTTAATGTTTGAATTATTTTTTTTAAATATTAAATTTATTTATATTCTACAAATATATTTTAAACCACAAAAAGTTATAATTAAAAAAACATTTATTTACAAACTTAGGTAGAAAACTAAAAAATGTAAATTTATATATAGTTTGCTAACAGGGAAATGAAGAACTGACTACCACTGTGACTTTTCTTCTATATCAACTTACTGTATTACAATGTTTAATAAGTATGGTTATTTTTTTTAGTAAATAATAAAAATAATTTTATAATATCTGTCTACCGTAAATTACAATGTGTGATAAGTATGGTTATTTTCTTCATAAATAAATAAATAAATAAATTTATAATATCCATATACATTAAAAATATATGTATAATAAAAAACCATGTGAAAACATACCAAATAATAGTAAAACAAAGAAATTTTTTTATCCTTTGGAGTTGTCCACAAAGTCAAATCCTGAATGTGTAAAACAGTGAAAGAGTTTTTAATTTTGCCACATTAGTTATGTTAGAATTTGTTCAACATGAAAGACAACATACACAAGTAATATAACAAGCAGTCCCTAATTATCATATCCCTGCTGCTAATGGTTGTCTCCGGTTCATGGACAAACCCATAGAGGTACGATGTTCCTCGGTTGGGTTATTTCGCAGCTGCAAATTTATAGATTGATAGGTGATAATTCTAACTATTTGTTTGAAAATGTAGATTTTCACACTAGAATTTTTATATCTCCTTCTAGATTTACAAATTGATATGTGATAATTTTAACAATTTATTTTAGAAATTTATATTGCTATTTATTGCAGAATATACAAAATGTCTTTTCGAAAATTTGTAATACACACTCTACCATTATCAAAAATCCATGAAACTTATTAAATATGAGATTCGTATTGGCCCTGCTCTTGAAAGGAAGAAGAGCAGATCCGTGAATGAAGTGTTGAGATTTTCTGTTTTAAATAAAATAGGCAAAAATCTCAATGTGTGACAACAATAGGAATTTGTTGCTAGATTAGCTCCAGGTTGTTGGGAGGGAGTTAATGCATCCTAAATTTGAGTTGAGAGGATTTATGAGGCAGTTAGATTCTCCTTGCTATAAAACAGGTATCCATACGGATTGTTTTGAGTGTGTGTGAGAGTTTGTAATCTCCTGTTTGATTAATAAAGAATTGCCGATGCCTATGTTGTGTGGACGTAGCCCAGATTGGTTGGGTGAACCACGTTAAACCTCTGTGTTTTATGTGCTTGATTTATTTGCTGAGTATTTAGTTTAATAAGCTGTGCATCTGATCTCCAACAAGTGGTATCAGAGCAGTTGGAGGCGTGGCGCAGCTGGAGGTGCTGCACAGAGGGAACTCGGTCCCAAGTGTGTTGCCTGGTGTGCTGCGGAGTGTGTCTAACCTGCGTGGAGCGCATACTCCCTTCGCTGTGTGGCGGTATTATGTTATGTGATATACATTGCTGCGTGAGGTTATGTGATATACATTGCTGCGTATGTGATATCCATACATACCTGGTGTGCGTTTTCAGAACTCACAGAAACCTGCGCGTGGAGATTGCAGGTGCGTAGAATTGCTGAGTTGCAGTTACGTTGAATAAGCGTGAACACAAGCGTGGAGTCAAGGATCCCCAGCCTCATGAACGAATCAATGAATGAGGCGGAGGAGTGACGGGCCCAGCTCTGGCATAGACTGGTTGTGCGTTGGTTGTTTATGCGTTGGAGCGTAGCATTCACGGTGATCAGCTGTATCAGAACGAGTTGGAGCGGGTGCACGCGTGAGGTAGACTCGCTGCAGGTGGTTTTTTTCCGAACGTTTGGATTGGCGCAGATCATTAAGGAACAGGTGCGCCAATTGGCGCGAATCCAACTTTATTAATCGCGTCAGTGCGCCAAGATCTCCATTGGCGCGGATACGAAGAAAAAAGTCGCACCAATTTTCTAACTCTAAGCGTTTTTGCTTCTAGCCCGGGTGATCTGCAATTACGGACGCGCCAACAAAAACTCGTGTGGTAAAAACTGCGATTATTTTTTTTTGTTTAGTTGGTTTTATTTTGTAATTTGCTGTTTGGACAGCAAAGCGATTTTTTGATAAAGAAAAGAAAAAAATCGATTTGCCATTTAATAATCTATATGCCATTTAAAATTGATTTTTCCTTTGCAAGTTGAAAATCAATATGGCATTATGTTAAGGCTAAGGGCATTTTATTAAGGTGAAGGGTGGCATTTAAAATTGATTTGAATATTGCCATTTGCATATGGTATCAAATGAAAGGCACTTTAAAAGTGAAAGGAAATATATATATTTTTTTAAAAGGGCATTCTTTATTTAAAAGTTAACATTGGAGGTTGTTTTTTTTGTGACTCGATATGGCAAAAACACAAAGTGCCCATTTTGAGATCAAGTTTGACGATGTGGTTGGAGCCTTGTTGTCTGAGGAGACGAGGAAGAGGTCGAATGCAGACACCTCTACATCAGAGGTAATGATGGCCAGAGGTCGCTCGAGAGAGAGACACTCCGGGGGTAAGCATAGCAACTCCCGTTCAAAGTCTAAAGGAAAGAAGACAAAGGTGAAGTGATGGCATTGTGGGAAAGCTGGACACCTGAAGAAGGATTGCTGGAAGCGACAGCAGGCTGCTAAAGAAGGCTCTTCAACAGAAAAGAAGGAAGCAAACATGACAGATACAGGTTCGGCATCTGGTTCAGGTATGAGCGACGAAGTATTATCAGTTAATGTGTCAAATCATGATCAACATTGGTTGTTAGATTCCGGTGCATCAAACCACATGTGTATCCATAAAGAATGGTTTAAGACGTATAGATCTGTTGATGATGGCGTCGTGTACATGGGTAATGATGTTACTTGCAATATTGTTGGGATAGGAAGTATACAACTGCAAATTTTTGATGGCACAACTAAATTGTTAACATATGTGAGACATGTTCCAGACTTAAGAAAAAATCTAATTTCTTTAGGAGCATTGGATACAAATGGATATAAAACTGTAATTCAAGGTGGAGTTATGAAAATCTATAAAGGTATCTTACTAGTAATGAAGGCTAAGAAAGTAGGAAATCTGTTTCAATTAGAAGGAAGAACAGGGTCAGATCATGTGTCTACGGTGTCTGAACATGATAGTAGTTCCATTCGCCTATGGCATCAAAGGTTGGGCCATATGAGCGAAAGAGGGTTAAAGATTTTGGCTAATCGCAAATTACTTCCTAATCTAAAGTCTGGAAAGTTAGATTTCTGTAAACATTTTCTGTTTGGCAAAAAAAGTAAGCAAAAGTTTAAAACAGGCAAACATACTAGTAAAGGCATACTTGATTATATCCATTCAGATGTTTGGGGACCAGCCCCTACAACTTCATATGGTGGCTCGTCATATTTTGTATCGTTTATTGATGACTTTTCTAGGAAGGTGTGGGTCTACATGTTGAAAACAAAGTCTGATGTTTTTTCAGTTTTCAAGCAGTTTAGAGCATTGGTAGAAAACAGCACTGGTAGAACAATAAAATGTTTAAGAACTGACAATGGTGGTGAGTTTACTTCCAAGGAGTTTGACAGCTATTGCAAGGATGCAGGGATCGAGAGACATAAGACCACGATTTATACTCCTCAGCAAAATGGAGTTGTTGAACGCATGAACAAGACTCTTCTAGAGAGAGCAAGGAGTATGCTGAGTAACGCCGGGTTGCAAAAGGAGTTGTGGACGGAAGCGGTGGCAACAGCTTGTTATGTGATAAACCGATCTCCATCGATGGCAATAGACTGCAAGATTCCGCAAGAGGTATGGAAAGGACACCCTTGTGACTATTCTAAACTCAGAGTGTTTGGTTGTGATGCATATGCTCTAGTGCCTAAACATCGGCGAACTAAGTTAGATCCAAAGTCTAAAAGGTATATCTTTGTTGGGTATGGTGTTGGAACAAAGGGATATAGATTGTGGGATCCTACTACCCGCAAAATCATCATCAACAGAGATGTAAAGTTTAATGAATCCTCTCTTGTATAGTTAGATGTAGATAGTAGATTGAAACAGGATGATGTATCTGACTTTTAGCACATTCAGTTTGACAGCACTTCTAATGATAGTCATGATGACCATAGTTCAGATTCTAGTCATGAACAGGTTTCAGAATCAGATTATCAACAGGGTTCAGATGTAGGTCATGAACAGGTCTCAGATGATGATCATCAAGAAGTTCCTACAGATGGTAGTCAGCGAATTGCGGAAGCACCAAAAACATCCTTAAGGAGGTCTACAAGAATCAAACGCCCTCCGAGAAGGTATGATGATTATGTTACTTCAGTTGCATTTACTGCTAATGACGATGAACCTCTGTGCTATCAGGAAGAAATAGAAGGTTCGAATAGTGACAAGTGGAAAGCAGCCATGAAGGACGAAATGATGTCCTTGAGTAAGAACGGCACATGGGATCTCGTTGAGCTTCCGAAAGACAGGAAAATTGTGGGGTGTAAATGGGTTTTCAAGCTGAAACGGGGTGTGAATGATACGGAAGACAGGTACAAAGCGCGACTGGTTGCAAAAGGGTTTTCTCAGAAAGCCGGCATTGACTTTCATGAGATTTTTTCACCAGTGGTTAAAATTGTTTCAATTAGAATTGTGTTAGCATTAGTGGCTTTGCTTGATTTAGAGTTGCAGCAATTAGATGTTAAGACTGCATTTCTACATGGTGATTTAGATGAAGAAATTTATATGGAACAACCGGAAGGGTTTGTTCAGCATCGCAATAAGAAATTTGTCTGCAGGCTCAAGAAGTCATTGTATGGTCTGAAGCAGTCGCCTCGACAGTGGTACAAGAAGTTTGATTCTTTCATGTTGAGTCAAAAATATATAAGAAGTGAATATGATCATTGTGTTTACTTTAAGCAGTTAAGTAATGGCATGTTCATTATCTTAGTTTTGTATGTTGACGATATGCTTTTAGCAAGCAAAAGCATTGAAGAAATCAACAGGTTGAAGACTCAGATGGCAAGGACATTTGATATGAAAGATCTAGGAGCAGCAAGACAGATTTTGGGCATGGATATTTTCAGAGACAGGAGTAATGGTAAGCTATGGCTATCACAACAGAAGTATGTTGAGAAGATACTCTTGAGGTTTTGTATGAACAATGTGAAGCCTGTGTCAGTCCCTTTAGCTTCCCATTTTAAGCTTTCTTCCAGTTTATGTCCTAGTACAGATGAAGAAAAGGATTATATGTCTCGAATTCCATATGCTAATGTAGTAGGATGTTTGATGTATGCGATGGTTTGTACTCGACCATATATTTCACATGCAGTTGGGGTTGTCAGCAGGTACATGGCAAATCCGGGTAAAGAGCACTGGTCAGCAGTGAAATGGGTGCTTCGGTATTTGAGAGGCACAAGTAGTTATTGTATCACTTACAATAAGAGTAGTGAATTTGTTTGCGGGTATGTTGATTCTGATTTTGCAGGTGATTTGGATAAGAGAAGGTCAACTTCAGGGTATGTATTTACTCTTGCAGGTGGAGCTATCAGCTGGATGTCAAAGCTACAGAACATTGTTTCTTTATCCACTACTGAAGCAGAATACATTGCTGCTTCTCATGCTTGCAAAGAGGCGGTTTGGTTGAAAGGTTTTCTTGGTGAGTTTGGTAGGTTATAGGACAACATCAGGTTACTTTGTGATAGTCAAAGTGCAATAAATTTGGCTAAGAATCCGGCCTATCATAGTAAATCAAAGCATATACCGATCAAGTACCATTTTGTAAGACAGGTTATTACTGAAAGGGGAGTCTCTCTTGAAAAGGTGCATACAAAGGAAAACTGTGCAGACATGTTCACGAAACCAGTTTTGTTGGAGAAGCTGCATTGGTGTTTAGCTTCTCTTGGCTTGCAGAAAAGATAAAATAATAAACAAACAGGGTATCAGGCTAATTGTTGTCAAGGTGGAGATTGTTGAGATTTTCTGTTTTAAATAAAATAGGAAAAAATCTCAATGTGTGACAACAATAGGAATTTGTTGCTAGATTAGCTCCAGGTTGTTGGGAGAGAGTTAATGCATCCTAAATTTGATGTGAGAGGATTTATGAGGCAGTTAGATTCTCCTTGCTATAAAACAGGTATCCATACGGATGGTTTGAGTGTGTGTGAGTTTGTAATCTCCTGTTTGATTAATAAAGAATTGCCGATGCCTATGTTGTGTGGACGTAGCCCAGATTGGTTGGGTGAACCACGTTAAACCTCTGTGTTTTATGTGCTTGATTTATTTGCTGAGTATTTAGTTTAATAAGCTGTGCATCTGATCTCCAACATGAAGGTGACGTTAAAACTTCTGATATGGGTCGATTGGGGTATTAAAATGGCAGCAGACCTATTAGAGGAGCACTCTTTTTTTTCAGTAGCAAAAAAACGCTGTAGTATTATAGTTCATATTTAATTAAATACGAGTGAGTACATCATAAGACATTACACCCAATTTTAGTTCCAAAGAACCTAGAAATTGGAAACCCAATCCTCTAATCATTCTCTAAGCATTTAAAATAACAACCCATGAATAGAAAATCCCATAATGACCTTCAGTTTTACTAGAATTCAATGCCTCACAATACAAGAAAGAACTGAAACTCAGATACTGAGTGATCTCTGAGACTGATATCTGAGACGTCTTAATGAAGGAAAAACGAGATTCAGAATGAATCCCGTCTGATGAAGCAATGCAAAAAATAGAGTCAATGCGAAGAAGCCACCAGTCCTCGCTTCAAAAGGGAAATCTCAGTTCGATTCACTCACAATTCGATTTTAGAGTGATGCAATTCTGTCAAATATCTGAGTCAAATATGATTATTTCAAGGGAAGTGTCTTTTGTTAGATGAATTGGAGGTTGATGAGACAGCTCCTAGACTGCCCCCTCCGGCGACACGAGTGGTTTTCTAGCCTTCAGGTGGACCCCGCCCAACTTCTGATGGCTGGCAGGGATGACAAAACCTCTCGGTGGACGGCGAAGGCAGTAACCTCCTCTGGTGGACCCCGCGCCCCTGCCTCTGCCAACTCTCTCCCACCGTGCAGTTCCTCTCCCATCCGCCAGCCCCATGACGCCACCCCACCACCAGGAGCCACTTACCTCCATCAATGCTGGACAACTCAAGTTGAAACTTCCGCGCGCAAATGTTTTTTTCAATGTCTTCAGCTTCAGTCGCTCAGTTCGGTCCTGTATCAAGTTACACAACGCGAAATGAGTTTCTTCATAAATTTTAGGTACTAATTCAGGTTTTTTCATGATTCTCCCTTCTCCAACGGTTGCTTCATAGCTGAATCCACCGCGTTATTTGCATAAAGACCTGTAACGTGCCCTAACTGCATTCCATTACTTGCCATGTGATCCCCATTGAGAAACAAACCAGAGAGTTGTCACATACTAATGTCCAATCCTAGTATGTAGTTACTTCAAAGCGTGTTCAAATTTCTTCACAGATTTAAAGGCTTGGCCATTATTTTACAGTCAATGAAACAAGCCTCACAAAATAATGTCTAATTCTAGTATGTAGTTACTTCAAAGCGTGTTCAAATTTCTTCACGAATTTAAATTTTGCAAGCATATATGTATATATTTCTAATTCGTACTCAGATAACTCAATCGACTGCAAATGTGTGGTTGTGTAGAGTTTTCCTGTTAGAGAACTACGAATATTTTTAAATGACTTTTGTATTTAGAATATGGATCAGAACTTCCATAGAAACATATCACGATGTCTTCGGAAACCTCTCTCATATGTATGCACTGTCATAGCCTTGACATTTTTCAAGATGTCTTAAGAGGAGATATAATGTCCAAACAAGATGCCTTAATTCAAAACAGTTGATTTTTCAAGGCTGGAGGCTTTAAAGGAATATAATATTCGAAATCATTTAATAAATGATATGCCATAATTAAATTAGCCTATAATCCGAATAATTTTTCCTTTGATACTTTAGTTGTTAGTGAAATAAAAGTGATATTAAGTGCACCAAATTTTTTATAATTGACCCTTCATTCTTTAGCAATATAAAGCATATTTGTGCCCATGAGATCCATAAAATGTATAAATTATTTTATTGGCTAGCCATCAGTCTCAAACTTTTTTCCTTAAAAAATTATTTCAAGACAAAAACCAATTCATCACAAGAGATCCACCTCCATATTTTTGCATTAACCTCCACATTGTACATAACTTGATAATGCATTAATCTTTAGTAACAGGAAAAAAAAATTATATGCATAACAAATATCCAGTTACCAGAATCCTATTGGGGGGAAATTGATTTTGCTTCAACTGGTATTACATAGCATCACAATTCACTGTATGCATCCATATATACTACCTCAATACATCATTAAATGGATTAAATCCATTATATCAAATTTCTTTTGGGCTCGAAAAATCAATCTTAAAAGTTTCATCTTGTTAGGACTATTCTTGACAAAGAAGGGGTGAAAAATAGTATTTGGAATTTGTAGGATGTAGTGGGTAGGAAAATATTTTTGTTGAATGGTAACTGGAAATTACTATTTGGAATCTGTAGAATATGCATATAAATTTTTTTTCGTGTAGGCACTTGAAAATCATTTTCCAGGGCTTACAGGAAATAAATTTCATTCTTCCATTAAAGTATTTTCTGTGGGTTCTTCGATTTCATAGGATTGATCAAAGACAAGGATCAAATTTTAGTCCAAACTCTCAGATACAACTATGGCCTATGTTAATAAGGATAGATCTATTTTATCCACCCACATAGCTAAAATGAATCAGTTACTTTCGATATGGATCTTTGTGATATTTTAATTTTATTTTTTTCAATCTATGTAATTATTTTCCCTTCTTAATTATCTTAAATGATTTTTCTTTTCAATAAGAAATGAGTGGTCAATTTGTTTTTCTATTTTATGTGACACCTCTATTTCACTTCGTTGGAGAGTGTACCTAGTTTCTCTTGGTACAACCATATTTCAATTTTCCATCTGCATTCTTGTCAGACATATCGATACATTGTATGGTGGTCTCCAAAGCCCCCAGTGATTTTTGTGCTAGCTTATCATAGAGCCAACTGTTTCAATTAGGGAAAAATTAGTGCACCCATCAAAGGAAAATCATATACCTTATATGGGGATAATTACACATCGTATTCTTTTAAGAGTTTCCTAAATTCAATACAGAGCAGATCTATTTGGATCTTAAATTTGTCAAAATCAATGCATTATCTGGTAATAGAAATCTTAGCTGTGTGAATACTTGTTACATTTATCATGGCACTAATTGATTCACTTGGTTTCATATGTGTTGTTTACTTCATGGTTTCATAACCCTCATTTGAGGTACTTTTCTTCTTTTTCAAGGATGCTAGGAAGTTCCTAAAACTTAAATATGAGATTATGAGCAATGTGCTAGTCCCGTTTGCTCAAATGGGTAGTCCACCTAGGAAGAATATGTTTTATAATACCACCCATATATTGATCTATTAGAGTGAAATAGGTGACATCATAGGATTAAGAATACCACCATTGTCGCTAAACCAAGCACCCATTGAAATTTCTGAACTTTGTATTTGTAACACTCCTTTATCTTTACATTTCAGAATTTTACCCTAGTGTATTCTCTAATGTGTACTGTCTATATTGTAAAACAAGAAGAAATTTTTCCAGATTTCACAGGCTTCATGGTTGGACTGAGGATCCTCAGGATGTTCTTTTACTTAGATTTGATAGGTAATTCTGAAGCACTAGGACCACTTTCAGACTAGGAAATTTGGCTTGTAAGCTTTATTATAATTTCTTATGATATTCGCCTAGGAGACTTAGGGTTCAAATTAAATAGAGCACGTTTTTTTCAAGTAAAAACTTGACCTGGGACTGAAGAAATAACATCCTTACTACCAAAATTTCTTAACGTAGAGCTCTTGAAGCATCAGTGTGCCCTAATATGGGTAGTTATAAAAAAACCTCCAGTTTGCATTTCTGTTTCACATTAAAGCTAATCTGTAAATTTTAAGACCCAAAAATTGTGAATGAAAGATATGATGCCCTAAACTAACTTATAAATTACTAATTTTCTGCAAACCAAGAAGGAGGAGCTAATAACTGAACATAGGTTTGAACCCTTTGTCATCTATTAGATTTTGAAGTATCCCACAACATATATTAATTAATTAATTTTAATTTAGATTTCAAGTCTTTAGGTTTACACCGGTTCTTACAATGTCACTCCATTATATTGTGGTGAAAGTGTTCAGGCAAGAACAGAAAACCCTACGAGCAAATAAATTATATATTTTTTGTCATGTTGCATAGAAACCCCTTAGTTGATTTTAACTTCCAAAAGTCACAGAGATGCTTCCACTGAAGTAATGCATTGATGATTGTTGTATCCTATCTGCTGTAAAATCTAATTCAAGTGTATGTTAAGGAATTATAGCTCTGACAGGTTCTTAAATTTTTTATTTAGAAATTTTCGTTAAGTACATCATTAGGAGACAATATGGTAAAATTATGTTCACTAAAAATAATGTTGTTCATTAAAAGAGCCTCAAAATCTATCTATTGAGTCATCCAGTAGTACTTATTTATTTTGTGAATTGGAAAAGTTCTCTCCTAGTAGGAGGGCACATGCAATCTATGATAATGTTCAAGAAAAACACACTATTTAGTAATTACCATTCAGCCATCTAAATTTTGGTGAGTATTGGATTGTACTTTCTTAAAAAATGTCTAACTTTCAAGATGACACCTTGTGCTTAGTTATATTTCCGTCAGTTCCTCTTTGATAGCTTGTTGACTATCGATTATTGTCTAACATCCTTTTAAAGTTTTTCTCTAGTTCTCCTTTACTACCCCATACTTGGAATGTCTCACCGGGAATGGTACTTCACAACACCCAATTCAGTTCAAAGCCCCTTTCTGAGCCCTATGCCTAAGCTGTATCATCTAAAAATGATTGTTAAATCACTGAAGCAATCAAATGAAAATTTTATTTCTTTCTTTGTAACCTTTTCACATAAATTGTCTTCATAAAAAAAACAAGAAATCTATATATTATGCAATAGGGCCTGGGAACTGTGCACTATTACATGAAGTTAGAATAAGGAAATTTTGTATCTCTAATGAAATATTAATAGGAATAAAATCTTAAGTCTTTGCCTCCACTCTAAGACTTTAACCAGTTATAATATTAGAATTTAGAACTATTCCTTTCAGATATATTAAACTTTAGTAGTTGAAATGTGGAAATTCAGATACCAGAGTAATCCATTTGAGCTTTGAGAAAGAGAAAAAAGATAGATGTTCTAGTTTTCATCCAAACCAGTAAACAGAGAAACCCAACTATATCCTACTTGGTTGTACTCAAATTCCCACAAGCACCTCACTTTAGTCATATGTCTTTAAAGGAATGAAAAGATAATTCCACTCTAAGACTTTAACCAGTTATAATATTAGAAGTTAGAACTATTCCTTTCATATATGTTAAACTATAGTAGTTGAAATGTGGAAATTCAGATCCTAGAGTAATCCATTTGAGCTTTCAGAAAGTGGACAAATCTAGATGTTTTGGTTTTCATCCAAAGCAGTGAATGAAGAATCCAATCTATATCCAACTTGGTACGTACTCAAATGCCCACAAGCACCTCAATTCAGTCATATGTATTTAAAGGAATGAAAAGAGAATATTCAAATGTGTAGATCCAAATAAGTATTTATTAGGGACTTACACTTTGCAAGGCTTATCCAACGTTCAACTCTCTCAACATAAGGAATTCAATTCTTGATACTTAATCACGATAAAGAAAATATGGACTTGTAAGAGACATAAAATGAGAAAGTAAAATGGAAAAACATAACTTAGAGGACGACTGCAACAAATTTTCGATAAATATTTAAAACAGAGATTTGTGCCTCATTTTGGCAACCTTCATGTGGTGATATAGAAAGGAAAATAGTAGCAATAATTAAATATATGTTATTTTTTGTCACTTAACCAGAAACTCTTATGTAGCCACACAATAAGACTGAGAGGGGTTTCCACATTGTAATACAAGAGGTAATACAAATCAAATATCCAAATATCATACCAATTGATTCTCGCTTCTATTGATTATGACAGTCCTAGTATCAAGATATAATAACTTCTTGATTTCCACACATCATTTGAGTTAGTTTGTTTCCATCATCTTATGGGTACTCGTTTATGGGATATGTGCAGTGTGGGATGCTTGTTATTCCAGGTAAACCTTTAGAACTCATTTCAATCACTTTATGCTTTTTAGGATTAATTTGGCATTATGGTGACACTACGTTTAAACAACTCTTCAATGAAAAAAGGATATGATTTTTTTTTCAGGAAATAAATTTCATGCTTCCATTAAATTAATTTTTGTGGGTTCTTTGATTTCATAGGATTGATCAAAGTCAAGAATCAAATTTTAGTCCAAATTCTCAGATACAACTATGGCAAATGCTAATAAGGATAGATCTATTTTATCCACCCACACAACTAAAATGAATCAGTTACTTTTGATATGGATCTCTATGATATTTTTTTTTTCAATCTATGTAATTATTTTCCCGTCTTAATTATCTAGTGTGTGATGCCTTTTATTCTAGGTAAACATTTAGAACTCATTTCAATCACTTTATGCTTTTTAGGCTTAAGTTGGCACTATGATGACACTAATTTTAAACAACTCTTCCATGGAAAAAAAATTAACTAGAAAGACAAAAGATATTTGATTTTATTTTATCACAAATATCAAACTTTAAATATAATCTAAATTAACCTTAATGTAGTCACTGTAATGTTTTTGTATAATTAACTGATGTTATACTAACCCAAATTTTGAAGTTCTTCCATCATTGTGAAAATAAGTGCCATAATTTGATGGGATGGGACATTAACAAATTGATTGGAAGACTACCAACCATCATTACCCAGATCCACAATGTATTGTCATAGGACACCATAGTATAAGATCTATGGACATAAATTACAGACCATGAAGTATATAGGTTAATTTTTGTTAAAAATTGCAGGTGAGATGGACTATTCATGCAACTCGAAGGCACACAAGTGGATCAATATGATTTTATTTCTTGCAAATACTATGCCTCGTGGTTAGATCACCTAGTGAGATTTTTTTGTTCTAGTGGATTTTTTAGATCGTTGCCTCATGGTTAGATCACCTAGTGAGATTTTGTTGTTTTAGTGGATTTGTTAGATCCTTGTCAAGAGAGTGATTTTAATAGTGGATTTTTTAGATCCTTGTCAAAAGGGTGATTTTAATAGTGAATTAGTTCAATGAAATAACCTAAGTGGAAGGTCAATGAAACCTACAACATAGCGAGAACCAAATTATCAGAGTATCCCCAACTTGCTCTAAATCAAATACAACTCTTCCTATCGAAATTTAGAAGTGGGTATTGCTTGACTTTCCCTCAAATAATTAGGATTTTATTCGATTTCATATAATAATCATGTTAATATAAGAAATACCTGTATGTATTTCTTCTATATAACTACAAGAGAATATATGTCCAGCTTGTAACTATATTCCATCTGATTTCTGAAGGCTAGTCTCAAATATTTTCCTTTCATGTGGTCCAGTCACGCATTGTTGATGACATACATCGAACTCTTAGGTGTTCTTATCAAAGATTATAGTGTCAGAACTATTAAAAACTGTATTAGGGTTCCCATCAAAATGCAATTTCATCAATGGTCTCTCAATTATATCTCTAAAGTATACACCCAACAAATACCCATGCATGTAATTCAAAGAAACAAGAAATAATTGGCACATGCATTTAATTCATAGAAACAAGAAATAATTGAACCATGCATGTAATTCATAGAAACAAGAAATAACTGAAGTCACTGGCAGTACAAATTTTGTGGCAATGAGAAATCTAAATGGCAAGGGCATGAAATTTGATACATTATGAAAAACATGAACCAAGAGCATATAAGACAAACATACACAAGCTTCCAATATATTGGATTGTTTTGGGAAGTTGGTATACCAAAACATAACATTAGAAGAAGCATAACATTAACATTAATAAAGCTTATAAAACTCCAATCTTCACATCCTTCAAATTTCAGCAAGATGTGCTACTTCTGCAAGGATTTTGAGGGGGTTGTTATTGGCCACTGCCCTCCTCACTCTTTTGACCTTTTTCTGAATTGTTTGAGATTTTCCTTTCACTTTCTACTGGAAGCCCATTCTCATCTCTAGAAGACCCTTCTTCTTGCTGATCAATAATAAAAATTGGATCCTTCAATTTGGGATTTAACTTAGCTTTCAACCCCAGCCTCAATTTTTTTGTAGGCCTTGTTCGTGGCCTCTTAGAGTATTTTGTTGCATGCTAATTTTCTGCAATTGTTTCATCTTTTTTGTTGTCTTTGACTTCTGTTTGCTGCCCTCTACGCCTCCTAGTATTTAACCTATGGATTTTCCTCCTTTTAGGGGTGTTAGCATCTTTTGCAGCAACTTGATGACTGCTCTCGGCCTTTGTAGGTAAATCCCTTTCCTTCTTATGTTTTCTAGGAAGTGGCTATCTCATTAGCCTCTTCCTCAACTATTGTGATTTCTTATTTAATGAATAAAGGTACAATATTTAAATGAGGCCATGGTGGTAGACATCATGGGGATGTAAAATCTTCCTTTTTCTTCCACAGGAAACCATTTTTATTAAGCTCTATTGTAAAAAATAAGGGAGATTCATCTTATTGAACCCAACCATGTGTACCAGAAATCTCATGTGATATAGAAAGACCTTAGAGAATTGGCCATCACATGTGAAATAAAGTTGAATTTGTCACATTGTTTTATCCCACTCTGGTTTTAAAATGATAAAGTGGACCCCAACGCTCTAGCAAGGGTCATGAGAATTTTATTTTAGGAAGAAATTTAGGTTTACCCCCTATAATGAATTCCTTTTTAACCACCTTTCTCCCTCAGTTGCTGTGTTTTTTGCTTCTACAATCCTTTCCTCTATTACAGAAAAAAAATATCCCCTTAACCTTAGCATTATTACCATCAAGATTAGCAACGAAATCAGAAGAGAGTTTCATTTTATGCCCATTGAAAAAATTAATGATATGCAACCAGCCTGCTTCGCTAAAAAATGGAAATTCATCAGCACCATAAATCTCAAATGCATAAGCTCCATCCGGTTCATAATGATATAGGTGCCCACTCTTGCCCATATGTCACAAAAACATGACGAGTTATCAGAAATATAGCTTAGCTAATGCAACAAGACAATCATAATGTGCATGAACTCTACCCGATGATGTTACATTCCAAACAAATAAACCAAAACAAATAAACACCTAAAAATATTAATTTCTGTGAAGTTTGTTTAGGCCACTATATTCAATAATGTAAATAAATAAAAGGAAACAATGAAGTAGAGGCTGAATTGATCTGATAGCAGGGGATTAACAGTCTACATGCATACTTTATGTCACATTCATAAATGAAAATCATATATGTTCTTGCAAGAATCAAATGTAAATTGATAAAAATACTCTATTTAAACTAAAATTCATTACACTCATATAGCTCGGGAACTACTGAAGGGTAAAAAAGAACAAGCTTGTTTTCACTTGCATGAGAGATTGTTTTAGCATGTGTGGAGGAGAGTTAGAATTCAACCCTCATTAGAAATATTAGGATAAGAGGTAAGGACTTGGGAGGGGTTAGAACTTAGAAGGACAAGGCATAAGAGTTGGGTTCTTTGTACTAGGGGAAGAAAGACTTGATTCATGTGAAGTGTCACAAGATCACCCAATTGTATCTCAATGTCTTCTGGGGAAGAAACCCAAGCAACAACACATGTTTGCATGGAGTGCAATGAATAATTGGTCTTGTTTGATTTAACATCCAAACTTGAAACCATTGTCTCAATAGTATCATGCCTTTCCACCAATACTATCTCTAGTGTATGTTGGCATGTGGATAGTGGAGCATCTAAACACATCATATTGATAGTGGAGCATCTAACCACATCCAAAGCAAGGGGATATCATGATGGTGGAATTGGGAAATGATGCCACTTGTACAATTATTAGATTGTGATGTATCTCTTTCTACATGCCTTTAGGTGAAATTCATGAGTTAGATGATGTCCTGAATGTTTATGGTTCAACGAAGAGTATCTTTCAGTTTCTTGCATGACAGATCTACAATGTATTACTGATTTTGACGGTTTGTAGGTGATCACTAAAAGGAACTTGTTTGAGTTCTATCTTAGAGGAGTTGAAATGGAAACCTTTACTAGTTTCTTGTTGATCTAGTAGAGTAGGTATGCCATGATGACATGATGGAGGAGTGCCCTTCTAGCTTTGTGGAGACAATTTCAAAACTTACCCTGGAATTTATGATTTATTCATTTTTGCAACTAATAAGAGTATTGAAGAATACTTTGATAGGTTTATTGTCAAGGATTATCTTAGAAAGAGGGAGTTTAATCTTTCTCCAATTACCAAGGGATTCTCTCAAAGAGAGGGATTTTATCTTGTGAAAGATTTTGCTTCAGCCAAAGGTTTTGAGGTGAATAAGAAAGTTACCTATGTATTGAAATTGAAGATGGCCCTGCATGGGCCAATGCATGCACTAGGAGTTATAGGAATGTTATAGGAAATGTTAAAAGAGGCACATCAGTTATAGGAATGTTATGGTTGATGTATACATTCATGCTTGCCTTAAGTTGAGAGTGTTTTCCTGACATAGATAGAGCCATGTTTATCATGCTTTTATAGTTTAGGATAGATGGTGGCTTCTATAAAAGTATAATTTATTTTATCGGTTATGTTCTAGGAATAGACCTATCCTTTTAGGAAAAGTGCATAGTAGAGACAATTTCAATAATTAAAGCACAATGCACTTTCCTAGGAGGCACTTTATTCCAAGCAGATTCTCTCATGCAAGTTAGGAAGATTTAGGGATAGGGTTATGTAACCTAAGTTAGGTGTTGTGCATGGGTTTTCTTTATTTTGTAAATTCCAGTCAATATTTATTCTATGCAAAAAAGGAAAGGTGGAGTTTGTGAATCATTTTGTGACTGTGTGTGCTTAGGACTCAGGAGTTGAGCTAATTTCATTGTATTTATCAGTATTTAATTAATAAAAGAGTGATGTAGTATTGAAAGTTCAAACATGTGTGTACATGTTTATACTTTTCCTAGAGGGATGTGTTATAGTTTAACATACTCAGGATCTGCAATTTTGACTGAAGTTTAGATTTCTGTTTCATAGCTTTTAGGTTGATTTTTCTGAGATGACCTAATTGCATTGTATTTCCTATTTTTTTAATTAATAAAATAGTGATGCAGTATTGACAGTTCAAACTTCAGATATGTGCACTGGCTATTTGTAGTTATTCTATAGTGATGTATTTGTACTTTAGTGATCCAAGTATCCTTAGTTTTAATTGAAGTTTAGTATTTATGTTTCCTAGACGTTAGGTTAATTTTCTTGAGTGCAGAATGTGCATATCATGATCTGAAAATTTAATGCGAAGATGTGCCTCCTTATGGATAATTTTTTCAGTTGGCATTAAAAGGTTGTCTATAGACATTCACATGGTTTGTTTGTATACTCCATGGTTCTATGCGTGGAAATCCATATTCTTTTTTGGACATCATAATTAATGAGGTCCATGGGTGCATCTATTGGTGTGTATACAAGTTGCAACATTCAAGAGAATAAAAGGAGAAATGTTGAAGAAAATTTCAATTTATTCAGCATGGATAATTCACAATTGTGTCCCTTTGGAGATTTCTTATACATTTGGTTAGATGTACCTAAATTTTTTAACGACATATATAAATTTTACTGAGTTCCAATATGATGCTCACTAAAAAGAAACAAATAAATCTAATGCAACCTTCCACCAATAAGTAAACAATGTAACATTTTAATTTGAAACAACAGCACTGGTCCACAGTAAAAAAATATGAGTATCACTGAAACTAACCCTACCGTTGTTTTCTGGCAGAGTATGATAGAGCAGAGAGAATTTGGCAACTCCTCATGTAGTTTGTTGAGGCTTTTTCAAACTAAGAGAAAGAACTGAGTATGAACTTGCAGCTCTTCCTATGAAATGAAATATAGCATGCCACATGGACACATAAGTTCTTTGCTGAGGTGGTGTAAAACATCGGTAGTTTGGAGCGGACTTCCTAAAGAGGAATTGACGTGGACCTCAATAAGAATCGGTCCCACCCATGTGGACAATAAATGATCACCATGGACAAGAACCGGTCCCACCCACATCTTTTCCTATGTTGGAATTTAATTTCCAACTGCTCAAATAACACAGTACAGCAGAAATCAATTGGAAGAGACAGCAAAGGGGGCGCAGTGAATGTTGATGGAATTTTTGACAGCCGTGAGTTAAATGATGGAGTGTCGGGAGAGATGCATTCTATCTGCAGCAACAACCAATTAAAATCTTCACCAAAAAAATTAATTGCAGAATGGAAGCGGTCAATTGAAAACAGAGAGATGAAGCGGCAATACAATTCCGAGGCGGTCTGGCAAGTTGGGCAGGCAGAGTTGTGAACCCCCTCGGAACTGTTCATGCAAGCGGGGGCCCACACATATATATATTATATATTGACAAAGTTTTGGGTTTAATATTTTCCCATCATACGTTTAATGTTTTACTTTGTTGTTTTATATTCCAGCACGTAAGTTTTTTGTTTCTTACTTAGAGTAAATAATCTTTGTGCCTTGAGAATTTTGATTTTACTATTGGTTATACATATATATATTATAAATACATGGTATTTTATAATATATATATATTATGTAATGTCATATGTTTTTGTAATGTCTTGGGAGCACAAAAGAGGAGACGAACTGTGTATGTTTTAATGTAATAAGTCCCACGAGAACATAGAAATAAATGCACATCGATTGTGGGAAAAACAAGCAGTGATATTTGTGTGAAGACGGAGATGTTTTTGAAATCGACGAACGGTGTTTACACGGCGGTGTGAGATTTTTTTGTATTTACTTGTTAAGTTTTAAGAGACAGAGTGTTGATACAGCCTTTGTGTTTTTCTGGCAGTCGATGGATTGTAATCCCTACGTGATGGAAGAGTTTGTATCAATTTTTGAAGAAATAGAAATCTGTTTTAAGTGTGGAAACTCTGTCACTGTGAATGCAATTTTAATATTTTTCTCTGTGTTTAGAGGGGAGTTTTATTTTCCAGTGTTTGTTCTTGGAATTTTCAGAAATTCCAACATGGTATCGGAGCCAGTTTAGGCACTTTGAAGATTTCAAAGAAGATGAAGAAGAAGACTTGTTGCAGTGTTTTCTCCAGCAGTGTGAAAATCTCAACAGAGGTCAAAGTTCAGGTATTTCTCAAAGAAAACAGAGTTGTTTTTTATTTAACAGAGTTTGTTCTTTCAGAGAAGGAAAGACAGTTTGTTTAATTTCAGAGTTCATTTTAATAGCAATGGCTGGACCAAGTACAGGAATGAGTCTTGGAAATGTGCAACTTCCACAATTTAATGGAAAGAATTATGATTATTGGGCCATTACCATGAGAGCCCTGTTTGTTTCACAAGACCTATGGGAACTTGTAGAAGATGGTTTTACAGAACCAGCTGATGAGCAGGTTTTTAATGTCTTAAGTCAAGCAGAGAAGGATTTATTGAAGAACAATAGAAAGAAGGATACCAAAGCCCTCTTCTATTTGTATGAAGCTGTAAGTGAGAGTGTGTTTCCAAGGATAGCAGCAGCTAAGAAATCCAAGGAGGCATGGGAAACTCTGAAAGTAGCTTATCAGGGTATGGAGAAAGTTAAGACATCAAAACTTCAATTGCTGAGAAGGGATTTTGAAACTCTTTGCATGAAAGAGTCAGACAGTGTTGATACATTTTTTACACATATGATTGGGATTGTAAATCAGATAAGATCCCATGGAGAAACTCTTGAAGAAAGAAGGATTGTGGAGAAACTTTTGAGATGCTTACCCTCAAAGTTTGATGTAATTGTTACCACCATAGAAGAGACCAAAGATCTCTCACAGTTCACAGTGAATGAACTTCATGCCTCACTAATAACTCATGAACATAGATTGAGCAGAGATGAAACCTCATCTCTTGAACATGCTTTCAAGACCCAAATGCCTTCAGGAAAAGGAAGAGGTCAAGGAAAAGGAAAAGGAAGAGGTAGAAGTCAGAACAAAGGTGGAAGGAACAGCCTTTCACATTCACATGGAAGGGGCAACAGTGAAAGTCAGAGCCACATCCAATGCAACAGCCAGCAAGGTGAACATCAACACCAACATGCTCATGGACAAAGGTATGACAAATCCAATTTCCAATGTTATTATTGCAAAAAATATGGGCACTATGCCAGTGAATGCAGAAAGAAGAAAAATGACATGAAAAATAAACAGAATGCTAATGTAGCAAAAGAAGAAAAGAACCCAAGTAATGTGCTACTAGCATGTAATGTAGCACAAGATAGAGAAGATGATGTTTGGTTCTTAGATTCAGGTTGTAGTAATCACATGACTGGAAATCGAGCAATGTTTGCCAATCTAGATGAAGAAGTAAAATCTGAAGTAACCACAGGGACTGATACTAAAATCTCTGTAAAAGGAAAAGGCAGAGTTAGTATTAGAGCAAGAAATGGTGAGCAGAAATTTGTCCCTGATGTGTATTATGTTCCAGGTCTGAAATGTAATCTTTTGAGTGTTTGGCAGCTCATAAACAAAGGTTACAATGTAGTTTTCAAAGATGATGTGTGCACAATAAAAGATATACCTCCAAGCAAGAAAATTATTGCTGAAATTCAAATGACCAGCAATAGAATGTTTCCACTCAAGCTCAACATTGACTTGAAGGGAAAAGGAAAGAGCATAGCAGCCGTAACACAAGAAGCCTTTCAGAAGGAAGAGAAAGATGTAAATTGGTTATGGCACCTGAGATTTGGACATCTCAATTTTGGAGGATTAAATCTGCTGCACAGGAAAGGAATGGTAAGAGGTTTACCATTGATTGAGAAGCCTGACAGCCTATGTGAAGGCTGCATCTTGGGAAAGCAACACAGAGAAAATTTTCCTTCAGGGAAAAGCATAAGGGCGAAAGCACCCTTAGAAATCATTCACTCAGATTTATGTGGGCCGATGCAAACAGCATCAGTTTCAGGCAGCAATTACATGCTGACCTTCATAAATGATTTCACAAGAAAAGTGTGGGTTTATTTTCTGAAATATAAGAGTGAAGTTTTTCAAAAAATTTGCCACTTTAAAGCTCTTGTAGAGAAACAAAGCGGGCTGCACATTAAATTTCTCAGAACTGATAGAGGAGGAGAATATATATCAAAAGAATTTCTGCGTTTTTGCAGAGAAAACGGCATACACAAACAGTTTACCACAAGATACACACCGCAACAGAATGGAGTTGCTGAAAGGAAGAATCGAACCATAATGGAGATGGTGAGAAGTATGCTAAAGGCAAAGCACTTGCCGAATGAGTATTGGGCAGAAGCAACAAACTGTGCTGTGTATATTTTAAATAGATGTCCCACAAAAGCAGTGATGAACAAAGTTCCAAAAGAAGCGTGGAGTGGCAGAAAACAGGGAGTCACCCACATGAGAGTTTTTGGATGTGTGGCATATGCACATATTCCAGACAAGTTGAGAAAGAAGTTGGATAGTAAGGGGGAGAAGTGTATTTTCCTTGGATATTGTGAAGATTCCAAAGGATACAGATTGTATAACCCATCCACAAAGAAGTTTGTGATAAGCAGAGATGTGCAATTTATTGAAGAGGAAGCATGGGATGGAAGCATTGAGAAAACAGTCAATGTTAAAAGCTGTTTATCTCATGATGAAGATGAAGGAGATGTAGTTGAAATTAACAACCCATCTGTAGCACAACCTCCACCAGCACAAGGACAACAAGGGACGCCTCAAGCGGCAGCTAGAACACCCTTGAGAAGTGGGAGTGCATCACCAAGCACACCACGTGGAGCAGAATTAAGTGCTTCATCAAGCACGGCTACACCAAGTGAAAGAGGAACAAAGTTCAGAAGTCTTAGAGAAATTTATGAGCGGGGAGAAGAAAATGAAGGTATGAATTCCTTATTTTCTTTGTATTGTCAAGTTGATGATCCTATTCATTTTGAAGAGGCAATTAAAGATATAAAATGGATAGGAGCTATGGATGAAGAAATTAATGCCATAGAGGAGAACAAAACATGGGAGTTGGTTGATCTCCCAGAAGGTAAAGAAGCCATTGGTGTTAAATGGGTCTATAAGACCAAAATCAATGCTGAAGGAAAGATAGAAAGACACAAGGCCAGACTTGTTGTCAAGGGTTATAAGCAGAAGTATGGGATATATTATGAAGAAACTTTTGCACCAGTTGCAAGAATGGAGACCATAAGAGCAGTGCTGTCCATAGCAGCACAAAACAAATGGAAAGTATACCAGATGGATGTAAAATCTACATTTTTAAATGGAATTTTAATGGAAGAGGTATATGTGAAACATCCTTTGGGATATGAGAAAAAGGGCCAAGAGCACAAAGTCTGCAGATTAAAGAAAGCTCTTTATGGGCTGAAGCAAGCACCAAGAGCATGGTACAGTAGGATAGACTCCTATCTACTGGAGAATGGATTTGAAAAGTGTGAGGGAGAACCCACCCTCTACATCAAAGAAAAAGATGGTAAATTGTTGATTGTGGTTTTATATGTTGATGATTTAATTTTTACAGGTAATGATGATTACCTTGTTGAAAATTTTAAAACAGTCATGAAGGATGAATTTGAAATGACTGACATGGGTTTGCTGAGATACTTCTTAGGAATAGAAGTAGAACAAAATGGAAAAGGAATTTTTATTTCTCAAGCAAAGTATGTGAATCAATTTTTAGAAAGATTTAATATGCAGGAATGCAAAGCTGCAATTACTCCCACAGTAATGGGATTGAAGTTGAGTAGAGATGACAGCAGCAAGGACTTTGATCCAAGTTTATATAAAAGCATAGTTGGTAGCCTCATGTATTTGACTGCAACTAGGCCGGATATTATGCATGCTGTTAGTTTAATTTCCAGATTTATGGAGAAGCCAAAAGAAGCACATTGGCAAGCAGCAAAGAGAATTCTGAGGTATGTGAAAGGAACAAAAAGATTTGGTATTTTATATACAACTTCAGAAAATTCAGAATTAGTTGGATACACTGACAGTGATTGGGCTGGAAGTGTAGATGATCGGAAGAGCACTTCCGGTTATGTTTTTCATATGGGTTCAGGAGCCATTTCATGGGCTTCTAAGAAACAACCAATTGTAGCATTGTCTACAGCAGAGGCAGAGTATGTGGCAGCTACAGCAGCAGCGTGTCAAGCAATTTGGATGAGGAGGATGTTAAGAAGTTTGTGCCAAGAGCAGACAAAAGGGACAGTGATTTATTGTGACAATAGCTCAGCTATTGCATTATCAAAGAATTTAGTTTTTCACAAGAGAACAAAACACATAGATACAAAGTTTCACTATATCAGAGAATTGGTGAACAATGGTGAGATTGTTTTGCAACATTGCAGAACAGAGGAACAATTAGCTGATATCCTCACAAAACCATTAGCTCAGAACAGTTTTGAAAAATTCAGGAAATGTTTGGGTATGTAGGAAAACCCAGCAGTTGAAATTAAGGGGGAGTGTTGGAATTTAATTTCCAACTGCTAAAATAACACAGTACAGCAGAAATCAATTGGAAGAGACAGCAAAGGGGGCGCAGTGAATGTTGATGGAATTTTTGATAGCCGCGAGTTAAATGATGGAGTGTCGGGAGAGCTGCATTCTATCTGCAGCAACAACCAATTAAAATCTTCACCAAACAAATTAATTGCAGAATGGAAGTGGTCAATTGAAAATAGAGAGATGAAGCGGCAATACAATTCCGAGGGGGTCTGGCAAGTTGGGCAGGCAGAGTTGTGAACCCCCTCGGAACTGTTGATGCAAGCGGGGGCCCACACATATATATATTATATATTGACAAAGTTTTGGGTTTAATATTTGCCCATCATACGTTTAATGTTTTACTTTGTTGTTTTATATTCCAGCACGTAAGTTTTTTGTTTCACGCACGGTAAATGTTTTGTTACCGCAGTAATTTTGGTTTTTACTATTGGTTATATATATATATATTATAAATACATGGTATTTATAATATATATATATTATGTAATGTCATATGTTTTTGTAATGTGCCGGGAGTACAAAAGAGGGACATACCTGTAATATGTTTTAATGTATTACACAGAACAGAAATAAATGCACAGCAGTGTGGGAAAAACAAAAAAAACAGTGATATTTGTGTGAGACGGAGATGTTTTTTTGAAATAGACAGAGACAGAGTGTGTTTACACAGCAGTGTGAGATTTTTTTTTGTATGCACAGCAGTGAAAGTTTTAGAGAGACAGAGTGTTATTCTGGCACTGTGTTTTTGCAGCAGTCCAGTAGTTGTAATCCCTCTGTGTTGAGGAAGAGTTTGTATCAGTTTTGAAGAAATAGAAATCTGTTTTAAGTGTGGAAACTCTGTCATTGTGAATGCAATTTTAATGTTTTCTCTGTGTTTAGAGGGGAGTTTTATTCTCCAGTATTTGTTCTTGGAATTTTCAGAAATTCCAACATCCTATGAACTCTAATAATTTATATTTTGTAACCTTATGGTTATAATCTCAAGGAAAACATATGGGTGCCTTCAATACTAAGGGTTTGTAGGTAGCCTTGACAGATTCAAAGTGAAATTCTCAATTCTAAGTTTTAATGGATAAATCTTCATACTATTTATGATTGGTAAATAAGAAATCAAATTAGTCACTAATCAGACACTGTGTAAGTGTTTATGCAAAATACCTTTTATATGTACTCACTATTGCATAGATGAGATCTTATATAAACTTTGAGCTTAATGTATTCACAAGACTAGCTTAATGTATTGATATGATCCTTAAAGTATTTAAGGATTTTTATTTTTTCAAGGGCTTGTTGGCCTTGGTTTAATTGCGACAAATCTTCTTTGGTATTTATCAACAATATTCTTGATTCTTGACAAGTAAGGTTTTAACAACACAAAAATTTGAGAATATTATTCCATAACATAAATGTAGTTTCAGTCACTTTCTTGACACAATATTGATCTCCTTCATAGGCCTAACCGAAGGCACATACAAGCCTCCCCTTCTTGTCCTTAACTAGTCCACCTTTAGCGGTTTAGACATGCCATTGTAATATTGTGAGAGGAAGTTAGAGACTTAGACTATTTCACTTATCAAACTAGTAGAAGGACAAATAAACTATTGTCATATCATAAGGAAGCTCTACCACTATCATGCTATAGACTGTCAGACCATTCCACATATGATCTGAAAGGAAGTTCAGGTTTTTCTCCCAAAGAGGCTCGAATTAGATCATAAAGGGCTTAAATATGTTCACATAAAATTTCAGAAAACTCAGTCCTTACCACAGAAGATATGTTCGGTCTGCTTCAAGATAAACATTGAA
This sequence comes from Pinus albicaulis, assembly GCA_034641835.2. Lineage (NCBI taxonomy): Eukaryota > Viridiplantae > Streptophyta > Pinopsida > Pinales > Pinaceae > Pinus > Pinus albicaulis. The sequence goes on from CM076579.1 coordinate 1,554,920,484, forward strand.
ACTCAAACCTCTACCACCATTCCTATTACTTTAGTCTCCTGTGAATTGCTTCTGATATTTTATGACCTCTATCCTTGACAGAAATCACAGACAAACCCTTTTGAAAACACATATAAGAGTCTTTATTGTAGACAAGTTGTATGGTATGAATTTCGGGAAACTATAATCAAGACAATAAATCTCATTTTATAATTTTGTATAAATTTTAACAAAAAAACATGAATGTGCATATGTGTAATCTAATTTCTTTCCTACCGCTAGTGTGGAAACAAAGAAGAGAGAGGAGAATAAGAAAAGATGCATCCTATGGAGGTCCAAATAAATAAGTTTCAAATATATCTTCCTCATGCATCATTATTTATAATGCACTCCACTTATAGTTTTTATACTTTTCTTTGTTGAACACCAAAGGCTATACTAGGTTAAGTGTATTACACCCAGACTATTCATGAGGGTGACCTTGATGCCTCTGTTAGCTCACCAAATTTCACCCAAATGCCAGGTGATCTTAGTATTAGAAAGCTTCATCCAATATAAAAGAAAATGAAGCAAAATATAAAATATTCTATATATCTAGTGACAGTCACAAAAATATTCCATCGTTTCTCATAATTCATGTTGAAAGAGAAAACAAAATAGTACTTAATATATAGTATTGTGAAAACAAAGGTAGAGTAAAATATCATCTGTTAGTTTTTCATGTGTATTTATCATCCATAGCATAGATGGGCAATAAATTGTTAGATTAGGTTCAACACATTTGAGCATGGATAGAATTTATATATGATTAAAATAGGTCATGGATAGAGTTCATATATGATTAAAATAGGTAGACTTCTTCAAAGAAGTGATACAGGTATTGCATTTCAATTCAATGACAAATGTCTTTGATTTATTAATCCTTCCTGGAAAAATAATTGGCAATTGAGATTACATAAAACCATGAAACTAAACTAAATTTTACACAAAACTTTAAGTAAACTATTTTCAAGAAGCAATATATTGGTATTGCAGAAACTTTAAATACACTCTCAATGGAAGCCTTCAAAGTTGTGTGTTTTTCGTCATTTTTTCAGCCATGGGGAGGGAAAAGCTTTAGAGTTAAAAAAATTAGGGAATGTTCTTGTTTTTCCTCATCCTCAACTGATTTAGTTGAAATCCTTCAGGCTAAAATAATAATCTGAAACAAATGGATCTATGTCTCTTAGACTATCTACACCCTTGTCTATGAAACCTTGGTTCATATGTAGCATTGGAATTCACAAATCCTGGAAGTAAGTTCATAGTTATTGTTGCTCCAACGAGCATGCACAGAATTAAGAGAAACATCGAATCACTACCAATAGTAGTCATCATAGAGTGATCTTAATTATTTTCAAATGTGTTCCTTCATACAACCATTGACGCTGGTGACAAGTCTCATCTTGTTGTCATTGAAGGCCTAGATTCATAAAAACCAATATTAGCTACAGGGGATATTTCATTTTTGAGATTTTAATATTTATTTAATTTTTGTCTTGTGGTTCATTGTAATAATTTTTTGTTTTCGAGTGTTTCTCTTGTTTTCAAATATTTTCGCATATTGATACCCATGCAGAGTTTTATTTAGGATTGAAGTATCCTGAATAAAGTTTAGTGTTATCAATGTTGTATTTAAAGTAGAGCAGTTTCTTTTGTATCACTTCTCATCTAACATAAATGCACATAAGGTTCCATAAATACTTACTTTTGGATTAATAATGACTGAAATTGTAGTTAGGATTTACTATATACTAGTTTGGGATTAGTCATGAATCAAAGTGCAGTAAGGATTTACTATATAATTGAAGGGTTCATTTATGACAACAATTCTAGCCAATTTCTTGATCAACAAAAGCCTCTCATACCTCAAGAACTGTGAATTTATATACTGTCATTTGCTATTTCTTTGGATCTAAAAATATGATGCCCATTACTTGGTGTAGTCTGTTAGAGATCTATAACTTCTACAAGTATTAACAACTCAGTTTCCTAGAATGTGGATACAAAAGACAAAACAGGGCTGACGAATTTTTTTTTAAATTGGAAAAGTAGTATGTGTTTAATAGTTCTGTAAATGCATCTTTCTATATTTTCTCCTCCAACACTCACAGAATAAGGTCAAAAACCATCATGATGAGAATAAGAAAGGCCTGGTCTTAATATGGTCATTGTCTCACATGGATTGACCGCCAGAGTATTTCTTATCATTGTTCAAGTGGACTGCCAGAGTCATTTGGTTTTGGGTTGTAGCTCTAAATTTCAGTAAGTAAATTTCTTATTGAATTCAGTTGATTGATAAGAGACTGAAACAACTGCTGAACAAGAAGTCATACTATTTTTTGAAGAAAACTATATTGTACAGTAGATGACTATAAACATATAAACTATTCATAGATGATTGCACTAATTTCCCTAGTCTTCCCTAGATTAACCCTATTACACAAAATTCAAAATTCTATATACATTTTTTTTTCATAAAACAACATACAATTCAAATCTTCAGAGCTCCAAAACACATTACATTCACATTACCTTTTACTCAATATCTTTTCCCTTTTTAATCGATAGCTTTCACCTTTTCCATAACTATTGATTGTGCTGGAAAATGATTTCTAGTGCTCCTGTAGGTGCTAGAAAATGATTTTCCATCACGTTGGAAAATTATTTTCCAGGACCTACAGGAGTACTAGAAATCATTTTATACTACATAATTTCATGGAGATGGAATTAATATATTTCATGTTGTATATATATAAATCACCTTCTCATAATTTCCAGATCCCTCATATGTTTTCACAATTTTTTGCTAACATGCATCCAACATGGCGAAGAAATGGAAGTCAGTCATGGCTCTTGAGGTGCAAGACCCAAAAGAAAAACTCATTTTTCTAGTAAAGATTTAGTTTGGGCTAAAATATACAAAGAAGACATGAATATTGACCATGTTGCAAAAATTACCAAAGAAAGAGTTGATGATTTTAGAAAAGGAGAGGAATTGAATCCAGATGCTCCATGTTGCTTCTTACATCTACAAAGAAAATTCTCAAGCGCAAGAGCCTTACAGTATGAGCTGTAAGTATTTTAGAACTACATTGTTTAGTTTTTGATATTAAACATGCTTTATATTTACCAGATTTGGTGACATTTCGTAATTTATTTTGTAGTTATCATTGCTCATATGGTCTAGCTGACATGATAGAGGAATGGAAAAGACAAGCAAGGAAGTCATATGCCAAAAAGAGGGGATGTTAATGCCATTCTATTGTAAATATTATGGTTCAGGATCCCAACATAGCAGTAATAACATACAATCAGTATGATCATGAAGATGGGCAAGAATGGCCTTGTCATGGAAAAGACAACACCTCAACTGATGATGTTACTTAGAGAAAGCCAAGACTTTCGAAGGACATGATTTATTGTTTAGAAAGTTGTTATTTTCTTGAATTGCCAATTGAATCTATTTGTAAAATACATATAAAGAAATATCTTGACATACATGCTACATCGAGAGATAGGGATTTTTTCTTACGCAGGAAAGACATTCTAAACATTTATAATCATCTGATGAAAGAAATTTATCAATTGAATACCAAATATGAAATGAGTGTGAATCTTTGGTATCAAAGAAACCAGAATGATTTCTTCTTCTACCATAATCCCAATGGTGCAGACATATTTTTTATAGCCGGAATACAAACAAAATTGATGTTGGAAGCTATGGTCAAGTTATCCCACAATAGCTTGATAGCCATGGACTCAACATTCAGTACAAACAAATATGGGGTGAGTTTTTTTCCAATGATTGCTTTAATAAAATTATTTATGTTAGAATTAACTTCATTTCATTTAATATGAAAATATCAATTGTATACGCTGCCGGTGTTTGATGAGAAACAAAGTGGCGTACTAGTTGCCTAGGGGCGGAAACGTGAAGCTGGGTTACACTTTTGCGAGAATCGGGGGCCGAAATTTTTTTTCGGCAATAGTTCGGCCGAAAATTTTATAAAGTTCGGCTGAAAATTTTATAAAGTTCGGCCAAACTATGTAATAGTTCGGCCGAAATTTTTTAGAAAGTTCAGCCGAACTACTGATTCCGTTTAGATTGACGACACACTGACGGCGCGGGCAAACAGAATTTTTACCAGAGATTGGAAAATCGGCAACAAAAGTTCGGTCGAACTTCTAAAATAAGTTCAGCCGAACTTTTACTTTTAAAATAGTTCGGCCGAAACATTTTCTATAAATAAATCGCTCGCGAAGTTTTGTGGTTTACCGAGTTCATTGTTCGCGCATTGTCTGTCTCTGTCCCTATCCCTGTTGCTGCGCGTTTTATGTCCCTGTCGCTGGTGCTTGTCCCGTCTGCGCTCTTCGACTCCGTCAGGTAAGTTCGACTCTCCGTCTGTGCTCAAAAAAATTTTGTGCTGTGTATTAAAATTTTTTTGTGTTGTGTATTAAAAAAAATTGTGTTGTGTATTAGAAAATTTTTGTGCTGTGTATTAAAAAAAATTTGTGCTATGTATTGAATAAAAATTTGTGCAACTTCGTCGAGTAAGTTTGACTCTCCGTCTACGCTCAAAAAAATTTTGTGCTGTGTATTAAAATTTTTTTTTGCTATGTATTAAAAAAAATTTGTGCTGTGTATTAAAAAAAATTTGTACTGTGTATTAAAAAAAATTTGTGCTGTGTATTAAAAAAAATTTGTGCTGTGTATTAAAAAAAATTTGTGCGCTACTTTTATCTCACATTGTTGATTCCCATGCGCTGCCTCTGCTTGGATTCTATCACTACACTACTGAGTCTCTATCTCCCTCAGAATAAGAATAGTGAAATTTCCTAGACTAGTAAATCAACTCGGCCTCCTCCATGCTAGATGCAGTCCTACTATAAAATGTGTAGTATTGCTTTTTGGAAACTCGTTCTATCTCTAGAAACTCTATTTGGAGACTCCCAACTACTCGCACTCTTGCCTGCAACATGCACTGACTAACTGGGTTGCATAGCACTACCACTAGGGAACTTGTTCTTGCCTCTTTTGTTGGAAATATTTTCCTCCCTTCTTGACTGGAATGTTGGAAACCTGCTCTGTCTTGAAACCCCTTCTTGGAGTCTCTCTCTAGCTAGAATTGCACCTACACTCTGCAACTAGCCAATTCACACTAGCACCCTATTCACATTAATTTCTTGTAATTTGCACTTGCAACTAGAAATTCGATCTCTCTTGAGCTACTATGTCATTGCAAATAGATATGCACCTATCTCCCGAGTATCTGGTTGCATCTAAACTCTGCAACTAGCCAATTCACACTAGCACCCTATTTACATTAATTTCTTGTAATTTTCACTTGCAACTAGAAATTCGATCTCTCTTGAGCTACTATGTCATTGCAACTAGATATGCACCTATCTCCCGAGTATCTGGTTGCATCTAACAATTGGCTCTACAACTATCTCTTTAGTATCTGATTGCACCTTGTTGGCTTTTCAATCCTCCTGCTAATTGTTGGAATAAGGAATTACAAGAGGGAGGTGAATCAACAATAGTGAGGTTCTGGGATACAAGAAGGCTGAAAGATTTTTTTTCTTGTATATTTGAAGCTCTCCATTATTATAGAAAATAATTTTTTGCTTGTATATTTTTATGCTCTTTTCCATAGTAATGTCATAGTGTATGAAGTTTTAAATTGTTTTTATTATTTTTATTATATGTTGGATGCGATTTTGATTGAAAATGCTTCTTTTTTATTTATTAATTAAAAAAAAATTATTAGAAAAATTATTGCTTTAAGCCTTGGAATTTACAATCAAAATTAGAAAATGTATTTTTATCTAAACTATTTATGAAAAGTTTAATATTGTTTGATTTTCTCTACCATGTCCTTTTTACATATATCTAGAATAATATTATTTGTAGTTTCGGGTTTTTTGTAACATTTTACTACCATAATCCAAATCTATAGAAATAATAATCTAACATTATAATATCTTGAAATGGAGCTAGCCAACTCAAATATAGTATTGCAAATCCCTGGCTAAGTTAGATGAGGAGGCTATGTATTACTTAGTATTGTAACCATATTGATGTTGCAAGTTCTATGGGTTCAAAAGAACACTTGCAAACAATTTGTTTTCCATATGACCTCTCTTTTTCATAGATGAATTTCATTCTTTTAGCCATTATGGATTTGAGAAAAATACATCCTGACAGGCCAATAAAAAGCCTTAAAAATGAATTAAACATGAACAATTGTTAAATATGGGTAACCAAGCAGCATCAAAACAAACAACTAAATCACCAAGGCTAGTAGTGATAAATAATAAACATTCTAGGATACTTCAAAATTCCATGTAAATAATTTTTTACCTAAAATCACTAGATGGTGAGGCCCACAGCAACAATTGCAAAAGCAATGAAATATAACCAATCAAACTACATCAACAAAACATATGGTCTTGAATGAGGTTTTTGACTCTTTAGATATAAATGTACACCATGGAAATGTATCTTATATAAAACTTTAATCCATGTGCTTAACCTTAACATTGACACAAATGGAATACAATTTTACTCACTGCTTTATGATAGAAAAATATGCAGATGAGTATTGCCCGCATATCCGAAGTCAAAAGGGATAGATTAAAAAGGGATGCTCCGATCATCTATAAAAGATAAATTAAAGAAGCATGACATATTAGTAATACAAATTAGATGCACAAAATAACTGCAATAGGTATTTCATTATGATGTCACATAGAAGTCATATTTATCTCATGGGCCTTCAACTTAAATTATACATCTAACATTACATTAAGCTATAGGAGATAAATCAAAGAAGCATTTGAATGTAAATTAAAAACATGTGTAATAATTGTCCTTTAGTTTAATAAATATATAATAATTTGCAAATGCCATATCTAAGCTATATTTCATCTAAGTAGCTTTCAATTTAAAATTATATATAATGTTAAATTATATAAAAGAATAACAGTAATCCAAACTTCAAAATAATATTTAGAGTTAGTATAAAATGTGACATATAATTTTCCTGTGTGGAAAAACATAGTTACCGAGAGTTCAAAACTCATGCATTTGAATAGAAAGTGGGTATACGAATGACCAAGTAGATTTTTTCTAGAAATGAGGAAGTGAAGGTTGATAGAGAGCCACACAAAATTGCAAATCCATACCTTAACAAAATTGTTAGATCCTTTTAAAGAAAACATATTTAATAAACTTTCATTGAAATATATGATAAAGTCAACCCAATTTTATAAAAAATAGTATACCATTTTTTACATAATTTCACATAATACAAATAGATAAATATTACTTAAGTATTGTTATAAAGATTTAACTACCCATCGAGAGATGGCCAAGTGATTGAGACAGGGCATCATCAGAATAAAAAACCAAGTACAAATTGTAGTAATCCTAGAATCATGCTTTACATAAGGTAAAATTGGGGAACTCATGACTTGTACTATAGATAAAAAACATTTACCCTTAGCAAAAAGTATATGATAAAAATTGACAAACTACATAATCTTAAGCTTAAGGGGATATAATCCTTCTTTCCTTCCATATAGATAATTAAAATGATTGTTACAAGTCTCATGTTGCTTCTCATGTTATTTTATAAACCTTGATTGGAAAGAAAAATAGGAGGGCAGAAATGTAAGAAATATAAAACATAATGAAACACAACGTAAGAGATAGAGAACATAATGAAACACACACATACATATATTTAGACAATCAACACAATTATTTTCCTAGGAAATCCTTATGGGAGACAAGCAACCCTAAAAAGTAATGATGCTCTAGACTCCTTTTTCCCTAGGAAATCCTTATGGGAGAAAAACAACACTAAAATGTAAACATGCTCTACTCTCTCTTTTCTGGTATGGAAAATATGTGAGTACAAAGAAAGAGGTAATCTCTCTAGAGTTAGATAAGACTTTTAGCATGTAAGGTTGCTATAAAAACTTAACTTCATACATTTTTCTCTCTAACTTCACACTCCTAGTTGTATTTTCAACTATGGAAAAAAAATACAATAACACAAAATGGAACTCTTATTCCTCCTAGTGGCCAAGTATTTAACATAGCGTGATAGCCAACTAGGTGTAAGATTTGACTCCGTCAGCCATTAACGAGGTTTGTGATTTTAGACCTTTTAGAGTCTTGTTAAAATTCCACATGTAGCTAGCTTGGCATGCATGAGTAATGGGGCTAAAATGTCATTCTCTCATACCATGGTGGTCAACATGATAGGTCAGCTTACTAAAGGCATAAATTTTGAATGAACTTCATTTGGTGTTTTTCTTGCACCATTGGATATGTCTTTAAGTGTAGAATAATGGTCAAGATTTCGGCACAAGGGATAATTGTTTGACCCCCAAAAATTTCATTTAATACCTTAAAATGACTCCAAAAGGTTTTAGACCCCAATTCTCCACCCACCATTAAAATGACCCTACAAGTTGATTCTTTTAGTTTTTTCACTCTATAAGAATCAAAATATATGACAAATAATATAATTATCCGATATAGATCATTATTTAATAATTTGTTAAAATTATGAGTAAGATATACATCATGGAATTTAAATAAATATCATTAATTTATTGAACACCCCTGTACATTCCTTGTTGATACTTTGAAAGTAATATGTTTTGAAAAATAATTTGTTTATGGATTCTATTTTCCACATTCTCTCAACCATATCAAAAACCTTCTTATAATATTTGAAACCTAAGGTCTTTCCCATACCAAAGTATGTTCTTTTAAAACATGTTTTCTTGGTGATATGGGTGATTTAGAAATGATTTGGAGAGCGAAATTCCTCATTTAATATGTACAATATGTTTGGTTCATGCCACTAAGCCAAGAATTTTAAATTCAACTGACTTTTAATATAACCAACTAAATCCTACAAAAAAAGAATAAAACAATTTATGTTAGGGTTGTGGATTCAGGCATTGAAGCGACACACCATGATATTTCAAATTTAAAAATAATGGTTTGAGTCCTAGGTAGCTTAGAAACCTATTTGTAATCAAAATAAGGATGCACTCCCATTTGATTCTCATGATTAGGTTGTAATCATGAGGCTCTCGCTAAAGAGTGGACCTTCCCAAAATCTTGTGACGTCTTGTCACAAATAAAACCATCAAACTGAAAAACACATCATGCAAGAAACATAGCTCACTGACATATCATTTTTCTCCTTCAAAGAAAAAAAAATTCACATCATGTGAATATCTCCATGTACTCTTAGATATTGGTGTACAAAACCATCAACCAAACACAAGTCGACAAAACTTTCCTCTTCAAACAACTGACTCTCAAGTCAAATAATAGAGCTCATGTACAAATTTCCATATTTGTTGCATTTAAGTGTGTCAAAATAGCTCTACTTTCAACATCTTGCTTCATGCAACATGTAGCATACTTTGAATTTGCAAAGAAATTCATGAAACATCAAAATACATGCAAGGCCTTAATTGGATACAAAATCTAACCATCTGTTAGCAAACCATTTCAATGGTGCTTCTTTTAGCTGCACTTCATCATGTGAATCATCTTGACCCTCATCAATTATGGAATCCTCTTTTCCATTCTTGTCATTATCTCTTTCCACCTTCTTCAAATGTTGTGGATGACTTGTTGGATACAAAGTCCAACACTTGTCTACAAGGTGACCTTTCTTATGGCAATGAGTAATAAACAATTGCATCTTATTTTCAACATCATTTTCCTTGTCCAATGGGCCTTTGAATTTTTGTCTCATTTATTTAGAAAGTTTCAATGTGCATGGATATCTTCTTCCAAAATCTATAAACATTATGATTATTCAAACCACAAAAGGAACATGTGCAAGTTCTTTTCTATATCTTATGTGAATATTTACCATGTTTATCATAATCAAAAGCAATTTGATTAAAGGAAAATTTATACCTTGAACATTCACCATTGTCGCCTTCCTGAGGAGGTGAATTTGATGAGGTAGTGGCTCTCCTCTGAATACTAACAATGAATTCAATGACTAGATAGAGCATTCAACATCCTCTTCTTTTACATTCTCATTAGCTGCATGTTTATTAACATCTTCTTGCAAAGTGGGTGTCAAAATTTTCCATTCATCATGAACACAAACTTCACAAGCTTGAGGTGATGAACACGAAATAAAATTCCTTCTTGGAACAGCTTCATGTGCCTCCTTGGCTTTATATCATTCTCCATCATGTTTTCCATAACCAAGACCCAAATAATTAGGCCCTTCCTCAACAACATTTGGCTCAACTATAACTTGTACTCAACTATGCCTTGTACATGTTTTCCTTTAACCCTTTACTTTCATAGCACATTTTCATCAAAAATTTGGACCTTATTCCTCTAGTGTGTCTCTCAAAAGCACGTACACATTAATTTTGAGAGGAAATTGAAGAAAGAAACCAATAGCTAATTCTTCTAACTAACCTTGACTAAAATGAGCTAAATTGTACTTTGATACCAACTTGATTTGAATATGGACAAACTAGTTTTATTGGGCTATCTCCCTCATTAGTTAAATAAAAATGTGTTTAGGATCGTCTAAAGTTAGCAAATTGGGAAGGGGTTTGTGTCAAGCTTTAAGTGTATTTTGTGAGAAATTTATGAGTTAATTAGCTTTTAAAAACTCATGTGTACAACAAATAAAATGCAAAATTTTTATTTAGGAAATTTTTTTCCCTCAATCCAGATTCCGATCATTGGACATGTAAGAGGAAGAAAGAGGGAATTCACTTTTCAAATTCTAGACATTGTCTAAACCAAAATAAACTAGAGGTTTGGTTTTCAAATACATTCACTTATTTGGAAAATTTCTAGCTACCAAAACTCCATATGCCAATCTACCTCCCAAGAAATCTATTTATTACATCACTGGTTAGTATTTTGTCTTCCTATATTCTTTATCAACCTCTTCTAGTGATTCTTGAAAGGTGGATACTTAAATCCTTCCTAAAAATTTGAGCTCTAAAATGAGAAGACATACAAGGTCATTTTAAGTCATTCTTCTATCCAATTATAAAAACCAATTGAATATTTCTACATATTGATTTCTGTCCCATAAACTGTACAATATATGTGGAGTTGCCTCGCCCTAAGCGAGATGTTTAACAAACATAATAATAGAGAAACACTTAGTGAAGTCACCAAAAGATGTAGCCTCTTCAAGGTATCATATCCTCTCATCAAGGTCAAGAATCTATTGACCAAAACTGTCCTATGGAAATGATGGTTTAAGAAACAAAAGTAGACAAAAACCTTCAGTGAAATCAACAAAATCTAAAACCTCTTCAAGGTCTTCAATCTTCTCGTAAAGTGAAATTGTGTCTTGATCAAGTCCAACAAAAAAGAAACATTCAGTGACAACACCAAAATCTACAACTTCTTCAACATCTTCTAAACCATCTTCAAAGTCAATATTGTGTGCATCAAATTCCTCAGCAAGGTCATCAATGGAGTCATCAAAACTACTATTTCAAACTTCAATGCCAAAAATAGTTGAAAGAATTCAATTTCTCCTCCAAAACCTTCTTCTCTAAGCAAAGCTAGCATGATGTCATCGAGAAATTCAGTAATTCCACGAGGAAATTCTATCAAAGTTAAAACAAATCCTTTTCATCCATATTTAATGCCTACTTTTTCAGGTGGAACACCTCCAAATTTAAGGACCACAATGCCATAAAATATTTAACTTTACCTAATAGTTGTATACCTAGAACCCCCAACTTTGCGTGACATGTACAATTGAAGATCTTATATGGTAAGCAGTGTGAGAAGACAGTCATGGTCATTAAGTTGAGTAAGAGAAATAGTTTGGTATGAAAACCTTACTTGTGATAGGTCTAGCTAGCAGGCTACCAAATTATATGGTAATGGCATTCAAAATGTGTAAATTCCCATTTCACTTGGAAATAAGATGGTAGAGAAATGTATAGATGAAAGGAGATATCCATCTATGGTAAAGAAATCAAATAGTTCTATCAATTCCACCTTGCAACTCTAAGAGACATTGAATTAAATTTCATCTCAAGACAGGGCTTTGAGAGGACACTCTCAAAGCCAACCTTTGTTATGGCTTTGAAACACATGGTATGTATCAAGACTTAGCAACCTTATTTGCATAATTTTTTCTAGCATGGACCTTAATGTCATAGCCTTCTTTTGCCTTAAATGAATGCAAATTTCCTTGCAATTTGGCTTCCGACATTCATAATTCATGCTCATGGAACATGATTGTGTTGCAATTGTGATAACATCTGCTGTATACAGAAGCTAATAAAAAATGATCGAAAATGACAATTTTTCTCTATTTTTTTGAATATTTTAGGGAAATTACACCAAGTAGCTTCCAGCTTCATATGACCATCATGTCAAACTCATCTCAGGATATTGTCCAAGTAAGAGCCACTTAAGCAAGAAATCTAGTATACATGACTCCAATTTCAATTAGCAGAAATGACAGTTCTAAGTATGGTGCAAACATTGCTCCAGATCCTCAATGGGGCATGTTTGATGACAATAATTTTGGGAGTGAGCGAGGGAGATGGTAAGAGAAAAAATTCAAGGAATCCACGGGAAATTGAAAAATATATAACTAATAAGGTGGAAGACATTTTTAACCTAAGAGAGAAATCTGTTAGGAAATGGGTGAAGTTGGTATTACATACCCAATTAGACAACCTCGAGGAGAAAACATTTCTCCCACTTTATTTGTTGGCATAACCTAGTACGTGTTATTCACTAGCATGTATTTTTTAAAGGCCTTGACCTAGTTCCCATTGAACTCCATCCACCAGGTTGTAGAGGATTCCAAGCCTAATTTCATGAAATTTAAGTTGGGGATGATCACATTGACCTGGTTGATGACATTTCTATGAAGATTAACTACCTTGAACTATTTTTTTGCGTAGGGAAAGAGACACATTCCCATGTCTGAGCATGAAAATGTTCTTTGATATTGTTAATGCCTATAGTGTTTACTTCTACAAGTTCTATAGGCAGAGTCTGTAAAGGGCTAGGTAGCCTCTGGATCTCATATTTTATGAAAGGTGACATATCTAGTAAATGCCCCTACAATCAATCTCTGGAATGGATCTAAATAGAAGTTCTTCATTTTAATATCCATAAAACACAACTTTAAGGTAAACTATGTACATGTGTCATTTCTCCCACAAACTAAAGTGTATAAGTGGTAAATTTTATACCAAGTGTGCTCCCACCATGTAAAGCGTAATTTGGTGAACTTATCATTTTTATAATTTTTTTTTCGATTAAATTTATTTTCACACATGATCAATTATTGCTTTGAAAGTTGTGTTCTACATAATTTCTGTACACTAAATTACAAATCGATTTTTTGAAATATATTTTGTGTAAATGTCGACCAATAGATATATATCATGGAGGATGAACGACGAAGATCAGCTGAATCCCATATGGAGGTTCAGGGATCGGGGGATGTTCACGGTATTTAAATATAATCTTAAATATCCATACATGTGTGTACATATGGAATTTATTTTTTATTAACTTTGTGAGTTAAATTAGTTGTTAATAAGTTTCATATTTTAATTTTTAGGAGGTAAGAGGAGAAGGGTTTCTACTCCATCCATGGAGCGTGGCCATGGTTCAACCGATCGAGGTATGCGTGGTAGCAAGTTGTGTGAAGGGGGTGATATTTGTTCCCCCGAAGGCCAATCAACGGCTGCTGGTTCTCAACAAGGTCATTTTGGGTCTGCTTCTTAGCAGCGTCATTCTAGGTCTGGTTCTCAACAAGGTCATGTTGGAGAAGATGTTAACCAACAACATCAAGGTTTCCATCAATTTCAATATTTTTTCATTAAATTTGTACAACTTTGTTTACACGTGTTTTTTCTAATATACGAAATTTTATATATATTGATGCAGAGGCCGAAGATGTTCAAACTAGTGGTCAAAATAGACGTAGGGCAGCTCGCTACATTCAAGAAGAAATTTGTCAACCCAGCACAACTTATCTGGCCGAGATTACTGATATACCATGGGAAACCAACATGGCGAAATGCACCTTACAAAGGTGTGAAAGACTTCATGCAAAATTGCAAAGAGATCTCGTGGCTTTGTCTCTACCTGCTGAGAGTCAACAAAGCCTTGAAATAGTTACACATTCATTGGGTGAAATGGTAAATGTGTACAGAAATCTTGGGCCAACGACTGATTCATTTGTAGAAATGATGAGAAAGAGAAAAGAAATAGTGATGGGTCCCGATAAATGGGAGGACGTAAAACAAAAAGTTACAAAAGAAGTGGCCAAGTCAATGTTTAATTATAAGGAAGGGCCAAAAAGAAAAATGTTGAAGGTGCAGTATTTCAAGCACCCAGACAAAGCTCGTTATTTGTATGATAGGCATCTTGCGGCCTATGGAAGGCTTCCATGGAACGATGAGGTTCCTGTTTATTTTGCACAAATTTTTTATGCATAATTTTTTTTGGGTATGAAACCCAACTACAATGACCTTCCTTCAGAATTGTTTGGCCCGGGGAAAGGTCGATTATATGACCGTAAGGGCACTAAGTGAGATGTGGAGTTGCCTCGCCCTGAGTCGCCATTGGTGAGTCGACCGTTTCGAGTCGAAACTCTGCGATCAGAGATGGATGCGACTTCTCAAATAAGTCGAGAAGCAAGGGATGTTATGATCGACAATGTTCATAGCGGATTGAGTGGAGTCAATCTTTGTTTAAATCGACAAAGAGCACGTGAAAATGCACGTGCCAATTTTGTTTATTGTACAGATGAGGAGATTTACAACATGAATGTTGAAGATCTTCGAACATATGCAATAAATTGTCGCAATGGTTTGCAAGAGATAATTTTTCATGAGGAAGAGGGCACCGGAACGGTATGTGTTAGTGACCTTAGGGTTTGAAATTATTTTTACATATACATGTGTACAATTTGTAATAAATACATTTGTATGTACATGTATACATTTATTTGTATGTGTACATTAATCTAACAAAAATGTATGATTATATGTTAAAACACCATTTGCAGTTCTCACACATGATGCGTGATGAAAATGTTAATATCACGTTCGGGACCTCTGGTTCAAACAATGCAAATGGGTCTGACCATCAAGATATGTTGGAAAATGTTAGTGTTTTTTAAGTGACTTTAAAATAAATAATTTTTGCCACACATGTACATGTATGTATATATATAATTTGATAAAATGTTTTAGCAGGTACCGATTCCGTCTGATGTTTTTGGGATGGCGGTACCTTCTTCTTCCTTGGGAGATGTACCTTCTACTTCCTTGGGAGATGAGCCACAAGTATGGACAATTTTTCACAAGTTTAAAATTTATGTTTAAAAGTTATATATATATATATATATATATATATATATATATATATATATTCTACCTCAAAAAGTTCCATTAAAAATTGAGATATATATATATATATATATATCTATAGAGATCTATATTTTGAGTTATTTAAAATTTTTTGAATTTAGGTTCCTATAGAAGATTTATTTAATTCGCGGACTCTAGCGACGGAGATAGGAACATCCACAACATTTGACCAAGTTGTCTTTAGTTCCTTTTTTTAATATTAAATTGAAAATAAGTTTATATATGTACACATGCATTTTCATTTGAAAGTTTTTAATTTATATATATATATATATATATATATTTAACTGTACATGTATATTGTACAGTTTACCGCTGCAAATGTTCCTATGGGAGAACTTGTTCATCAAATGGAGAGGGAACCTTATGAGGTATTGCATGATTTTTTTGTTATATTTTTCTTTTTACATGAATTTCTAGATATATATATTCTCATTCATTTTTAAAACATCAAATTTTAATGTTCAAGTACATGTGCATTGTGTATGTAGGTTTCCCATTCACAGGACAGGGCGCGGACTGAGACCCTAGTAGGGAAGACGCTAGATCCGTCTCCATTTGATGGACATGATTTACAGTAGATTTGATTTCAAAATTTAGATGGTTTTAAAATTTGTTAAACTTGATAAAATTTGATACTGTGAGATTTACAATTTTTGGACATATTTTATTACATTGTTATTATATAATTTGTTTTATTTAATTTTTGGATGGTTTTAGTACTTTTGGCATGTGAATGTGAAGCAATGTTGTCATCTATAAATTAATGTTGTCATCTGAACTACATTTGGCATGTTATGTAATGACATGTGTTATAATTTGTTTTGTTTTTAAAATTTAAGTTTTGGATGCTTGGAGTACATTTGGCATGTGAAGTAATGTTGTGATCTATATTTTTTTGTTAAATTAAAAGTTGTTTTGGATGGTTTCAATCTACATTTGGCATGTGATATTTAATGTTAAATGTTTTTGTTGGATAGTTGAATTATAATTGGCATGACATGTGAAGTTTTTAAAACTCAAGTTTTGGATGGTTTCAATCTACATTTTTCATGTGATATTTAATGAACTTTAAATGTTTAATGTCTTAATGTTGCACAATATATAATCAAAAGGTTTTTAAAAATTAAATTTTTGGATGGTTTCAATCTACATTTTCACATGTGGTATATAATGTTAAATGTTTCTATTGGATCTAGTTGAACTATAATTGGCATGGCATGTGAAGTAACGATCTATATATAATTTAAAGTTTTTTAAACTCAAGTTTTGAACGGTTTCAATCTACATTTCACATGTGATGTTTAATGTTTTAATGTTGCACGATATATTACCAAAAGTTTTTAAAATTTTAAAGTTTTGGATGGTTTCAATCTACATTTTGCATGTGATATTTAATGAACTTTAAATGTTTAATGTTTTAATGTTGCACAATATATAATCAAAAGGTTTTTAAAACTTAAAGTTTTGGATGGCTTCAATCTACATTTGCACATGTGGTATATAATGTTAAATGTTTCTATTGGATCTAGTTGAACTATAATTGGCATGGCATGTGAAGTAACGATCTATATATAATTTAAAGTTTTCTAAACTCAAGTTTTGAACAGTTTCAATCTACATTTCACATGTGATGTTTAATGCTTTAATGTTGCATGATATATTATCAAAAGTTTTTAAAATTTTAAAGTTTTGGATGGTTTCAATCTACATTTGGCACATGTGGTATATAATGTTAAATGTTTCTATTGGATAGTTGTTCACTATAATTGGCATGGAATGTCAAGTAATGTTGCACAAATCCCTTTTGGATGGTTGAAGTACATTTGGAATTTTAAGATTGCTTTTGATATCTCCATGTAGTTTTATTTGAATGAAAAAATTTCCAATAGGAAGAACATAGCTTTTCAATGCAACTAACCATGTATCAATTGAGCTCTAATTGAAAAAAGAGTTTAAAGAAGTAGATATATGTACGAATTATCCCTTTAATTTTGATTGGAAATATAATTCTAGTACATATATATGTTTGTTGAATTTGGGTCAATGTGGTTAATGCACTCAAATAGGTAGCCTTGTCGATTTATTTACATTGTTGAAACTTTTTACCAAAAAATCCAACAAGTTTTTCATCAATGCACATAGAAAAACCACTTGGAACAATTAATTGTGCATTCTAGAACATATCTATCCAAGACAAGTAAGATTTCTCATCAATGCACATTGAACATATCCGACCATTGGACAAGCAGATTTTGTACTAGATTTTCAATCAGGATTAGAGATGTGGGTCAAATCCCACCAAAAGTCGGAGAAGTGCTCCGAGTATCTTGTCTGAAAGGAATTTTTGTACAAAACTATACTGCATATGATTTATTTACATTGTGTCCATACTTTTTACAAGAAAATCCAACTAGTTTTTCATCAATGCACATAGAAAAACTAGTTCCAGTTAATTGCATTCTAGAACATATATATTGAGTACGTAAATAATTTTTCATCAATGCACATAGTAAAACTAGAACAATTAATTTCATTCTAGAACATATATATATATATATATATATCCAATACATATAACATTTTTCATCAATGCACATGTATAGAAAAACTACTTTCAGTTGATACTAGAGCACATGCTTGTACCTAAACAATTTGTACATGTGCAAACACTTGCACAAATAACATAAGCAGCTCAATTTTTAGTTGACTACTGGAAGTTCTAAAACATATTTAATCCAAAGATAATAAATTGTTGGACAATTCACTCAAAAAAATTCTAATGGAATTCCATCCTCAATAATCCGTTCATGATCTGATTTTGACATTTTCCATCTCTTAATTTTCAATTTTTTATTTGATTGAACTTCTATCAACTTTATGCGTGCTGCACACACCAAGTGACTATATTGACAACTTATGGAATCAGGTTCATAGTCTTCAAAGTAAAAAAAGTCTCCACTTTGATGAGTTTGTCTGAAAAAATAACCTTTCAGTATAATAGACCCTCTGCCATACTGAAATCCCTGATCATTATAGTTTTGTAATAATTTCATTTTTCGTTCAGTGCAATGCATCAAATAATACTTCACATTTTCATCGTTGTTAATAGGTGCAATTATAGCAAAAACATCTCCTGCACAAAAAAATAAATTTAACAAAATTATGCATATTTAAATTTATATCTAGATCTTTAAATCATTAGAAAGTAATTCAAATGTTACCTTCTCTAACAAGATCAGAAACTCGATCACAATCGGATGATATTTTAGTTTCCTCTGATTGAATTTCTTCAAACATTGCAAAAGACATTTTTCCCTTTGTATTTAGCTCTGTATGTTTCCAATCGTTCACATACACTTTGTTTTCACAAACGTCCTTGGATTTTGTGTTGTCTATGCAAACATCACAAAAACAAGAATATTTTCTTTTATCCAATGCAAACACATTTCTGGACGACTTTGTTTGAATTGAATGCAATTTTCGAGTCCGTTTTATTGTTTCAACATCATTTCCAATTGATCTATCTATGTCTTCGATTCCAATATGCTAGAAAAACCTTTATATGGAAAATTAGAAGAAGAATTTGTAAATATGATATCAAAATACAAGCAAAGATAATCATTGCATGATAAATGTACAATGTTTAAAATTAGATTTCCAATATAAATTTAATTGAATGTACCTTCACACTTCTCTTGATGGGTTTCTCTCATGGCTTAGAGCAGCGATGCACCATTGAACAACTTCTTCAGCGTTCACAAGTCGGCTTGCAAAGTGGTTCATTTCATATCTTCGAAGTACTGGTTTTATGCATGCTCCTGCATCATTATGTTCTCCTTTTCCATGGCCAGTCTCTAAGAAACTCCAAAAATGTTTAATGCAGGTTTTCTTATGAAGATAACACAACCAAAAGAATGATCATGCAGATTTGAATTCACCTGCGCATCCGTCTGACCATATCCAATGTTCATTGAATGTTATTCCACGATTTTTCAATGAATCGTAATTTTTTCCATAACAATGTTGTACAAAACATGTATCATGTGTACGATCGTCATTGATATAAAAGTTATATTCTTTAATGATATGTCAATTTTCGCTCATGCTTTCTATATGATCGACATTTTGTTTAGCATGTCTATATAGAATATGGACGAGCATGGAGACTTGGTCAGAATGATAGTATTCACTCTGAATTTCTTTTTGTGGAACAAATGTGTAGTTTTATGCAAAATCAATCACTGAAAAAATGGTCCCTGGTGGAAAAAATTCACGATATTTTTTGAATTGCAAGTCTTGCCATTGAGCTCTATGGGAATTCTTGGTGTATTTGTAAATTTCTGCCTCAAACTTTCTCAAAAAGTCTATCAGAAAAATTTCGTCTTCTAGTAATTCAATTCTTTTAACACTATTTGCGCCTTGAATCGATGTATCGATATATTCATATCTCTTCCATTTCACTTTCATGTTGGACAATGATTGATCATTTATATCAATACAATATTTGTTTTTAAATTTAGTCAAATTTCCACAATCATCGCATTTTTTACCACCAACACATTTCTTTTTGTAAAATAGTTCATCACTTTCTCTTTCACATAGAATTTGAGATATGAAAACACCGATAGTGGAAGGAGGAGGCGAATCCTTCCAGAATGTTCTACCGAAATGAAGGAATGTGTCATAATATAACTCAAATTCCACATGATAACGGAAACAACAAGTGTCGCGTATGGTGATAGGTTTTACATACCATGTTTTTTGTTGAACAAAAGCACTGAGTGAAACATGAATTTGATGATTCTCTTCTTTGAACTTGATGAATAACTCTATCTGAGTGGTTTCCAGGAGATGTTTTTCATGTTCTTTGTACTAATTTCATGCTATTATTCTTCACATCAGATGCCTTGCAGTTGCTGAAACATGCGAATTGTTCTTCCAATATTCATATACTATTTTTTTAAGATTTTCTCCAAGTCTATCTTTGTATGGTTTCCTACAAATAGCTCTCCAACAAGCGAGTTCATCATTTACATCTATTTGCAACCGAAATTTCCGATGTTTGTGCAAAAAAATTTTGCAAGGTTCCCAGTGCTCGTGCCATAGATGTTACCAAATGATTCTCTTGAGTACTTGAGGAAACCATTGCCATCTATATTCCTCTACGTACAATTGAAACATATTTCTCTGTAGATCTCTTAATTGACTTTATAGCACTATTCATATTTTTTATCACCTCTTCCTTCATTTTTTTTAATCTTTGGTTGGTTTTCGAATACCCAATAGTGTCGTAGCTTCTTTTAATTTCCTTAATGATAGGAGACCTTTCAACATTTGAGCCTGAACTGTCACCCGCTCATTTAAGAAATACTTTTCAAAAATGCAGTTAACACGATATCGTATAACATGGTCAGGTTTTTGATCTCCATATATGTGAGTGTCAACATTTTCTAACATCTCGTTATCGATAGTGATTTCATCTATAAATATTCAAAAAAATAGTACATATTCAATAAATAACTAAATTAATAAATATATCTAAAATTTCAAATATTTTTCAAATTAGTTCATCAAATAAAAATTAAGCTTCACATTTTACATTAGGAAAATTATAAATATATAAATAGATCATGATATTTACATTTACATACCTACTTCAATTTTTGCTTGAGGTTGATTTTCTTCTTCAATATTTTGAGGAATATCTCTGTCTGTTTACATTAAACAAAATATTTTTCAAACTAGTTCATCAAATAGAAATTAAGCTTCACATTTTACATTAGGAAAATTTTAAATATATCAATAGACCATAATATTTACATTTACATACCTGCTTCAATTTCTACTTGAGGTTGATTTTCTTCTTCAATATTTTGAGGAATATCTCTGTCTGTTTACATTAAACAAAATATTTTTCAAATTAGTTCATCAAATAAAAATTAAGCTTCACATTTTACATTAGGGAAATTTTAAATATATCAATAGATTATAATATTTACATTTACATACCTGCTTCAATTTCTGCTTGAGGTTGATTTTCTTCTTCAATATTTTGAGGAATATCTCTGTCTGTTTACATTAAACAAAATATTTTTCAAATTAGTTCATCAAATAAAAATTAAGCTTCACATTTTACATTAGGTAAATTTTAAATATATCAATAGATCATAATATTTACATTTACATACCTGCTTCAATTTCTGCTTGAGGTTGATTTTCCTCTTCAATATTTGAGAGGGCTTCTAACTTTCTTTTGCGAGATTATCTCGTCTCTTCTCTACGTTCCTCAGGGTCTCTTTTTCGATCATATTTTTTCGCACAAGTTCTTCGATTTCCCATGATAATAGGGTATGAAGTTCAAAAAATTTCCTTCAAAAATTAGACAATAACTCAATTACAAAAAATATCACAAAAGATTTAATTTAAAAAAATTCAGTTTAAATTTTTTGCAAAAAATACTTACTCCAATCCAAAACACTTACTTTAAAAAATTCGAGAGAAAAATGTCTTATAAAAATGTAACGAAGCTCAAAATATTTACTTCAACTCAAAACACGTACATACCTCCAAGAAATGTCTTTTGAATGTACGTCCAAGAAATTTTTTTAAGTTCAAAAAAATTTTTGCCAAAATCAGGCCGCCTCCAAGAAATGTCTTCCAAAATTTTTTTGTAAACCCAAAATAATTCTTTGTAAAATCAGTTTGCTTCCAAGAAATGCTCTTAAATCCAAAATTTGAAGAAATTTTTTTGAACCCAAAATAAGATCTTTGTAAAATGAGATGAAATGTGCAAAAATTGTGAATGATTTTGCGGAAAATTATATTGCCGCGAAATTTGTTTTAGTAGGGGCTCCGCAAAAATTTCCAGCCGACGGAAAGTTATACCATAGTTCGGCCGAACTTTTGATTAAAATTTTGGGCGAACCATTAAGTCGTTAGATTTAACGAGCCGTCGGTGGAAAACATAGTTCGACCGAACTTAGATTAAAAGTTCGGCCGA
The DNA here is from genome assembly GCA_034641835.2 of Pinus albicaulis. Lineage (NCBI taxonomy): Eukaryota > Viridiplantae > Streptophyta > Pinopsida > Pinales > Pinaceae > Pinus > Pinus albicaulis. The sequence continues at coordinate 1,554,942,958 of CM076579.1, forward strand.
ACTAACACGTCACCAATTACACAAAAAGCAGGCTCTGAAAACGGTTCTGCAACTTTGGACTGATTAAAATCTATGAAAGGTTGTTAATTAACTGTCGGAACCAAGACAAACATTTTCAGAATTGAATCTACTTTTAGGAAATATAAATTTTATGGAATTTCATAAACGTTTACTAATTTTAATTATTTTTCTAATAAAATGGGTGCAAAGAATTTTTGAGGGTCATTGTGATTCAGTGAAATCAAAATTTTGTATCTCCCAAAATTCATTGTAAAAAAAATTGAAAAAATTATGGGGCATTACATTGGTCCGTCGTCCCTAGTGGGTAGCTTTTATATTTTTAGTTTATAACTTATATGTTAAGAAATTTCTTGCAACGCGAAAAATATCCAAAATACACAGTTTTTCGTATTGGACCAGTTCAAAAAGTTCTAGTAATTATGATATGCATCCATTGGCTTTGCAAATATGAAGAAACCAAAGTAGACTCTATCTAGATTGTTGTAACACATTTTGTTTTCTCAAAACACAAATTTTCAATGAATACAACATTGCATCATAACATGACTTCTTATGAATCCTTTGATTGTTAAGAAACACACACTCAAAGAAACGCTAAGTTGACATATCAAATCTGCATAAAATAATTTCAAAAAATAAGTAATAGAAAGCTAACAAAATTTCTCACAACTTTTATTTTTATCGCAAAATGAAATTCTACACAGAAAAATTGATATAGTTTGCAGAAAGTTGAAGAATCGAAAAAAATGAAATTGTTTTCTCAAAAAAGGGCAAAAAGTGTAACCCATCTTCACATTTTCAGCAGGTCCATGATGTCACGTAATACATCACAAGATATAGTAGTATGGCTAGAGAGCCTCATGGTTCGGTGTTTTCAGGTTTGTCCTGATTGGAGGGTCACTAACTTCATTGTTGATGATGTTATGGTTGAAATCATTGCTTTGAGGTAACATCAATATTCTTATTTGACATTTCAAATTGGATTCATTTTAAAAATTTATCACTTAAAATGAATTAAATGTCGCGAGAGAATCACAAAATGTGAAGTGATCTTGTGTAATTGGCACATAAGGAGGGCATGGCTCAAGAATTTTAATCAGTTGGTTAGCAGCTCAGAGAAAGAAAAAGATACATTAATGAACTTGGCCATATCATGAAAGGTTGTTGTATTGATGAAGCGGATAAGGCAATCAATTCTTTTTTCACCAAATATGCAATTGAGAAGAATTTTTTGGACTATTTCTACAAGACTTTGGCTGCTAGTGACAAGTTTTGTATGTTTGCATAATATTCCTTCCGTGTTGTACATTTTTTGTTTATGTTGGACAACTTATATTTACTAATTGAGTCGTTCCATGTAGGGATGTGTTAAAGGCTGCAGAGATTTTCCTTACGCAAACCGGGAGATAAATAATGTTGTGGAATCATACAATGGTTATTTGAAGACAACATTTCTATGAGATAAATGAAAGAAATGTTCTCGTTGAATGTATTAGCTATTGTTCACTCTCCTCAAAAGTGTTGAGCCATGTTATCGATTCAAGGAAATTTTTAAAAAAGAAGGATATTATAACAACCACAAGAAAGAGATGCAACTTGAATAATCAATGGAAAAGGCTAGAAGAATTCCAGACAGTGATTGCAGGCCTCATGAGAGCATATCTCATGCTTATTGGGTGAGGAGTCAAAACAAAGCCGATAAGGAAATCCTTATCATTTTTCATAGCAGATATTTTACCACTTGCGATTGGCCATGGTCTATTTGGGGGAACATTTGAAAGCATTCTATAAAGGTAGATTGGTTTCATTCCTCCTTGATGGATTTAGACCCTTTATTTGATCTTTATACCACACCCAATGCATTTAATTCCCCTTTTGAGATAAGTACAAAGGCACCAAACCTTCATACAGATACTATCACAACCAGTATTGAAGATGAAAATGTTGAAGAACTTTGTGTGTTCAGAGAGGAGTTGTTTGGTTATCTAGACATGTTTTAGAATAGTCCTCCTTCTACTGTGAGAAAGACAAAAGAGTTGATTTATTTGGCTAAAAAAATTGTGGATTATGCTAATAATATTAAAATTATGGATTATGACTTAATCCTTGGTTTGGGTGCTTATGAGTCATCCTTGAAGAGGAAGAAGAATTTCCTTAGTCGAAAAAAAATACAAGGAAAATGAATGTCCCCTTGAATATTGATTTGAATGTCTCTGCATTCAAAGATGAACCATTTCAGTTTCCACAAATCAACAAGCATGATTGTCCTCCCTCCAACAATGCATCCTCTACTATTACAAGTATGTTATATAGGAAGAAGATATCAGTAAGTTTAGATCAAATTGGTGATCTTACAAGCTTGTTTCTATGTTTAGATTGCTTTGTCGATTTTTCAGGTTTTTTGCAATGTATTTAATATTTTCTATTTCTTTTAGCTTGATTTTGTGCTATAATGTTTGCAGGGCTACGACATCCAATTAATGTGATTATAGATCAAGGATGTACACAGACCCACAATCAACCTTTTGATCACATGAGTCAAGCTACATTTGACGAGATTCATGATTGATCTACTATGTATTATGATGCATCTATTACTTGACATGTTAATTTTTTCACTAATGGAAACTATGTTGTTATATTACAAAGAAAGTTGGTTCTTCATTGGGTCCCCCTCGACCAGAACAAGATTGGGCCACTGACATCACGGAAATTGGTGAATTTCCATGTTTGTTTTCCTTGTCTTTACTCCTAATGTTTAGCACTGGTTGTTGTTCCTTTTTTTAGTGTAGCATTGAAATGTTTGTAGGGTTGTGACATCCAATTAATTTATCTACAAATGATGGATGTACATAGACCCACCATAAACCTTTTGATCACATGAGCCAAAGTACATTTGACGAGATTCCTGATAGATCTACTATGTCTTATGATGCATATATTACTTGAAATGTTATTTTTTTCTTTGATGGAGACTATGTTGTCATATTACAAACATAGTTGGTTCGTCAATGGGTCTCCCTCGACCAAAACAAGATTGGGGCATTGACATCACGGAAATTGGTGAATTTTCTTGTTTGTTGCATTGAATTTACTCTTAATTTTTAGAAATGGTTGTTTTTCATGTTGTTAATGTAGTGGTGGAATGTTTGCAGGGCTGGAGCATCCAATTAATGTGACTTCAGATGAAGGATGTACAAAGAAACACTAAAATATTCTTAACAGATGAGTGAAGGTGTTTAGGACGAGACTTTTAATTGATCTACTTTGTATTCTGATGCATGTATTACTTCACATCTTATTATTTTCTCTGATGAAAGATGCATTGCCATGTTACAGACGCAACAACTTCTTCAATGGGTTCCCCTCTATCTGAAGATGATTGGGTCAATAACATCGTAGAACTTGGAGACAACATAGAAATTGGCTTCAGAAAAAAGTTGTGATAGAAACTACAGATTTTTGTTTATTGTCCAACATACCGACATTCATGCGATGAATTTCATTCCAGTTTTGATGCTATGTTGGTGAGGGCTCATGGTGGAGTGGCCAGCTTTGGTTACATGCGGTTCCTAGCGTGGAGGACTTTGTTGTTAGGGTTAGGAGAGCTTAAAATTATTCAAGCTTCTGATGAGATGCAATTATGTACATGTACTTCATCTTTTCTATATAAATGAAGTGGTTCAAAATTCCAATAGTTGATTACTTGAGTAATGTGATTTTTCTTAATGCATAAAAATTATATTGTAACTATGGTGTATTATTTCTCAATTCAGTGGTACGGTGTATAATCATTCCTACTATATAGTGTCAGTTTTTTTAAAGTTTTACTTTTCCTATTTTGAAAAATATCCATTTTAATCTATCATGTATTAGATCCCGAGGAATTAAAAACAAAAAAAAAATATTCGTGCACAGAAATAATGGTGTACTACCTCCATGGTCATTATGACAACATTACATAATGTAATGCCTAGTGGTCAATATTTGTCCTTTTAACAACAATAATCAATTGGGGGTTGAAAAGGTTCATGATACATGGAAAAATAACACAACATAAAATAATTATACCCTCAAAAGATTCATCTACTATATCGCGAACCATCCAAAATTACAATGGGTTCTTCTCTAGTGAAAGAACCATGCGATCATATCCCCAAGGAAAATGATAAGAATAGCACATTCACATATTTGAGAGTTATCATGATGATTATTTATGACTTCATTTGCAATATCCTGTGATCCAGTGTCATCTCTGACACCTGCATCTACACTTGACATTCCTACCACTAGTATATCAGTGGACATCCTATGAATGTTTGCAAGCCATTGTATGATGAAATATTTAAAGTAAGACCTCCACATTATTGCTTCTTTGTATAAGGGTTTTAAATTAGTTTTTAGAACTTCAGATATGCCATTGAGCTGATTTTAAATGAGTTACGAGTTCATGTAAACTGCAATATCATTGAAAACATTTTTTTTTCCTCATTTAAGCCCTCAACAAGGGAATTATAGTAGGCTTCATTATTAGTTGTCATCCCGTGTAGATATATGTTTCTGTTCATGACATGATTTCACGCCGAATTATAAAGCACATATTTAACTTTGGCTTGTCTAGGATTTGGAAAAAAAGGAACTTCAATACACAATGCCCACTTTTCCACCATTGTCCACACTTAAAAAACCTACAACACGAAAAAAAATCAATTAAAATCAGATAGTTAGGTATTTATATCAGATTCAATCTATAAAATCAAGGCACCTTGCACACATGAAATCACTTCCTAACTTTACCAAAGTTGCAGAGCACATCACTTCCTTTAATATAATCAAAATTAGGTTTGTTAAAATTTCCAATCAAGGTTTGGAAAACACATGTTTGTTCGGAAAAGAAAAGCATGAGATACTTGGAATGATGCACAATCAAAATTTAGAGCAGATGAGATCAAAAGTTTGAGTAGAGGATTGCATTTTTCATTTCATCTATTCTTGCTTTTCATTCTTGCCATTCCAAGCTTTTCATTCTACCCATTCCAACCATTCATTTCAGGTGTTCCTCTGTTCTTTTCTTAGAACCGAGATGAGATGTTATGTTTTCTGTTATGTTCAACTCGTGTGCAATTTTCCTCCTTAACAACACCCTTTTGTAGCTAAACATCATGCAAGTATTCTTCTAAGAATTTTTCTATCTCTGTAAGAATTTTTCTTTCCCCCTATTCTAGACCTATAGCATGCAATCATTTGACATTGTTCCTTGAATCAATTTCCGAAATATTCAACTTGAAGGAAAGGAAGATGGGAAGGTTGCAGAATGTATAATATTCAAAGTAGACACTGGATGCAAATGACCTAAATATATATATTATGATAATGTGCACAATGCATGTCTACTATCAAAGAAATAAGAAATAATTGGTTATGAGCATAACTCCTATTCAACTTAGTCTGAACTAAGTCAGAAGCTCTTTCCCTACTGGACAAGCAAACGCTCTACCACAATATAGGTATTTTCTCTACTGGCCATGTGCTTGGCACTTAACCTACCTGAATAAGTGAATCATTTTGCTTACAAACCTTTGAAATTGTTGTATTACCACATGCTCCCACGTGATCAAACTGTCCCATTGAAGTTTACAATGTTTGAATTTTCTGGTGCACCACATTCCATGGGCCATCTCTTGGCTGTAGAAATTAAAAAATCCTATATTTTTGTATGTGAAAAGTGGGAAGAAAAGAACCCCAGCTTCAAAAATGTTGTGCTATAGAGATAGTTTTATCAACTCTAATTTTCATTTTAATTATTTTAACATGGAAGGTTGATTTTCATTTTAATAATTTTAACATAGAATATGGATGGGATGCTAAAAATTTTTACTATATTGAACAAGAAAATGACCTTTTTCATAAATAATTTCCCTGTCAATTCCATCCCTGCTCATAGAGAGACTTGTTCTCATAGGTTTCACTGAGGTGAAAACCATGATCAGAGCTCCACATTAGAAATTTGACTAAACACCAGATAGGCACATAATTATCACTATGTGAGACACATAATTGAAGCCATCAAACTTGTATGGATTTAATGTAATTGTGATTATTTCTAGGGAAATTCCATGGTCATGGTTCACTCTTCATAACTGTACAAACCCATCACATTAATGTTTACATATACATAAAAAAACTAACATGGATACTGCTAGCTCCTTACTCTGTAATCTTAAACCATCAAACAGTTCCACACTTCTAGTGGGCAGAGTGAAAAGGTTATAAACCATGTTGCACTCTGCATAAGACATGTCAAATTTTTCCACTTGGAAAATCTAAGCACCATATAAAGATATTATGGTGATTTTGTCCAGATTTGTTTGAATTTATGAGAAATGGAATGAGGACCATCAAAATTTTAAGACATGTCAGACTTTCACACTAAAAAAAAACTAAGCACCCTATAAATATGTTATGATGGTTATGTACATATTCTTTTGATTTATAAGAAATGGGATGATAAACATATTTTTTTTAAGACATTTCAGAGTTCTTGGACCAACACCCTTGTGCAAGAAACTATCAAATATCCAGTTACCAATTGTGTCTTCCTATTTGATACTACCTCACACTATCTATAGTCTTCCTTTTGACTATTGAGAAACATCTGTCCCAATAGTCCCAATAGTCTTCCTTTTTATATGCATATAAATTTTTTTTCTGTAGGCGCTGGAAAATGATTTTCCAGTGCCTACAGGAAAAAAAATTTAAATGCATATCAAATATATAGTTACCAGAATCCAATTAAATTTAAAGAAAAAGTATAAAGATCTGACAAGAACCCCTTACCAATCCTTAAAGATAGAAAGACAAGATGAGGGCACTCCAAGCTTTCTGAATAGATAAAGACCAAGTTATACACTATCAAAACAAGTATGAAAAGCACTAGAAAATCTCAGGCATTCACATAAATTCACCACCTAACATAAGCCCTAAATAGAGGGTTGGGAGAAACTCAACAAGTATAACATTCACTCATCTCCATCTCCACTATCGAAAACCCTAAATAGAGGATTCTAGTAACTAGATATTTGATATGCATATAATTTTTTTTTTCCTGTACGTGCTGGAAAATGATTTTCTAGCCCCTATAGGAAAACAATTTAAATGCATATCAAGCATCCAGTTACCAAAGATTAATGCACAAATATGCTTCATATTCCATGCTTCAATTTTGGTTTAAAAAAAACATTTAAAAAGATGACGATAAAAATACTTTTTATATGCAATTATTTAAAAAAAAAAAACGATGGTTGGAAACCTTAAAAACCATTGCTACATCCTACTGGCATGATATTATATCACACTCCGAACAAAACGGGCTGGAATATGGCAGGTTAATACAAACACACCACAGGGAAGTTTAGTCACGGGAAGTTGGCCTTCATTTCTTTCTTTTTCCCTCTCCTCACGAAATTTGAACAGAAGTTTAATTCTCTTAATTCACTATGGTTTGGATCAATCATCTCACCCTACTTACTTTGGGAAATTGAATCATGTTTCACTGATTCCAATTAAAAACGGTGGTAATTATGGGTAAATGTAATATTTTTGTAGGGTTATCATCTAAACATGTCAAATACACAACCTCTATGGTTATGTTTTTGCATGAATGTAAAACAGTCTCCATAATTTACAATAAACAAGTATGGTCAAATTGACAATGGAGTTGCAGTTTCTGTAGACAACAAGTATGGTCAAATTGAAACAAAAAATATAGTTCCGGGGGAGGATTTTGATGTATTTCTCCATATATATCATAATCCTTTGTGACCATGAGTTTTATATTACTATCAAGTTGATCAATGTCGGATTGGAAGGAAACAAATTACTGTACCGAGACTTTAATCTATTATGCTTTTATACAGTGTTGATATTGGGGAATTGCATTTTTAACAAAACTTGAATATTGTAGAAACTATGTTAACAACTTCAAGAATTGTAGGCAAAAGATCAAAAATAGAGGAAAGGGGAAAATAGTGAAAAAATAGATGGAATTTTCTTTAAGAAGAGAATAATTAGAAAATTGCATATGCCAGGGTACCCCACAACAACAACAAAAATTAAAAACAAGAGCAAAAAAAACTCTTCTGCACCTGCTCTGCTTCTAGAAAGCAACTGCATTCCGAGTTGGAAAGCCGGTGAGTTGAATGATTGTAGCATATTGTAGGCCGAGGTTGCTAGCAAAAATGTGGAGGCACTTATCGCTCTCAAAACAGTACAATACGCAATCATCAGAAATTTTTAACAATGCGATGAGTAACATTACGAGCTAAAAAATCCCTAATAATTTCATAGAAATATTTACCGGTGTTTCGTTGAATCCTTCGGCGAGAACTTGCTTCTCCCTAGACTGTTGAATAACTGACGGGCTGAGCACTTTCCCTTGACTGTTGAATTTTGGACGGGTTGAGCACATTCAGAGGCATGAATGAACCATAATGATAGCCAATATATGTTATTACTGGTGCGAAAGTGTTGAACATTCAAATTTAAAATTTCCTGCACGTATGGGAGTGGTGGCGTCATGGGGGTGGCGGATGGGAGAGGAGAAACACTGAGGGAGAGAGGTGGTGGAGGCAAGGGCACAAGGTCCACCGGAGGAGGTTTCTATCGTCGTCATCCACCGGGAGATCTTATCGTTGGCTCCAGCCATCGGAAGTTGGGCGGGGTCCACCTGAAGGATGGAAAGGCATGGGGGTCGCCAGAGGGGGTACTCTGGGAACTGTCCCATCAACCTCCGATTCGTCAAATGAAAGACACTTCCATTTTCTAGTGGGCTTGCTACCTATTTCAGAGGAACTGATAGATTTTGATTTTCATGGAAGTCACTGATTGCTGGATGTGCTTTTTTCGAGAAAGGTGAATGGATTGTTTTTCCAGATCAAAGTGAAGGGTTTGCTAAAAAAATAACAAGATTCTTTATATATATATTTTTGAGAAACTATATATATATATATATATATATATATATATATATATATATATAGCTTGAGTGAGTCTAATGGTTAAGAGCTTGTGCTTGCTAAAAAATAACAAGATCCTTTATATATATAGTTGAGAAGCTATACACACACATATAAATAGATATACAGCTTAATTAAGCCTAATGGTTAAGAGCATGTGTTTCCTTCTAAGAGGTAACAGGTTCAAAATAAGAGGGTGTAGAGTATGTATGCTTTCGTAGACTTAGCAATCAAATTGATGCACAAAAGTGGGTCCCTTTTCCCACAAACAAGGGGGTCTCATACACCAATTTGGTGTCTAGCTTGGGTATGACTTTAGAATTGAATAATATATGTATATATATATATATATATATATATATATATAAGTTTTTTTTCAACCACCATCGATTTATATATATAGTTATTTATTTATGAATGTATATTACTTATATTTTAGTTAAATATCTATTTTAAATAATAATAAAAAATTGATATTGAACCTTTTTGTTTGATATTTGTCAATTGGCTAAAAATGGTATTTTTCTTTATATCTTCATAATGTACTATTAATTCTTCTGCAAAAAAATTCTAATTGAAAATTGAATTACGAGAACAAATCCATGGATACCACATAAATTAATTTTGTTTTTAATATAAAGATACAATGTGTAACATTTGTTTGTGAAGCACATCGTGTAGATCAAAGAGTTGTTTCATCCCTAGTATCTATGTTACTGGATCCTTCCATAAAACTTCTTCATATCTATCTTTGGAATGTGGAGGTTCTTAAACCCAACATTGGCTTCTATAAAATCATAATTCATATTCATTTTTTCCTCATCATGATTTTCATGGATTACCTTATCACCATTAGGAAGCATTTCTTTCAACAAATTTTTCAACTCTTCTAACTTGACATTCATCACGTACATGTCTACTTTTAAAATTTCCACGTCTCCTTTTAAAAAATCCATCTTAGTTTCCAGTTCATTTTTTGTTACACTTTGCGAGAGAAAAACTTGTTTCACTTAGTCTCGTAATTCTCATATATCAAGTTGCATTTCTTCCTGTTCTTCATGGATCATAGTAGAGATTTTTGGTTTCTTGCTAGGTGTATCCATTTTTTTATTTCAAGGAATTTTTAAATAAAACCATGATATATATTCTTTAACATGTCTTTTGATTCAGTTGACACTGATTTTTCAAACATAAGTTATGAGAAAAAAAACAAATACACACATTTTTCATGCTTTTCGGAACTTGATTTTGAAACTATTTTATATATGTAATTTTGGTATCCCAAGGTTTGAAATTTTTTCCTGTGGTACCTATCTCTGATATATATTTTTACTCCATGTGGTATAAATTTTAACATATGAAGCCTCGTAGAAAAAAAATTATGGTGAAAATTCCAAGATGGCCTATTTGATGCAGCAAAACCCTTAATCCAAACCTCTCATACCAAATTTTATGCAACAATATCTCAAAAAAAAAAAGGTACAAATAAATGACTTGAAAATTAGCGTTTTCGAGGGGGGCACTTCCTTTAAATAACATAAATGAAAAATTCATGTATGATACAAATGACAAGACCTCCTTGGTATATGTAATAGCCTAAGAGGTCACAATATAATTAGAGTCTACATAAAAAAGATAATGTAAGGGCACAATAACAACAATAGTGAGCTTCTATGACACAACAATAACAATATGGGGGCTACACGAGTACAACAATAAAAATAAATGGGCTACACTAACAATAACAATGAGGAGGCTACACTTGTATTATAGGGACATAAAAACAAATGGTTCAAGCGGGGTTGGCACAAGGACACCTAGTCTTAGCTCAAATATTTGGGGTTAAAGTAGAAGATCATCTTGAAAAATAAAGATAATATTAAAAATATTATTACTTCAAAATTTAAGGAGAAATTATCGGAAAATAAGGAGCTAGAGAGGAAAAGGAATATAAGGTATTATAAGGAGGTGAGCAACCTCACTCTTGCTAACCGGAGTTATCTCTTTGTCTTTTCAAGTGCTAAGAGGAAAGTAAACATTCCAAAGATAAGAATTGACTTTCATGAGCTTAGAAGTGAGACAAATAAGTAGTCTATTTCTAAAACACTTTAAGAAGAAAAACTTTTTCAACTGTATGATACTACAAGAATTGCAAACAAAAAGAATAAAAGTAATTTTCTTCTAGTCTTTCACAATCATTCATTCCCGATTTTGACTGAGAAAAAATAACCTGATTGCAATGCTAAATGGAATGTATGTTTTTCAGTTTTTTCCACGTATGATAATATCACCGTTTTAAAATAACAACCCAACAACCTCTATCTCTATATCCATCTTCTCCTACAAAAGCCAGTCTTACATTAGCAACAAAACTTGTCATATATCATCGATGAAGTCATATACATGAGAGATCCAACACTGTAGATTTTCTCCATAATAAATTCATGATTATTGTAAATGTTAGGTTTATAGAGGGTTTATATTACTACAAATCTTATATCTAAAAACATAGATTAGAGTAGAGTATAGAGTGAAGTGAAAGGTTAAATATTTAAATAGTTTATGTGAACTTTTTATTTTTTATTTTTATTTTTCCTATTCAAATAATTACCATATAATTACCTTATATCTTTTAAGTAAAGAAATGAAATGTTGTTATTGATTATATTATTTTTGTTTTTAATAAAAAATAAATATTATAGATGGTTAATCTTCATTTTACGAATTATTTTCAATAATCTTATAACGCTATTTAAAAAAAACTAATGGCCCAAGTATATGATCAATTGTAATTGCTTGAGAAATGTAACCACTATAATTTCATACGTAAATATGGATATGTAAGTGAAATAAGAGACATTTATAAGAGGGTGAAGAGAGGATGATGGAACCAAACCAAAGCAGAATGTTTTTACAATGAAGACAATGTGAAGGTGAAGAGGGGATTCACATGGGTGCTCTGAGTATGGCATGTAGAGTATGTTGAAATATAAAGGATAGATGTGTACTATACATTGGGGGAATTGATGGAAGAGACAACGTCAAAATGGTATGTCCTATTATTTCAAAAGATACACACACACACACACACACACATATATATATATATATATTATGAAACTGATCAAATGTAATTATTAGAGGAAATTTTAGCCTAAAAGTGCTCATGAAATTATCATGTATTCGATAAAAATTCTTTAAATTTAAAAAGAGGTACATTTAAATATTTTCGAGGGAAAATAAGAAAATATATTTTTTTAACTGTATTTTTGGCTTATCTCCTTATAGGTTTACTCAAAGTTCACATTAGACACTCGTTGGATGCGGAATTAAATTCCACATCCAACGATTACCCATTATGCATACTTTCTAGAAGGCCCAGATTGAAAAACATTGCAAATACATTAAAAAAAAAGTGTTTAACATGCTTTTTTAATCTATCTGTGATTTTCATCAATGTGGGTCTTCAAAAAAGAATGCATCATGTGTACTCGTTAGATGTGAAATTTAATTACGTATCCAACGAGTGTCTACACGTGAAATTTGAGTAAAACTATAACGAGATAAACAAAAAATACAATTAAAAAAAGTATTTTTCTTCTTTTCCCTCCAAAATTCATAACTCGTATTTTATTATTTTAACTATTATTTTATTAATTTTCCTTAGGAGATCACTTTTAGGATGAAATTTACTCTAACATGCTATTTTCAATGTATGTTTCAAGTGAAATGCTATGGTGATATAAAGAGAAACTTCTAAGTTCCATTGGGATTGAGATGTTGGATTTCTTCTATGATTTTTTTTGCAAAAATAAATTTCGTTAGAGTAGTTCAATGAAGCCTTGTGGTCTTTTGTGATTGAACATACAATAAAACTCTACTTCAACATGCCTACACATTGTGAAACGTGAAAATACATTTATATGTATAATAAAAAATTAGTTATGAAGAACATAAAAATGATGAAGAATATCACATTCCTTTATATAAAATTATAGCACTAATATGTAAAAAATAAAAAATACTACATCGATTTGTATCACAAAGATATTATAATAAATAAAGACTATAACACTCGATTATTATTTTATAATAAATAAAAACTATAACACTCAAATTTATTATCATTTAAGTAGTAAATAAAAAAATGTAAAGCTTAATTTGAAAACATAGTTTCCAAAAGAAAATAAAATTACAGAAAGAACGGTGATAAAAAAAAAAAAAAAGAATTATCAAAAAAATACCATTTAAAACATTGGGAAAAAATTTCTAACTAATAACATGTATAGTTAAAATTAAGCTTGAAATTTAAATATATAGTATTACATGTTACAACTTTCAAAAATAAAAGATAAGATCTTTGACGTGGGATGATAAAATTGAGTGAGTTGAAATTATTGAAAAACATTAGCATTTAATTCTAATTTGTAATAAATAATTATTATTAGTATACTTAGAAAAAACAATTGATAATTTATTTTTATAATTAATTAATTGAATTAAAATGATAAAAATAATTATTATAAGTATAGTTATAAAAAAAATTGATAATTTATTTTTTATAGTTAGTAAATTTAATTAAAATGATAAAAAACAATTATTTTTGAGATGAATATCAACATTTAATTCGTTATGCACCGGATGTGGGTAATTAATGTCCATCTGGAAACGTGGCACATTGTGCACTTCCCAAAGGACTTCGCCGGTGTAGCCCATGTGGCTCCCGATACAGACATTAACTACAACCTTTACTCACCACCCTGCGTGAGACTTCATTATCTCGGTCGGCTCATTCGGATCCTGGATATGGCGGTCATTCTCGGCATGGATTGTTTCTACAGAGGTTTGAATGGTGGAGTGGGAAGCTACAGCTCTCCTACTCCTTTGATGCGAATTGCTCGCCTGCAAGCACTGAAGCCAGTATTAAAACTAATACGGGGAAGCGCTGTTTGATAGTTGCCTGTTTCGAGCCGGCTTCGAATTGCCACTTCTCCAACAGTCCGTGGTGTAATCGACGTGTTTTTGATCCTGCTTCTTCTGCTCCACCCGGTAATCTTGCCTCCACCTCTGCTGAACTGCTCAGTGGTCACAGTGGTCTTGCTCCAGCTTCCTTAGTTCCGCCCAGTGGCGCCCAGAATTCTCATTCTCCTCCTCTCCGTTTTGTGAGTCTTGCTGAGCCCAGCTCTGAATCGGTCACCATGCCACGCCTCCGCGAACGCATAAGAAGCAGAAGAGGCTCTAGACGTGGGCATCTTAATCAATAGCGCCTGCCTCCCATTCCTGCTCCTGCGTTTGAGGTTGGCTCTGTCTTCTCTCCCGTCGCTTTCTCTGCCCCTCCGCCCTCCTCTCATGAGTCTCCTCCCGTTGCCTCTCGTCCCCTTCGGCCCTCCATTCGTCAAACTTCTCAGCGCGCTGAGCTAAGGTTTGACTGTACTTCCTGCAATGCCACTCTTACAGCTTTTATTACTTTCACTCTTCGGGAAGAAGTCCCTAATATAGCTTCGCCCATCTCTTCGTTTTCGCCAGCTCCCCCTCTCAGCTCCAGTTCCCCTTGAGCTGCTCCCGCCTCCTTTGTCCCTTAGCACGGGTCTAGCATGGAGACAGAGCGTGCGGGTGGTGGATGTACTCTCAGCAAAATCCAGGCGGATGGAAGCGAGATGTTCACCTGCAGAATTACCGAAGAGTCTCCCTCTCCTACTCATGGATAACAACTGCTTTGGTTTTCAGGTTTTTCTGTTCTGCTCTTGTAGAGATCATAAGTTTCTTAGTTATACCGCTTTGCTGTACAGGCAGTTCACTTATTCCAGTTATGGTGTCGTTTTGTTTTTTGTAAACTTAAAACCGGTTTCCCTCTCATGGGCGGTTCAGACATTATGGTTTAAAGGACTGGTTTCCCATTCTGGGCAGTCCAGACTTTGCATGTCTTACTTGACTATCAAGCCCAGCGTTCAGGCTTCCCAAGCTGACGCTGGTGCAGTTTTGTATCAGTACTTTTATACATAATAGAAATTAGTCATACTTAGAAAAAAAAAAAACATTTAATTCGTTATGGAAAAAAACACTCAAATTTCTTTAAAAAAAAACAAAACGTCATGATATAAGTTCAATTTCTAAATTATAAATTCCAATATATAAAACCCAACTCACTATAATTTATAATTTAAGTAGTATAATTAAAACACTTATTGGAAAATTAACCCAATCATACTTATTTGCAAAGTGTTGTTAACATTGTAGGTATATGCATGCATAAACTATTTTTTAGATAGGGAGCATTACATGGACGTATCTTGACATTTATATTGAACCCACTAAAAGGAACTATAGGTTTCATCAAAGTGTATAAATATAATGGTGTTGGTTCTTTAGATATTTTCATGTTAATGATATTCTATGAATATGTTCGTTTCAATATCATTTAGAGTTTCATTTCTTTAGGTATTATCTATTTGGAAAATAATATAAATTTGGTAATAATGTATTAAATATGGTATATATTGAGATATATAAAGTTACGGAGTTGCTTTTAGTGCGAATTTTTGGAGTTTCAGGTTCCAGAATCTGGTGAAAAAATTTGAGGTAAAATCTTAATTTTTGTTATTTAATCTGGTTTTTTGACTCTATATATGGATTCAGCACCCTTAAAAACCCCTAGGGAAATTCCATTGTGCAAGGTTAGCAATCAAATTTCTCTTTTCAATAAATACCTGAAGGATTTTAGAGAAATTATAGAATTAAATTTTTACAAATATTTGACATACAATTAGAATTAGAATTAGAATTACATTTACAATTACAATTACAATTTTACAAATATTTTACATGCAATTACAATTACAATTTTAAAATTTTACATACAATTAGAATTAGAATTACAATATTACAATTTGTCATATATACAATTACAATTAAAATTACAATTACAATCATTTCACAATAAATCAAATATTACAATTACGATTAAAATTTTACATTACTAAATATTTTACATACAATTATAGTTAAAATTACAATTACAATTACAAATACAATTAAAATTCTAGAATTTTACATTAAATTAGAATTACAATTATCATTTTACAATTTGTCATAAATACAATTACAATTAAAATTACAATTACAATCATTTCACAATAAATTAAATATTACAATTACAACTAAAATTTTACATTAAATATTTTACATACAATTACAAATACAAATACAATTTTACATACAATTAAACTTTCAATTTCAATTACAATCACGACATAATAACCATCATACTATGATCATATTCGACTAAAAAACACATTCAAACATGAAATTAACATTTTATATTAACATATCACAACACAAAAATCAAATATACATATCATGTCAAATAACTCATGCTATCACATACACATCTATCTGCAGGTTGCACATTAAATGAACATATCTAACATGACCTAACAATATACACATCATGATGATCACCTGCAACATGAAAATAAAATACATGGACCATATATATATATATATATATATATATATATATATATATATATATATATATATATATATATATATATATATATATATATATATATATATATAATTGAATAATGTTAAAAATATACAACTATAATATAAATTTCATGGATCAGCTGGTGGTAGTACAACATCAATAACAGTACTAGTGGAGGCTTGCTCAGTCAATGGTGCAGTCTTGACGGTTGATGGTCCAACCTACTTATGATCATGACTAGTACTGATGGATGTTGTAGGCTGCTAACTGGATGTGGTCGATGGTCCAACCTCATCTCCATCATGAATTCTAGATGCTAGTGGAGCCTCATGCTCATAAGGCATAATTCAAGGTGAACGATCATGAGATGATGAGTCCCTGCTCGTGGAATATCCATCACGTGATGTGGCTTGACCATGCCTATAACTTGCAAAATTCCTCCTCATATTACCTCTATCATCTGGAAGCTCATCATCTATGAAGAGGATGTTGGCACACCCTTGCTAATCCAATCCAGCATAAGGACAGGGGACCATAATAAAGGGATGTGGCTCGTCAACAATGGCTAGTAATTCTAATGCATCGTGCGATATACTAGTTGGAAACATAGTTTCTCGCCTGTTGGGCATCATCTGCCCCCACATGTGCATCCGGGCCTCCAACATCAGCCTACGAGGCTACCAAAAAAAATTAGGCCCCATATCTAGAAACCTGTAAAAAAAAAACAAAAAATCTCTAAAGAAAAAGGGAAGTTGACCCTCCCTAGTGAATGAGCATGACATCTATCTAAGGCCATATAGAATTACTGCAAAAAAATGGTAGACTGCCTGACAAGTCATGGCTCCTGTACTCAAGAATCAACATAATATAGAAGTGGGCAAATAATGCATTACCCGTGACTGGTGTTGTGTGAAATGGTCAAAATGAGAAGTGAGAGGCACTGCACGCCCTGTCTACGAAATGCAACAATACGTAACTAACCTCCAGGCACCTGAAACAATGAAGGAGACAGTACATCTGCTCCAATGTATCTCTAGGAGTAAACTAATTGACTCCCTGCTACACAACCAGCTAGAACCTCTGGGAACAAGGGAAAATCCACCCCTCTCCTCAATAGCCCTGTAATGAAATAAATATCCTCCTTAGTGGGTGTGTACCACTAGTTGAGACCAACCTAGAAAGCCTATTGGTGGGCATTCCACTTGCACATAAGATGTCTCAAAAACACATTATGGTCCTTTAGGGAAGTAGCCTCCTCATAGAACTTGAGGAGGCCTACCTGCCTTAGGAGCCCCTTGGTATCTGGGGTAATAGAGCGAGGGTACACATCTCTCTCCCTCTCTTGTGCCTCCCACTGGCGAAGCATGTCATCCTACTCCACCTGTTGTTGTTGTTGTTTCTCCTCTTCTCTCTGAATCATTGACATATTAAATAAAAATAATGTATTAAGCCAGACATGAATTTAGGAATATACATATATAATTTTTTTTGGAAAAAAAATTAGACCATTCAGTGCGCCAGAAAAATAGTCATGCATCGGTTCTGGTACGTCTTTTGTTTGTAGCACACTGGAAATAGTGCCCGAGATGACATAAAACGCAACATATGCGGTGCACCTGAAATTTTTTCAAGTACCGTTTATTATATATGGTGTCAGAAGAGTGATGCGCTAACTAAAATATACACCTCGACACGTAAAGTCATGTCAGCGCACTGACTTCCTGACAAATCAAATAGTCAACGGTGTAGTCTTTTACATGGCCGCACCGTTGACCTTGTTAGAATGCTGAATGCAGTGCGCTAATAGATAATCGGGTGGATATTTCTGTCAACGCACGGCATTGCTATTCCCATGGTCAACGGTGCGACTAGCTAAATTACTGCACCAGAATTTTTTTAAAATTTTATAAATAATGTGGGGCACCTTTTGGTACCGCCGCGGACCTAGTGCGGATTGTTAGCACTGGTTGCGGTGTGGCCTGTAAATTTCATAGGCAACACCGCTTACCAGTGCAAGCTGAAAGGCTTATGTGCACCGCGCAACAGAAAAAATAATTTTAAATGGTTAATTTTAAGGTTATTTCAAATTCTAATCCGCTAAAAATATTAATTATCGAAAAAAAAAATACTGTTGTTGTTCCATAAATCGAGGAGGCTATATTAGTTTTATGGGTACAAAATAAAATTTTCCACCATTTCTCAAAATGTAGGCGGAGATTGGTGGCTAATGCAATGTTGATGCGTGAGACTCAGGTGCAATGTGAGCACCGATTTCAAGTGGCTCAAGGAAAATTACGAGTGCTTGAGAGCTACGGAGAACTAGAAAAAGTAAAAAAAATGTGGTTTTCACGATAGCCTTATCTTTATTTAACCATATTAGACATGGGGTTTTATAGGCACACCTTTGATGAGTTTCCCTGAAGCGCCTTGAACGATTTTCAATTTGGCGATGTTTATGAGGCACTAGTGCGTTTCCTTAACACTGCGGCGACGATTTTGTTTTGTGGGGCCTTTATGATGAATCGAGGCAGAATATTTGTGAAACATCGACTCTTTAGAGTAATAGGATGCACCAGGTGGGTGTGTATGGATTGCACGGTGTCTGGTTTGCCATTTTTTTGTGCGACCGGTGCTTTCCCTTGTAGAGCACACTGGTGATTGAGACCAGAAAAGTGAAAAATGTGGTTTTTTGCTCGTAGTCTTTTTTTAATTTAACCCTATTCTGGTGCACGAATTTTATAGGTGCACTGGTGCTGTTTCATATGAACGCAGTAGTCCATTTATGTTTTGGCACAGTGTTTTATGATGCACCGAGGCTGAAGTGTTGTGAAGCACTGGTGCATTACAGTAATAGTATGCATGGGGCGGGTGTACGAATCGTAGGGTGTCCGTTGTGCCAATGTTTTGTGTGCACCGATGTTTTCTCTTGTAGAGCACACTAGTAATAACGGCTCGGTTCTGCGGCATCGAATAGACGAAAAATAAACATCGCTTCTAAAATACCTTCTACAGCATCAAATACCTTCTGTAGCTCGGTTTTGCGGCATCAAATTTTTTGTGGGTCACACTGATGAACGAACTCTTAGTAACCTTCAGCTAGTTTACTAAAGAAGTGCGGGGGTCCTATTTATAACAGTCCTGAACTATTGCAGCCAATTCTTGAAAGTATAAATAGAATTTTATGGTTATCTCATCCATATGGTTCGATAGCATCTCTTCCACAGTATGGCTCCTAGCTTTGTAAAGATAATTGTTGGCCCAGTTCTACCCACCTCTCAGAGTCAAGCTCCTGCCTATATTGTCAGTGCAACCCCAACTTCCACTGTGTAGGTCCTATGAAATCCAATAGATTAATGGGTCCTATGAAATCCAAGGCCCATCTTTCAAATGGTTCGGAAACTACCTGGGGGTTTAGTGGCATTTGATCTCTATGATTGGGTTGACCCATTCGCTGGCAGCTATCACAAGCCCTCACATATTTCTTTGCATCCTTAAATAATGAGGGCCAATAGTAACCCATCCTCAAAATTTTGTGTGTTGTTCTTTTATCAGCAAAGTGCCCTCCGCAAGGGCCATCATGACAAGCTTTTAGTATATCATACACTTCATCTTCCCTAATGCATCTTCCAATTTCCTGATCAAGCCCTGTGTAGAAAAGACACCCACTTATCCAGCTATACCTGGCACTTTGTTGAACAATTCTTCTCTTTTCTCTGTATGACAGGTGTGATGGTAATTTTCCTGCAACCAAATAATTGGCAATATCTGCATACCATGGAGAGTGAGAATAAACTGCAAATAAATACTCATCAGGAAAAGAATCATCTACTGGAATATTATTATCAGTTTTTAACCGTGAAAGGAAATCAACCACCACATTTTCTTTACCAGGCTAATCTACAATTGTGATATCAAACTCCTACAGTAATAATAGCCATCTAGTAACTTGAGCATTTGTGACAGATTTGTTCATTAAATACTTAATAGCCGAGTGGTCAGTGTGGAAAAAAGTAGAATAACCAGTGATATAATGTCGGAATTTATTAATGGCATAAATTACTGCAAGAAACTCTTTTTCGGTAACTATATAATTAAGCTCAGCAGGGGTCATGTTCTTACTGATAAAGTAGATAGCATAAGGAAGATGATTCTCCTCTTGTCCCAAGACAGCTCCAATTGCAGTGTCTGAAGCATCAGAAGATATATGAAAAGGGAGGGCCCAATCAAGTCCCCTCAAAATAGGAGCGATAGATAACTGATGCTTGAGTTCTACAAAGGCTTTCTGACAAGGATTAGTCCACTTAAATTCAGCATTTTTCATAAGCAACACAAATAATGGAGAAGCTATCTTAGAAAAATCTTTAATAAATCTTCTGTAATATCCAGCATGTCCTAGAAAATTTCTCACATCGGTTTGTGTTTTAGGAACAGGAATATTCTGAATGACCAATATTTTATATGGGTCTATCTGCATACCTTGAGATGAAATAAAATTTCCAAGCACTACTCCTTCACTCATCATCAGATGACATTTTTCAGTACTTAGGGAGAGGTGAGCTTGTATACAATGTTTAAGTACCTTCTCAAGATTTTGTAATGCATATTCAAAAGACACACCATAAGGAGTAAAATCATCCATAAATATTTCCATAGAGTCATTCAGCATATCAGAAAAGATTCCTATAACAGCCCTCTGAAAATTTGCTGGTGCATTACATAGCCCAAATGGAAGAACTCTATAAGCAAAAGCACCCCAAGGACTAGTGAAAGTGCTCTTGTCCTGGTCTTGGGGTGCAATTCTAATTTGGTTATACCCACTGAATCCATCTAGAAAAGAAAAGAATTTCTTCACTGACAGACTATCCAACACCTGATCAATGAAAGGTAAAGGAAAGTGATCCTTTTGAGTAGCTTTGTTTAAGGCTCTGTAATCAACACATACTCTCCATTTCCCGTTTTTTTTAGGGACAATTACCAATGGGGAAACCCATTCACTGTCAGATATGGGGTATATAAATCCTGCATTAAGCAATTTCTGAAGTTCTTCTTTAACAATTTCCCGTAAATTAGGGTTCATTCGTCTTTGGGGTTGACAGACTGGTCGGCATCCTTCTTTAATATAAATTCGGTGAGTACATAGTTCAAAAGAGATTCCTTTCATATCCGTGTAATCCCATGCAAATGCTTCCTTATTTTCACGTAATAACTTCATTAACTATTGTGTTTCAGCAACTGTTAGATCAGGATTTATGTTTAATGTCTTGCCAGGTTTGATTTCGACTGTTATGCTTTTAGATGAGATGGTGGTTAATGTCTGAGATAAGTCTTCAGATTCAATCTTTTCCTGGGTATCTGTTTCAAAAATTGCATTCAATTGATTGTGTGTTTCAGCAATTACAGAGGAAGGTTCACAAATAAAATTATTAATTATTTCATCCTCTGTTTTGTCTTTAAGAGTTAAGGCTTGTCCGATAGTTAAAATAGGCTGAATAGCATTATCATCATATTCCATCCACATAGAATTTTCATTATTAATTATGGGTGTAGCATGAGGGTAAAGAGTAAGCTGTTTGGTTTCATAACCATTAGAAATTGTCATAGAACCAGATCTGCAATTGATAAAGGCATCGGCTGTGGCCAGCCATGGCCTCCCCAGAATTAAAGGATGTCCCCCTAGCTTTGTTTTAGTTTGCAATACGACAAAATCAGCTGGGTAATTCCAGGATTCAACTGAGATAAGTAGATCTTCAACAACTCCTTCTGGTTTAATTGTAGAACAGTCAGCTAACTCTAGGATAGTTGGTGTATCTCTGATTGTGTTATTCAGCTGTAACAACTGTGAAGTTTCAAGAGTCATTATGTTTATTGCAGCACCTAGATCTACTAGAACTTAAAAAATCATTGTTTTACCAATTTGAACTGTCATGGTAAGATGGCCGGGGTCACCATATTTCACAGGAGAGGTTTCTCCGGACATTAATGCAGATAAATCACCCATCACATGCACTGTAAGGGGATCTTTAGTTTTCCTACCAGGTTTCTTAACACAAATATCCCTTATGGTTCTGGCATAAATTGGTACATCTCTCAGTGCCTGTAAAAGTGGAATTTTAACATACAAATTTTGCAATTCCCCTAAAAGATTAAAAGCAGGTGTTTCAGGCATTCTGGTTAAAACTAAATGCTCGGGGAATGGTGGTTCTATTATTTCAATACCCTTGTTAGAGGTGGTTGTGCTTTCTTATGTTTCTCAGTTTCCTCTTTATCAGAATCAGAAGAAGTTATGTCATCAATAATAGGTTCTACTATTTTCCTGGATCTCAAATGAATATCATTGCATTGCATAGTAGGAAATATAGGCTGATTCTGAATATCAATGACTTGCACAACTTTATTATTGGGGTTAGGATTTGGTTGCACAGGTAGCTGGGGTCTCATTTGGTTATTTGGTGGAGCATTTGATGGCAGAGGAAGTGGTTGTTGAAATTGAGGAAATTTATTTTGATACGAGAGTTGTTGGCTTCTCCAATTTGAATTCCAAGGGTTGAAAGAAGATGGCTACTGTGGGGGCCAAGGAGTCCACATTGCAGGATCAACAAAGGGAGGGTTTGATTGTTGCATGGGTGGGAAATTCATCTGATTAAAGGGTGGGTATTGCATTTGATTAAATGGAGGGTAATTTGTTTGACTGAAAGCAGAATAATTATTCCAACGATTAAATAGCATACTAGAATTCATACCTTGTCCTTTTGGTTGCCATTGTCTTCTTTGAGTTAGCAGGTAAACTGCTTCAGCTTCTTCTTCTGTTGGCTGCAATGCTGCCTTTATTCCTGGTAGAGATGGACATTGTTGTGTTTCATGATCTTTCTCACAAAGGTTGCAGATTGGTATTTTGTCCAATGGGCACTCCCTTAGTGGATGTTTGTCTCTGCACTTCAGGCAAAAGACAGCCAGGGTTGCTTCTGCTTCAGCCTGCTTCTTTTTAACCTGCAAAGTTTCAATTTGTGAAGCAAAAGCACTTAACATCTCAGTTTTAAATTCTTCAAGTAAATTACATATTTCAACTCGTGTTGCTCCCCCACTGGCTGATTTTTGTACTCTTGAATAGGTGGGATCTCTATTACTTACTCTGTTCTTTGCAGCTCCCCTTGAACATCTTTTAAAAAGTTCAACAATCTCATCATATGATTCTTTAGATATATCTCCCTTGCCAAGCATGTTTAACATGTCTAAACAATCATCCCTTAGTCCTCTAAGTAATATTGTTTTGCGAATTTCCTTACTTATATTTGGATGATCAGATCTCTGTAGATTATACTGCAGCCTTTCTACACAGTCCTGCAGCTTCTCGTCCAGCTTTTGTGCCATATTGAATAGTTCGTCCCTCTTTTCTCTCATCCGACAGTAGTCTTGATATTTAAGCAGAAATTTCTTTTTCATCTGTTCCCATGTTGTGATTACCTGACTTCCAAGGCTCATGAACCATCTTAAAGCATTTCCTTTTAATGTTGCTAGAAACAGTTTCAACTTTTGAGCATTAGTAACATAATCATAACTTCTGCATAATATATCAAATTCAAAAATAAATTCATCCGGATCTTCAGAGGATAAACCATGGAAGTTAGGTAAAGCTGACAATGGAATATTCTTCATAGGAGTTGTTCCTCTAGGGAGATCACTGATAGGAAATCCCAAGGTAGAAAGAGATTTTTCATCCCTTCCTTCTCCTTCAGGATCTACACGTCCTCCACCAAAGAATTCTTCGTTGTTTCCTTCCATTGGCTGTTCTCCTACTGCACTTGCTTGATCGTCAAGATCTTCTACTAGCTCCTCAATGTTTTCCACTGGTCGTCCAACACTCTCTATTAGTTCCTCAACGTGCTCTGCTGATTTGCTAGCACTTTCTTCTGACTCTTCAGCACTGATTGCTGGTCCTTTAAATACCGGCTCCTCTATGTTTTCAGGGCCCACAACTTCCTCTGTCTTGTAATCCGATTGAGGGGAGTGTTGAAGTTTTGGTCTTCGAGAACTTAATCTCTATGATGATTCAGCCTTTGATACAATCTCGTCAATGAAATTCTTTCTTCCTCCCCTTCCTTTGCCCTTGCCACCTGTAGGATTAGTTTTCTTCTGGGTTTCACGTCCTCTCATACAATCTGCACATCTAGAAAGAAAATATTAATGCTTTTGAAATCTATAATTGCCTTCCCCGGAAATGGCGCCAAAATGTTGGTCTCTTTAATTGTTTTAACAATTCAAGCTCCACATAAATTGTCAACCCGAGAAGGTCTGTTTATTCCAAAGACAACCACGCACTGGATATGCTCAATTCCAAAAGAAAAATAATGTTGTAGTAAAAGTCACACAATTATTAATCATACAAATCTAATTATTCACACCCTCTTTTAACAAAGCTGAAGTCTACTTATGTTATAGTAGAAGCAATTCCTCTATTTCAATCTTTTAAGAATCCTAATGAAAGGAAATCAATCTACAGGAAAGGAAACCAATCAACCATAACATGGAATAGTCCCTATTCCTTCAAATAGGAACTTCAGCACCTGTTGCCTGACATTAATCACACTGTAGAAAAGATAAATTCAAGAAAACAGGACCCTATTCCCATGAACAGGAACCTTCAGCACCTGTCTCCTGTTTCTAATCGCACTGCAGGAAAAAGAAAGTCAATCAATGGGAACATGACCCTATTCCTTTGCACAGGAATCTTCAGCACCTGTTTCCCAACATCAATCACACATTCAAACAAATAACAGAAAAATATCTCTTGTCTCTTTTAAGAATGAATGTACCAAACTCATGCAGCGTTTAAAGGAAACAGAATGCTTAATGAACTACAGAACTATGCAACTGATGTTTCAGCAAACAGAATTAAATTAAGGTGCGAATATCATAAAGAAACTCAACAAACTACAGGAACAGTCGGGTGAATCTTGTGATGAAGGCGGGCCCTTTCCTTCTCACAAGATTCCCCAGGGAAAGAGTTAAATTGAAGCGCTCAAAAGGAACATTTATTCATCTGTCAAAAAGGAATGATACATTACAATGGAGTCTAGCTCCTTTTTGCTCAAAACAATGTTTCTCCTGTAGTCTCTAACTCCCCTTCTAATGATGATGTCTCCTCTTTTTAAAGATGAGACATCTATTACAGTTACATCAGAGCAAATCTATGTTTATCCAAATATGTTCTTCTTTCTTAAAATAGGGCCCTTCTATTCTTCCATAGAAAGATATTGTTACAACAGATGCAGAAAAAGTACTGGCTTCAGAATAATCCGTGTAACCACTCCTTACTTGTCTTCATCTTGTTGCCATTGTTCCCAAAATACTCTTCCAGAATCGCAAATCACGAGTAGTGACGGAATTTGCGTGCCCGCTGACTGTTTCAGCAACGGAGTCGACTGTTTCAGCAACGGCCGATCGTTTCAGCACAGCACGTTCCTTATCATAAATTATTTGCAATCTTTTAGACTTGTGTTAGCAACAATCTACCTTCGATTAATGATGAAATATAAGAGTAATATGGAATTATATGTAAACAGATTAAATATATAGTAAAGAGGAGGATTTCATATACCTTTGGATAGAATGAATGAAAATGATAATGGGACCCTTTTTAAATACAGTTATAAAGGGTAAGGTGGTGTCAATATGTATCGTAAAAATGGTACATTGTGAGGTCCTAACATCCCCCCCAGCTGAAAGGGTTGCATGTCCTCAGGCAACTCTTAGTCTGAGTCAGAGTCTGAGTACTGACTCTGTGCATGCAATTTGCTCAAGCAGTAACTGGGGAAGGTGGCTTCTGTCGAAGCTCAAAATCCTTGATTGTTCTGCAATTGCTGCCATGCTACTGCCTCATCCCTGTTAGCCAATTGGTAGTGAGACTGGTATTGTTCTGTTGGCATCCATAAGATCGGGAAGTGAAAATGATAACCAATCCAGTTCTCTCCACAATGCGGAATGCATCTGATGTAGTTTGGTACCCTGGATAGTGCAGCTTGAAGATTATCAGGGCTAAAAGGGTGATACTCTTGTCTTTCCTTACATGACTGTTGCCAGAACATGGTGTTGGCCTTCAAGGCAGCAGTTTCCTTAACTCTGATTAACTGCAGAAACTTTAGAAGTGTTGAGGCTTGCAATTGTTGTATGTAGCGGCGCATTCCTGGCTTCTGCAAAAATCGGTGATATTCTGCTACAAAAATGGCCGGATTTGAAGGTTTTGGCCTGATCCAAAGGAGGTGATTCTCCTCATTATGCCTACTTGCAATAAAAGTAGTTTTCCATGTGATTTGATTGGAAAGAAATGAAACAAATGCCCTAATTTTTACATCACCAACAATGGGAGTAAGGTTGACCTGTCTATTTTCAGGCATAGCCTTATTATGAAGATAAAGTTCACATAACAAATGTTGGTCACTAGCAGGGGCCTCAGCAAATGTTTTAACAAATTGTTCTGCTGTGAGCAATTCATGAGGTCTCCCATCCTTAACTGCCTTCAATTGAAAATAAACAAGACGTTCAGAAAGGAAGAGAGAATAATTCAAGGAGGGTTTCCGTGTGGCTAACAATTTTTGCACTAATGAAAACATCAAAACCAGTTTCTCTTTTAATTCCTTGATTTATTTCTTAGAATCCTTGAGTTGTTGTAGTGTTTGCTCCCAATTATCCCAGTTGGCATACATCTGATTCTGCCAGGCCAAATTATGCTCTTGTAGTATTTTATCTTGATCCACAGCATACTGCTTCTTCCAGTTATTCATTATTTCTAATTGTTTCCATGGCGGAGTCTGTGTCCCGGCATTATAAGTACTGGGTTGGGGCATTGTCTGAGTAGCTGAGCTAACTAACACATGGCATGATATCTGTGGTTTGGTTTCTTTTTCCAGACTTTTTGAGGGCCCTAATCGTTCTTGTGTGACCATAGGGCGTTCTTCTTTAATTGTAACTGATGTGGATGCCTCAGGCACTGGAATTTTGACTATTTTGTATCCTGCCTGTTGGTAAATGTTTCCACATTCATGGCACATGTATTCTCTGCATGGATCCTTCTTTTGTGCTGATGCTGTGTGTGCCAACATGTAGAGATTTAATTCTCTATCAAAGGCTTCTCTTGCCATTATCAATTATTTCTTATAGGCCTCTAGTTATGACTTAAAAAACTCATTTTCCTCCAATAAATATGCCATAGTGGGCGAACCCTGTGTGCTGGTTGATTCTGCTAGAGTTGTCTGCTGATCCACAGCTGTAGCTGGTTCTTTTGTTGCAGCTACAGCTGGTTTCCTTGTATTATCATGCTTGGTGTATGATTTTTGTATCTCAGTAGCTGTTTCTTGTGTTTCAGCTTTTGGGTAAGTAATTGGTTCTTGTGGAGCAGTTACTGTTTGAGTAGTAAACGATGTCATCTTACCTCGGGAAACTGGTTCTTGTGGAGCAGTGCCGCAGGACGAGACGGGTAATGGTTGGGGAATTTGGAATGGTGATGAAGATTGAAGTTTTAACAGGATAGTCACAGGGTCAGGGGAAATGGGAGTGACTTCAGTTTCAACAGTCATTTTCATTTTCCTCCTAGTTAGGAAAGCAGAAAAGTCAGTGACTTTCCTTTTCTTTGTAGGAGAAGATTCTTTTCTAGGGGAAGGGCTTTCGGAAGAGGTGACAGCTTCGGATGTGGCCCTTGTTTGTTGTTTTGAGACAAAGACTGTTGGGTTTCGTCTCTTCCTTTTATGAGTAGGGGGAGATGGGGGTGTTAGAGAGTCATCTCTAGAGATATGAACAGTGGGAAGGGGTGACTCCGCTAAGTGGGATGAACTTGGGGGTAGGTCAACTGGTTCTGAGGATGGAATCAATGGGGGGTCAGGGATATCATCCAGTTGCCTTTCATAAGAACTTTCGGGAGTTTCTTGGGCACTTCCGGCTTGTTGGGGAATTTCGGCTTGCTGGGGAATGAGTGGATTATTCAGAGGGGGATTTTGCTGATCAAAACCCCTCTGAATTAATAATTGACATAAGCGATGATGGGTAAGGGATATTAATGGGAATTTTACCCGTCTACAGTAATATGACATGTTTTTGATACATCCAAGAAGATAATAAGGAATATTAACTAATCAACCATGCCGCAAATGATTCATTAAAATGAAGTCGTGTTGATAAACTACCTGGTAACACCCCTCGCATGTCAAATAGTGCTTGATGAATTCAGCTACTATTGGCCATGGGCGAGGTAATCAATGCAGACTTATACCGCGGCCTTTATGTTCAATTTTTTCTTCTAGAAGAAGGAAGTCTTGTTGTGCATTTAAAATGACTTGTTTCCTGCTGAACCAGCGAGCACCTGTAACCGGAAACCCTGAAACTTGTGCTATATCTTCCTCTATGACCGAAATTCGGACCCCTTGAACCACTGAGTAGTCTTCCTGAAAATTCTGCACAAACTCTAAAACTTGCTGAGGATCAAATTCTCCTAACCTTTCGAAGTATGTTATCCATCCTGCCTGATGAAAAATTTGGTAGGCCTCCGGGAAAAATTCAAGAAGAGTTATCGAACCAGGCTCATGTCTGATAGCCAAACCTCCCATAGCTACTAACTTGAGTCACATGCAGAGGCGCAGAGAACGGAAACACAGGCTTTGGTCAAGCTAATTGTTGCAACAGAGGATATGGAGTCTCAATGACGGCAGAAATAATGGATATGAAGAGTGACAGAGGATTGGATGGTGTGGAATGATGATTCAGTTTTCGAAATCCCCCCCTTACGTATGATGAAATGATGTTTAAGTGTGCGGGGATTGTAATCATTATGAGCAAGATCCTCTCTTTAAAATATTATTTAACTGTATTACATAAAAAACCACATACCTTATATTTTTACCTTTGTTTTTATAATTCGAAGTATAGAGTGCTTCATAATGGCTTGATATTGATGGAAGAATCTTTAAATTTCTTTGGAATGTAGAAACAGGAGCATATCAGGATCTGCTCAATACTGAATAATATTCACCCAAGGGATCTGAAGAATAAAAGTGGAGAACTGAAAAACTTGTGTAGTAGAGGAAAGAAATGGTGTTTTAATAATGAAAAGATGAATGACAGGTTGCTGAAAGTGGTGTTTCAGCAATGGAAAAATGAATGACATGTTGCTGAAAGTGGTGTTTCAGCAAAGGGAAAAATAAGGAGAATGGGATATAATGACTTGGGTTTAAAACAAGTGGGGGAAGTATTTGCTAAGGGATAATTTCGGCAGTAAGGAATGGGAAATACTAGCTGAAGGATGATATTTCAGGAATGGTTGAAGTGGGGAAAAAATGGAAAAAGGGAAAAATGTAGAAATGGGATAAGTAATAAAAGTGATTTTGCTAGGAAATGGGTTGAAATGAAGGGAACAAGCTTCTGTGATTGAAGCTTCAAATCTTCTTGTGATGAATCTGTCGTCCTTAATGAGTTCTTCCATAATTTGCAAAATTCAATTGTAACATGCCAACCCTTGACAGGGATTATTAGTTTTAAATCTAATCTAATGCTAGAAATACAATGCAGAAAATTAAATGCTGTGAGGAGCAGAAGACTCCCCTAGAAAAAGATAATGTGTATCAGTCATGCAAGTAGCCTTGAAATCCTCTTTAGAAACAGGGCGTTGGTACAAACGAAGCCTATGACCATTTACTAGTAGAGGTGTTTTAGAATCATCAATTGTTAAAAATCTTACTATTCCATTAGGAAAAACAACATCTACTTCATATGGTTCAAGCCATCATGTACGTAGCTTACCCTGAAAATTTTCAAACTGAGAGTCATACAATAAGGCCCAATTACCTTTTTGGAACTGCTTGTGTTTGATAATTTTATCATGCCACTTCATTCTTTGTTGTTGAATCATGGTTGTTTGGTTAATGACATCTAATCTCTTTTCATCCAATTCAAGAAGTTGCTGCAACCTAGCTGTCTGCACATCAGTCAAATCAAGATTAACAGCTAAAGCAGTTCTTAGAGTTTTGATTTCAAATTCCACAGGAAAAATAACATTTTTACCATAAACCAATTCATAGGGAGAAAAACCTGTAGTGTTTCTCCAAGTAGTTCTGTAAGCCCATAGTGCTTCAGGGAGCCTTTGAGACCAATCCTTCCGGTTATCGTTCACTGTTTTAGTTAGAATGGCTTCTAATACTTTATTTGTGCTTTCCACCTGCCCATTGGCCTGGGGGTGGTATGGTGTAGTCATTCTATTATGAATATGATATTTCTGAAGGGTAGACTTAAAACCATGAGAATTGAATGGAGGTCCTCCATCTGTAACTAGCTCTCTAGGAATTCCAAATCTAGTGAAGATTTCTTCAAATAAGAAATCTAGGACAACCTCTTCATTGGCTCTAATAAGTGCTTTGGCCTCCACCCATTTAGTCATATAGTCTGTAGAGACTAATATATAAGTTCTTTGATTGGATGGAGGATTAATGGGTCCTATGAAATCCAAGGCCCATCTTTCAAATGGTTCGGAAACTACCTGGGGGTTTAGTGGCATTTGATCTCTATGATTGGGTTGACCCATTCGCTGGTAGTTGTCGCAAGCCCTCACATATTTCTTTGCATCCTTAAATAATGAGGGCCAATAGTAACCCATCCTCAAAATTTTTTGTGCTATTCTTTTATCAGCAAAATGCCCTCCGCAAGGGCCATCATGACAAGCTTTTAGTATATCATACACTTCATCTTCCCTAATGCATCTTCGAATTTCCTGATCAAGCCCTGTGTAGAAAAGACACCCACTTATCCAGCTATACCTGGCACTTTGTTGAACAATTCTTCTCTTTTCTCTGTATGACAGGTGTGATGGTAATTTTCTTGCAACCAAATAATTGGCAATATCTGCATACCACGGAGAGTGAGTATAAACTGCAAATAAATACTCATTAGGAAAAGAATCATCTACTGGAATATTATTATCAGTTTTTAACTGTGAAAGGAAATCAGCCACCACATTTTCTTTACCAGGCCGATCTACAATTGTGATATCAAACTCCTGCAGTAATAATAGCCATCTAGTAACTCGAGCATTTGTGACAGATTTGTTCATTAAATACTTAATAGCCGAGTGGTCAGTGTGGACAAAAGTAGAATAACCAGTGATATAATGTCGGAATTTATTAATGGCATAAATTATTGCAAGAAACTCTTTTTCGATAATTGTATAATTAAGCTTAGAAGGGGTCATGTTCTTACTGATAAAGTAGATAGAATAAGGAAGATGATTCTCCCCTTGTCCCAAGACAGCTCCAATTGCAGTGTCTGAAGCATCAGAAGATATATGAAAAGGGAGGGCCCAATCAGGTCCCCTCAAAATAGGAGCGATAGATAACTGATGGTTGAGTTCTACAAAGGCTTTCTGACAAGGATTAGTCCACTTAAATTCAGCATTTTTCATAAGCAACACAAATAATGGAGAAGCTATCTTAGAAAAATCTTTAATAAATCTTCTGTAATATCGAGCATGTCCTAGAAAAATTCTCACATCGGTTTGTGTTTTAGGAACAGGAAGATTCTGAATGACCAATATTTTAGATGGGTCTACTTGAATACCTTGAGATGAAATAAAATGTCCAAGCACTACTCCTTCACTCATCATCATATGTCATTTTTCAGTACTTAGGGAGAGGTGAGCTTGTATACAACGTTTAAGTACCTTCTCAATATTTTGTAATGCATCTTCAAAAGACACACCATAAGGAGTAAAATCATCCATAAATATTTCCATAGAGTCATTCAGCATATCGGAAAAGATTCCTATAACAGCCCTCTGAAAAGTTGCTGGTGCATTACATAGCCCAAATGGAAGAACTCTATAAGCAAAAGTTCCCCAAGGGCTAGTGAAAGTGGTCTTGTCCTGGTCTTGGGGTGCAATTCTAATTTGGTTATACCCACTGAATCCATCTAGAAAAGAAAACAATTTCTTCCCTAATAGACTATCCAACACCTGATCAATGAAAGGTAAAGGAAAGTGATCCTTTTGAGTAGCTTTGTTCAAGGCTCTGTAATCAACACATACTCTCCATTTCCCGTTTTTCTTAGGGACAATTACCAATGGGGAAACCCATTCACTGTCAGATATGGGGTATATAAATCCTACATTAAGCAATTTCTGAAGTTCTTCTTTAACAATTTCTCGTAAATTAGGGTTCATTCGTCTTTGGGGTTGACAGACTGGTCGGCATCCCTCTTTAATGTAAATTCGGTGAGTACATAGTTCAGAAGAGATCCCTTTCATATCCGTGTAATCCCATGCAAATGCTTCCTTATTTTCACGTAATAACTTCATTAACTGCTGTGTTTCAGCAACTGTTAGATCAGGATTTATGTTTAATGTCTTGCCAGGTTCAATTTCGACTGTTATGCTTTTAGATGAGATGGTGGTTAATGTCTGAGATAAATCTTCAGATTCAATATTTTCCTGGGTATCTGTTTCAAAAATTGTAGTCAATTGATTGTGTGTTTCAGCAATTACAGAGGAAGGTTCACAAATAAAATTATTAATTATTTCATCCTCTGTATTGTCTTTAAGAGTTAAGGCTTGTCCGATAGTTAAAATGGGTTGAATAGCATTATCATCATAATCCATCCACATAGAATTTTCATTATTAATTATGGGTGTAGCATGAGGATAAAGAGTAAGTTGTTTAGTTTCATAACCATTAGAAATTGTCATTGAACCAGATCTGCAACTGATAAAGGCATCAGCTGTGGCCAGCCATGGCCTCCCCAGAATTAAAGGATGTCCCCCCAGCTTTGTTTTAGTCTGCAATACAACAAAATCAGCTGGGTAATTCCAGGATTCAACTGAGATAAGTAGATCTTCAACAACTCCTTCTGGTTTAATTGTAGAACGGTCAGCTAACTCTAGGATAGTTGGTGTATCTCTGATTGTGTTATTCAGCTGTAACAACTGTGAAGTTTCAAGAGTCATTATGTTTATTGCAGCACCTAAATCTACCAGAACTTGAGGAATCATTGTTTTACCAATTTGAACTGTCACGGTAGGATGGTCGGGATCACCATATTTCACAGGAGGGGTTTTTCCGGACATTAATGCAGATAAATCACCCATCACATGTACTTTAAGGGGATCTTTAGTTTTCCTACCAGGTTTATTAACACAAATATCCCTTATGGTTCTGGCATAAATTGGTACATCTCTCAGTGCCTGTAAAAGTGGAATTTTAACATACAAGTTTTGCAATTCCCCTAAAATATTAAAAGCAGGTGTTTCAGGCGTTCTGGTTAAAACTAAACGCTCGGGGAATGGTGGTTCTGTTATTTCAATACCCTTGTTAGGGGGTGGTTGTGCTTTATTATGTTTCTCAGTTTCCTCTTTATCAAAATCAGAATAGTTTATGTCATCAATAATAGGTTCTACTATTTTCCCGGATCTCAAATGAATATCATTACATTGCATAGTAGGAAATATAGGCTGATTCTGAATATCAATGACTTGCACAACTTTATTATTGGGGTTAGGATTTGGTTGCACAGGTAGCTGGGGTTTCATTTGGTTATTTGGTGGAGCATTTGATGGCAGAGGAAGTGGTTGTTGAAATTGAGGAAATTGATTTGGATACGGGAGTTGTTGGCTTCTCCAATTTGAATTCCAAGGGTTAAAAGAAGATGGCTGCTGTGGGGGCCAAGGAGTCCACATTGTAGGATCAACAAAGGGAGGGTTTGATTGTTGCATGGGTGGGAAATTCATTTGATTAAAGGGTGTGTATTGCATTTGATTAAAGGGAGGGTAATTTGTTTGACCGAAAGCAGAATAATTATTCCAACGATTAAATGGCATACTAGAATTCATACCTTGTCCTTTTGGTTGCCATTGTCTTCTTTGAGTTAGCAGGTAAACTGCTTCAGCTTATTCTTCCGTTGGCTGCAATGCTGCCTTTATTCCTGGTAGAGATGGACATTGTTGTGTTTCATGATATTTCTCACAAAGGGTGCAGATTGGTATTTTGTCCAATGGGAACTCCCTTAGTGGATGTTTGTCTCTGCACTTCGGGCAAAAGACAGCCAGAGTTGCTTCTGCTTCAGCCTGCTTCTTTTTAACCTGCAAAGTGTCAATTTGTGAAGAAAAAGAACTTAACATCTCAGTTTTAAATTCTTCAAGTAAATTACCTATTTCAGCTCTTGTTGCTCCCCCACTGGCTGATTTCTGCACTCTTGAATAGGTGGGATCTCTATTACTTACTCTGTTCTTTGCATCTCCCCTTGAATACCTTTTACAAAGTTCAACAATCTCATCATATGATTCTTTAGATATATCTCCCTTTCCAAGCATGTTTAACATGTCTAAACAATCATCCCTTAATCCTCTAAGTAATATTGTTTTACGAATTTCCTTACTTATATTTGGATGATCAGATCTCTGTATATTATACTGCAGCCTTTCTACATAGTCCTCCAGATTCTCGTCCGGCTTTTGTGCCATATTGAATAGTTCGTCCTTCTTTTCTCTCATCCGATAGTAGTCTTGATATTTAAGCAGAAATTTCTGTTTCATCTGTTCCCATGTTGTGATTACCTGAATCCCAAGGCTCATGAACCATCTTAAAGCATTTCATTTTAATGTTGCTGGAAACAGTTTCAACCTTTGAGAATTAGCAACATAATCATATCAAATTCAAAAAGAAATTCATCCGGATCTTCAAAGGATAAACCATGGAAGTTAGGTAAAGCTGACAATGGAATATTCTTCATAGGAGTTGTTCCTCTAGGGAGATCACTGATAGGAAATCCCAAGGTAGAGAGAGAATTTTCATCCTTTCCTTCTCCTTCAGGATCTACACGTCCTCCACCAAAGAATTCTTCGTTGTTTCCTTCCATTTGCTGTTCTCCTACTGCACTTGCTCAATCGTCAAGGTCTTCTATTGGCTCCTCAATGTTTTCCACCGGTCGTCCAACACTCTCTATTATTTCCTCAACGTGCTCTATTGATTTGCTAGCACTTTCTTCTGACTCTCCAGCCCTGATTGCTGGTCCTTTAATCACTGGCTCCTCTATGTTTTCAGGGCCCACAACTTCCTCTGTTTTGTAATCTGATTGAGGGGAGTGCTGAAGTTTTGGTCTTCGAGAACTTAATCTCTGTGATGATTCAGCCTTTGATACAATCTCGTCAATGAAAGTCTTTCTTCCTCCCCTTCCTTTGCCCTTGCCACCTGTAGGATTAGTTTTCTTCTGGGTTCCGCGTCTTCTCATACAATCTGCACATCTAGAAAGAAAATATTAATGCTTTTGAAATCTATAATTACCTTCCCCGGCAACGGCGCCAAAATGTTGGTCGCTTTAATTGTTTTATCAATTCAAGCTCCACATAAATTATCAACCCGGGAAGGTCCGTTTATTCCAAAGACAATCATGCACTGGATATGCTCAATTCCAAAAGCAAGATAATGTTGTAGTAAAATTCACACAATTATCAATCACATAAATCTAACTATTCACACCCTGCTCTAACAAAGCTGAAGTATACTTGTGTTACAGCAGAAGCAATTCCTCTATTGCAGTCTTTCATTAAAAGAATCCTAGGAAAAGATAATGAAAGGAAATCACCCTGCAGGAAAGGAAACCAATCAACTATAACAGGGAACAGGACCCTATTCCTCCAAATAGGAACTTCAACACCTGTTGCCTGACACTAATCACACTGTAGAAAAGATAAATTCAAGAAAACAGGACCCTATTCCCATGAACAGGAACCTTCAGCACCTGTCTCTTGTTTCTAATCACACTGCAGGAAAAAGAAAGTCAATCAATGGGAACAGGACCCTATTCCTTAGCACAGGAATCTTCAGCACCTGTTTCCCAACATCAATCATACATTCAAATAGATAACAAGAAAAGATCTCTTATCTCTTTTAAGAATGAATGTACCAAAATCATGCAGCGTTTAAAGGAAACAGAATGCTTAATGAACTACAGAACTATGCAACTGATGTTTCAGCCAACAGAATTAAATTAAGGTGCGAATATCATAAAGAAACTCAACAAACTACAGGAACAGTCGGGTGAATCTTGTGATGAAGGCGGGCCCTTTCCTTCTCACAAGATTCCCCAGGGAAAGAGTTAAATTGAAGCGCTCAAAAGGAACCTTTATTCATCTATCAAAAAGGAATGATACATTACAATGGAGTCTAGCTCCTTTCTGCTCAAAACAACGTTTCTCCTGTAGTCTCTAGCTCCCCTTCTAATGATGATGTCTCCTCTTTTTAAAGAGGAGACATCTATTACAGTTACATCAGAGCAAATCTATGTTTATCCAAATCTGTTCTTCTTTCTTAAAACATGGCCCTTCTATTCTTCCATAGAAAGATATTGTTACAACAGATGCAGAAAAAGTACTGGCTTTAGAATAATCCGTGTAACCACTCCTTGCTTGTCTTCATCTTGTTGCCATTGTTCCCAAAATACTCTTCCAGAATCACAAATCACGAGTAGTGACAGAATTTGCGTGTCCGCTGACTGTTTCAGTAATGGCCGATCGTTTCAGCACAGCACGTTCCTTATCATAAATTATCTGCGATCTTTTAGACTTGTGTTAGCAACAATCTACCTTCGATTAATGATGAAATATAAGAGTAATATGGAATTATATGTAAACAGATTAAATATATAGTAAAGAGGAGGATTTCATATACCTTTGGATAGAATGAATGAAAATGATAATGGGACCCTTTTTAAATACAGTTATAAAGGGTAAGGTGGTGTCAATATGTATGGTAAAAATGGTACATTGTGAGGTCCTAATAGTAACCTCCGCTAGAAATGAATGTATGGGGTATTTTTATAAGGGTTTCCTCACAAACATCCGCTAGAGGGTATTTTCCTTGTTGTGCATCCTTGTCCTTAAGATGATCCTTATCAATCTACCATTTATTTGTTTTTCTTTAATACCAGTCAAATGATGCTAGACCCACTAGTACCCAATTTTATAATTACTAGAGAAAGCAGGGTGGTCCGAATAACTAACGCAATGACCAAAGTGCAAAAAAATGAAATAAGCCATCAACTCCTCGCTATTCTTGACACCTTACATAGTGTAACTTGATGCAGTGAACAAAAATAGTGATGACAATGACAAAACCTACAACTATCATAAAATATATCATTTGTCATGTTTGTCTATTTATGGGAATGAAAAGTTCTCTTTAACACTTTAAAAACTTACTTATATTTCATGGTACGGTGTTAGAGTGGTAGGTGCACTAGTATTGACATATAATTTTTTGTCTCTATCTAAGAGAAGGTCAATAGATTTGAAACAAAAGTAGAAAAATATTTTTCACTTAACATGACCAATCCCTGGTTTTTGGATTGGCTAATAGAGGGTTAATCATGCCAACTAAAAATATTTGGCCTCCCTAATAGCCGATGGCCAATAGAGAAAAAATGTTGATAAGAAAGTTTCTATTTCTATGAACTCACGAAATGCTAGGAAAATAAAAATTTATTTTGTTTGTCTATTGAGCCTTTACCATCCACTCGATCCTTGTTTCTCTACTAGGTTGGGTTAGCCTGCAAAGGTCCAATCCAATTATATGTTGAAATTTCATCACCATTCAAAAAATAATAATTTCGTTGAAAATATGGCAGTGTATGCACAAAGAGGTTTATTTTGATTCGAGGTATCTCTCCTCTCTTCCTCTCTTTTTTCTTTGTCCCGAATCTACTCTATTTTTTCCTCTCCCTGTTTACAATAAATATCTTTCGCAATTATTTTATAAAATGCTTAGAGATGTTCCTGCATCAACAAGGGATAAATATATTTATGAGAAACCAACTAAAAATGCAACAAAAATGAAAACAAATTGAAAACAATGGGATAAGAAGAAAAAAAAAAACCCCCACACTTGAAAATCATTGTAATAAAATAATTTCACAAAATTCAAGGCACTGTTGTGTTCACATTTTAATGATCCAAATAATGTATTGTGTCCATTTACAAAAATAGCAATAGAAGAAAAATAGTTAATGTTTTATTTTTCATGGAAAAAAAGTTTTAAATGATGATGAAGAAATATGTTCATAAATCATATGTTAAATCTATGTTTCACATTGAAATAGATATAGATATAGCCACAACATTGTTGAGGAGTCTTGTCATCTCACATAGGTTTCAAATACAAATATATAGACTTGTATCTATATCCGATAATGAAGGTAGTTAAGTGCAATTTCTCTCATGCCATGAAAAAACCACTAGCAACATTTTCTCAAAAAAACCATTTTTTTGCTACTATTATTGAAGTATAATTGCTAATAAAAGTCATTAAGCCTCAAGCCTTCATTTATAAGATAAAAATGTAAATGTAAATATGCATGAAATAATTGGTTTGATGAAAAAGAGAAAAAAAAAACATCATAAACATTTAAATTTCAAATAGAAACAATCTATTCAACTCCCAAATATTTTTTTTTTCTAAGTAAGTTTAAATCTATTAATGAAACATATGATATAGCTAGTTCAAGGCCTTCAGAGGTGACATACATTCATCAATATAACAAAACTTGAACCGCCCTCGAGGTGAAATCGGCCCGAGAATCGTTTGAGAGCTGCCTCGGTGGAGGAAACCAGCTTTGACCTACCAAAACTTAGCAAAAAACTGAGCCGCCCACAATGGGAAACCGAGCCGAACAACGTTTTAGAGCTGCCTTGATAGAGGAAACCAGCTTTGAAATACCAAAACTTGTTGCAATCAGAAACAACAAAAATTACATAAAGACTAGACATAATTACTTGGGCAAAGACAAATGCGCTAGAGCCGATAGTCTCCCGAGGGTGATTCCTCTTCAATTCGGCACCAGCAACCATCCTCGTTGTCAGGGACTCGGCCACTTTGAATTGCATTGACACCTGCTTCATGACCCCCAACCTGCATCCCAAGTTCCTGGAGGATACTCGAGCTGCAGTTGCCAGCTTTGCGGGAGGAGCCTTTGTCCGCAGGCTGAGAGGCTTGCGCAGCAATGGAGGGGGCCGAAAAATCACCAGGATGTGCAAAAGGAGGGGGGTCAGGAATTGCCTTAGGGATTTCCTTGAATGAAATAGAGACCATCGTAATGACCAAGGGGTGATTGGAATTGCATTGGTAGTGAAAGATGGCGGTGGAAGGGTTATGAAGAGAAGCAGAGACGGCAGGCCGAGATTCAAGAGGTGGCAGAGAGACAGAGGTGCCACGCCTGGGGGAGGAAGGGGGACGATGCCCATGGCCTCTTCCACGTTGACTGCACAAAGGGGGATAGCGACCAGTGGGACTCTGAGAAGAATACGACGGAGAGCTTGAGGAGGGGGAGCGACGTCGACTCCTGGTGCTAGCTCTAGAGCTGCCCCGTCGGCATCTCAATCGATGCCTAAGTCACAGCATTGCAGCACTAAGGTGAAAGGAGAAAGCAGAACTAACAGTAGGCACCAGAGGGCGGGAGGGAGAAAAGAGACCAGGGGGAGAAGCAAAGTGCAGGGAACAGAAGGGACTATGCGAAAAATGGGAACCAGGGATGAAATTGACACAGCAACCCAGAGGGCAACGCCTGCCAATAGAAGTGCGGAGGCTAGGCAAGTCGGCTTCTAGGGAGCAACTGGATCCAATGGGCAGGAGTTGCATCGGCAGGAGGACCTGTAGGCCACGACGGAACCAATCCAAGAACCCTGAAGCCAAGTCGAGAGACAGGGACGCAGAACCAGGCAAATGTATTTTGAAGTACTTGTCATCTCGGCCTCCCCACCAGCATAAATGCCATGCAGGATGATGGCCTGGTGAGTTGATCATATCAAGGTTGAATAAATGCAGCCCGTGGGTGGCCATGTGGCCATGCCACGCGCCATCCCGCAGACTCGCTCCCATCAGATCAGCATTTAACACCCGCATCCAGGGTGTTGCAGTCCTAGTGCACCAACTGAGTACAATCCTAAAGGAGTTTACTATCATTGATAATCGAGAGGGGCCCTGCTGAAAGAGTTTGGGCACTCATCACACCTTTGTTTGCCAGAAGATCAGCCACTTTGTTACCTTTTCTTCTAGTATGCTTGAGATAGATGGCTCTGTGCTCTTGCAACCAACCATCAATGAGCTCTAGTCTAGTTGTGAGTCTCCAGCTGTCTGCAACATGAGATGGAGGAGAGCCTGAGAGAAGCTTATGGACCATATTGATAAGAATTTGTGTCTCCTTCAATTTCAGTGGGGAAAAAATTTTGTAGCTCAGCTAGCTGCATACCTTGCCATAGTCCCTCCAGCTCTGCGGAATTGCTGGTGTCCCATCCTATAGATTCAAAGTAGATGAGTATAGGATTACCTTTGTGGTCACAGAAAATTCCCCCAAACCCAGCTTCCCCTGGATTTCCCTTGGAGGCCTTGTCAAATTTAAGCTTCAGGAAGCTAGTTGGAGGAGGGACCCGATTGTCGTGAAGGTCCCGGTGCAGGCCACGATTGCAAGTTGGCATAGGATCAAGGTTGAGCTTAAATTGCCAACTATCCCATATTTGTTGTTCAATTGGCAGTGTCAGGAGGTCATCCTGATGCCATTTCTGAAGCGCCATGGTTTCCTGTAGGTTGCTGCATAGGTTGTTCCAGAGGATTTCTGGTGGAGTGCAATGATTCTTGAAGATCCGCTTATTCCTTTCCTTCCAAATGGTCCAAAAAGTGAGTTCGGGGATGAGCCTCCAAAGAGAGTTAAGGAGAGTACATCTGTAGGGAGCAACGGGCCAGTTGCGGATGATAGAATTTAAATCCCCCGAACTTCTACCATCCCTCCTGCACTTGGAACTTAGATTTCCCCAAAGGAAGGCAGCCAGAGTGTAGGTAGTCATAAGATGTTGGATGGTTTCCTCCTGGCTATTGCATTTGGGGCATCGGGAAGGCCCAGTAAATCCCCTCTTTGTTAGATTATCCCACGTAAGGATTTTTTTATGAAAAAGAAGCCAAAAGAACGTGGAAAACTTTGGCCACAGATACAGTGACCAAAGATCTTTCCAGATGGGATCAATGGGATCTTGATTCTGGGTCATCAGAGTGTAGGCTTCCTGAGTGGTGAACTTGCCTTTTGAGGTGTGATCCCATCGAAGGATATCCTGCTTATCTGAGTATATAATTTTCCTGCTTATTAATTCCGCTTCCAGAGCTGAATGAGCCTGTTCCTGCTAATTTTTCAGACAGCAGGATACCAATCTCCAATGCCTGTAACCTTGAGTATGGTTCTCCTCCCAGAAATGATGAACCGTAGCTTCAAGAGGGGTGATCATGTCTGGCTAAATGGGTGGTTTAATGGTGGTAACCAGTTTGGGTTGTTGTTGCCAAGAGTTTGTCCAAAAACGAGCTATGCAGCCATCGCAGACCTCCCAGAAGCTGTGTTCCTGGATTAGGAGGCGGTGTTGTTTAGCAGCGTTCGAGATCTTTGACCTTGCTTCTGCTACTGTCAATCGAATGAGCTCTGAGGTGGGTCTATTGTTAGCATATTTGGCATTCCAAAGCCTCGCCCAAGGGCAGAGAGGGGAAGTTAACCATTGCCACCAAACCTTAGCGCCCATGATGGCATTGCTGTGCCGAGGATTGCAGAGTCCTAAGCCCCCGACATTCTTTGGCTTGAAAATCGTTGTACACTTCACGAGAGCCCATTTTATGTTTTGTCCCGAGGCTCCCCACAAGAAATTGCGCTGAAGGGATTTGATTTTCTTGATGACCCATTTGGGGGTAGCTAAAACAGAGAAGAGATAGAGGGGCATGGATTGTAAGACTAACTTGACCATAGTGAGTCCACTAGGGAGGTTAAGAGAACGAAAATTCCAAGAGGATAATCTAGCCTCGAGTTTGTCCAGGAGGATTTTCCAGGAAGAGTGCTTAAGGGCAGAATCAATCAGGGGGCACCAAGGTATTTAGCTGGTAGTTTGGTGATGGAGAATCGAAGGATTCTGGCTATGTGATTCTGGATGGGGAGAGCAGTATTAAAGAAAAATATTTGCGACTTGGAGGCATTGATTGTCATACCCGAGGCTTCAGAAAAAAAATTCAATAAGCCTTTAAAGGCAGAGGCTTCTTGGGAAGAGGGATGTCTGAAGAGCATATTATCGTCCACAAATTGCTGGTGGGTGAAGGCTGGGGCTCCATGAACAGAGATGCCCCAGAGTCGTTGCATGTGGAGAGCATGATTGATTGAGCGGCCTAGATCTTCAGCCATGAGAACAAAGAGAAAGGGAGACAAAGGATCACCTTGAAGAATGCCATGGGAGGGGGAGAAGGGATGAGAGGGGATACCATTGACTAAGATGGAGAAGAAGGGAGAAGAGATTAAACGCATGACCCATCTGATCCAAGGAGGGCTGAAACCATATGCAGCTAACATTAGATGAATGTAATTCCAACTAAGTTTATCAAAATCTTTATATAAATCAATCTTTAGGAGCATACATGGCTTTTTGGTTTGTTTCAGCGAGTGAATGACCTCATGAGTGAGGATAATGCCATCTAGGATTTGGTGCCCCTGCACATACCCTGTTTGCTCAGGTGAGATGAGCAGAGGAAGCAGCGACTTGAGCCTGTTGGCGATAACCTTAGAGATGATTTTGTAGATGACATTGCAGAGTGAAATGGGTCGGAATTTGTCAGGAGTGGCAGCTTGGTCTTCCTTAGGGACCAGAGTTATGAAGGTGGCATTGATAGATGGGAGGATCCAATGCATGGATCTGGATTCCTCAACTAAATGCCAAACGTCATTCTTGATCAGGTCCCAGAAGTGATGGAAGAAATTAGAGGTGAAGCCATCTGGTCCTGGAGCCGTGCCTTCTTTGTTTTGGGCCATGGCATGTTCCACTTCCAAGAGCGTAACCGGATGCAGTAAAATTTGATTGTGCTCCTCCGTAATGAGTTTAGGAATGTGTTGCAGAACATTATTAATTGTTGGCTGCCTATCGATCTGGTCTTCCTGCAGCACCGATTTGAAATGAGTGACAAGTTCTGCTTTTATGGCCTGATGGTCTTCCAGTATTTCTCCTGTTTGGTTAAGGAGAAAGCTAATGTTGTTGCACATCCTGGGTTGGATGGTCGAACGATGAAAAAAATTGGTGTTCCATTCCCCCTCCTTTAACCATCTGATTCTAGATTTTTGCTTCCAGAAAATCTCTTCTTGCTGCTTTCTTTCCTCCAATTGTTTGAGCAGGCTTTGCTCTTTCATATCCAATGTCTCATTACGTCCTTCTTGGATGATATGAAGATAGAGTTCTGCCATTTCCTTTTCAAGAAGCTTTTGCTGGTGAAAGATGTTGCCGAAAGTGGAGTGATTCCAGCATTTGATGCGAGCCTTAAGATCTTTGAGATGCTGCCGAAACTAGAACATCTTGGAGCCTGGAGGCAGGGAGAATGCCTTCCGAGCAGAGTGGACCATTTCCTTAAAGCCTGGGTGAGTGAGCCATAAAGCTTCAAAGCAAAAAGGTCTTTTGATGTAGTCCCCTGGTCTAGACCATTGGAGAGAGATGGGCCAGTGATCCGATCCTGAAAAAGGCAAGATTGAGGTCTGGAAGTCACCCCCAATGTGAATAGAATTGTCATATAGAAGAAAGCGATCTAGTCTGGAGGTGATCTATTGTGAACCAGATATTTTATTGTTACAGGTGTGAGTTCCGTTTGCAAAGGGAAGATCAATCAACCAATTCTGTTGTATAAATCCTTTGAAGTGGGTGCTGTCCGCCTCAAGCTTTGCTCAACCACCTCTTTTCTCGTCCAAGTTATTTATCATGTTGAAGTCTCCTCCCATGATCCAAAGAGGGTGATTTCTGGTAGATTTGAGTAGTTCTACCGTGTTTAGCAGAGCAATTTTATTGGCGATATCATCAGGGAAACAAAAATTGGAAAGATGTCGATGCAGGTTAGTTCCGTGAATGTCGAAATAAGCCTAGATTAAGTTATGAGCTACATGGG
Source organism: Pinus albicaulis (assembly GCA_034641835.2). Taxonomy (NCBI): domain Eukaryota; kingdom Viridiplantae; phylum Streptophyta; class Pinopsida; order Pinales; family Pinaceae; genus Pinus; species Pinus albicaulis. The sequence goes on from CM076579.1 coordinate 1,554,987,432, forward strand.
CATCATTTATTGAGACATATTTCGGATCCCAAGCAATGGCGAGACCTCCTGAGGCTCCGGAAGCATCGACAGCAACAGACTGGCAGCCTGGCCAGGCCCTTGAGAGAATAGGACCTAGGGTAGTGCTTTTGCATTTAGTTTCCTGCAGGAAAAAGACTTGAGGTCTTTCCATCTGAATCAAGTTCTTAATCATACGAAGTTTTGAGGGGCTATTTAGACCCCTTATATTCCAAGAGATGAGTTTCATTAGGAACTACCTTTACGGGGTGGGAAGAACTTGGTAAGTTTGGGGTACCTACCAGATTGAATAAGCATCTCCCCAAGGAGGATAGTCCTTTGAAGGTCAGTTTTCCTTCCTCTTTTTTTTGAATCTTTAAAGAGTTTCTTCCCATCCCATGGGCTTCCTTGTTGAATACCTAGGGATTTTTGATGCTGCTGCACTCGGGTGAGGGCCACGGTTAGGTTCTCAATCTGTTTCTAAGAGATCTGATCAAAATCATTTTTCTTACATGCCTGTTCCAGAGTGAAAATGTCTAGTTCTCCAATATCAATCATTTCAGATTCATCCTCCATAAGGCTGATCTGGCTCGCATTAACCCCAACATTATCCACCTTCATGTTATTAGAAGGGCTAGTTTCAGTCTCAGGCTCCGAGTTTAGCAGGGGTTGGGGGATGGCTTCCGTTTGAGGGATTTCTGAGTCAGGATTAGCAAGGATTTCGAAGCTATTACTAGTGGAGGGTGGATCAAAAGCTTGAAAGGGGGACTTAGAATTCAAAGGGGGGGATTTCTTATTATGGCGTCGCTGATTCTGGACTTTAGTAAAACCCTCTGGATCAGGGGGAGAGGAAGCAGTAGAGGGCTTGCTGGGAGGCACATTCAAAGGACAGTCACGGAAGAGGTGACCATGGGTATGGCATTTCCGGCACCTAAAAGCCACGTGTTCATAGTCGATGGACTGCACCCATTCATAATCATCGTGATAGAGACTTACCGAGTCTGGAAGAGCGTGTGCTAGATGCATGAAGACGCAGATTCGAGCGTAGGAGGTATACCGTCTGAGCTTGGTTTCCTCCGCAATCCTTATGAATTCTCCGATGCCATTTCCAATATCTTTTAGGGATTCTTCATCCCATTATTCCAGAGGCAGAGAGTAGAGCCTGATCTAGACTGGTGCCCAGTTGAAATCTTCTTTATCCGAGTTGAATCTTTCAATCCAGTCTCGCAGGTAGAGGCCTGAGGAGTTGAAAAAATAGAGACCCTCGTCCATGACACGGTTCCTGTCCTCAAGACAGTTGAAAATAGCTATGAATAACCCTTTATGTCCAATTTGAAGTGTAACCTGACCCTTTGGCTTCCATTTAGACCTGATCCATCCATGCATGGCCTTTTCTATGGGCTAGAAACCCATGAATTTGCCAATCAACGCGTGGTCTCTCATGTACTAGATCTAGGCATTGATACGATGGCTTGGGAGTTCAATCCTGGGGCGCTTTGTAGCGATCGGCCTGCAGGTGGCAAAGGTAGATTTGGGTACAGTCGTGTTGTCCGACGCGTCCACATTTTTGTCTGTTTTCCCACCCGGCTCTTCCCTAGGAGGTTTCTTATGCGCATTATTGTCCAGCGGTTCTTTGCCTGTGACAGAGAATAGTGCATTGCCAAAAGGAGGTTGATTTGTGTCAGAAGGAGGCTTTTGGTTTGCAGCAGCATTGACATTTTGGGAGGCTTTGTGACCCTACCCCCCTCCCGCGTGACGGATACATTAGGGAAGATCAGCAAATGCAATGGTGAGTAGATGGCCTAGCGCAAGGGACGATAGCAGAGATTTTTGCAGAGGGGTGGCGGCGTTGCAAGAAGGCTAGAAACCCTAGCACAGATAGTTGCAGAGCCCGCCTTCTCATCAACATTCCGTTATTCAAAGACCAACAAGAAGCATGATATATTGTGATTAATTAGTCTCTTAAATACATTGATTTCTTATGTGTTAACCAGAGTACAACTTGAAATACCAAGTTGAAAATGGACATTCAACTCCCAAATATTACAGGTTGATCTCATAATAAATATATATTTGTAACAATTTCCATATATATATATATATATATATATATATATATATTCCTAAATTCAATGTCCACATGCCAGCATGCCATGCTGAGCTCCTGAACTCATAATACGTATATCTGTAGAATAACTTCCTCCCACAAAATAGCTAGAATAGTTAATTTTCCAATCATATATCACAAGTAATACAACAGTATCACTTTGCAAAATACCATTTAATTCTTTCAAGAAAAAAACATATCCCACCATTCTTGGTTAGACACGTTATTGCTCTCATGGAATCAAAGAATGACAAAGTAAGTGTAAATATAACTCTCAGGCAATTTATACATTAATAAAAAAATTATCCTTTCGAAGGGAATAGTTTCATACAGACCAAGGCTGATTTCGTACTTGACTCTTTTCCGTCTAAAATGTTGTAAGATTTTTACAATCTCCTTACATTTAAGAATAAAAGACCAGCTATTTTCCACTAAAGAGAACTCACAAGCATTCATCTGAGAATGCCAATGTTTAATACGCAAGATCACGTAGCAGCAAGAGCTAGAACATCATAAAGCCGTTAAACAAAGACTATTAACATCAATATACAACTATCTTAAGTAAAGATGAATAAAACATAAATATACAACTATTTTAAATAATGATGAATATGTTCCTTTGTTAACTAACAAGGTCTGGCAAGAGTTTTATGGAATTTCTAAATTCTAAATAACTATTTTGCTGAAACGATGAATATGTCCCTTTGTTAACTGACAAGCGCTTTAGCAAAATTAATATCCCGATGCAGCTAACTATATGCATTTATAATCAAAAGAGCAATTAGGTTTTTAGATTTTTAATATTCTAATTTTAGAATTTCAAATTCTAAATAACTTTTTTGGTAAAATGAAAATTTAAGTTCATTAAAAGAAAATGCAATTACGTGAAATACTTAAAATATAATTAGAGAGGACACTTATACTTTATTTGGATTTCATAATTATTTGAAGCGTGGTTGTTTTTTTTTTTCAAATCTGATTAGGCTAAAAAAACATTATTAAAGTATAATCACTTTTCAAATAAATTTTATGTACTTCTTATAATTCAATTCCTAAATCTTAAATTAAGAAAAGGATTAATTATATAATTAGAAAAAATAGAAATAATTAATTTATATTTACATAATAAAAGAACTAGTTATAAATTATCAAATTTATAATATATTTTAAACACAAATCATATATTTAAATTATAGAGTTATAAATTATTAAATACAAATTATTAAGTATGTATTATGCATAAACATATATGATTCAAAATTCATTATATAATTATATATTTTTAGTTATTATATATGTTTTAAAGTATATTTTAATGTGAATAAGAATTTTTAAAATCATCTTATTTTTATGATATATATAGATGTGTTGATCATTATTAGTAATATTACATCGAGTGGTAGTTTGCACATGTTAATTATTTACATCATGAATTTCAAATTGATCTTATCCCACATTTCAGATAGCTTAATGTTAACCACTACCATCTTAAACATATATTAATTCTTAAATATTTGTATTTGATCTATATTTTACTAATACCCATTAATTATGATAAAAAAAATATCTTCATGTAATAATTATATGAGTAAATAAAAACACACACACACATATATATATAGTTCTCAAGTCGAGGAAAAATCATATGTAGGCCATGACAAATCAAATGTTGAGAAATGATATGTAGATGTTGGCTTCTTCAATGGTCCACAAGTTCAATTTCTTCACTTTTGGTATCGCAGAGAGAGAACAAACCCTAGAGATAATCTATTGTATCTTTGGGCCCTATTGTATTTTCCTATAAGGCATCGTTTCGAGTTGAATACACTCTATGGAGACTCCAAATCCATTATTGATGGTGTCACTGGTAGATATAACTTTTCACCTCATCAAGTGGTTGGACCCCATTGAGATGTTAAAAGTCCTTTTCTTGGACCCCATTGAGATGTTAAAAGAATCCTTTGCTGACATCTCCTTGAAACATGTTTAGAGAGAATTAAACAATGTGCGGATAAGTTATCGAAGAAGTGCAGAATTATACAATGTGAAAAATAGATTATCGAAAAAAAGTTTATTGGCAACCCATCTATATTACATTGCAAGTTTAGAGATAAAAATGTGATATTAAAAAAAGAGACTCCCTTATTTTAATTCACTTGAAGATTTAGAGTTTCTTTTTCTCCTAAATAATTATGAATTATGGTGAAGAAATATGAATTTCACTTTTATTTTAAAACCAAATTCGTATTTCAGACTTTACTTATAAATGAAATATCTAGATGAAATATGTAATAGACTACCTTTTCCTTTTAATAGAAATCCAACATTCCTTTAAAAAGAAATAAAATTATTTAAGTGTATAATTTTAAGAACCTAACGAGAATACCATTTTTGTTGGAAAACGATAAACGTTATCGAATTCGCCAAAGTTTTCTAAATTTTTGAAAATTGAATTGTCGCATGCCTTGCACGCCCAAAGCCAATGCATTTGTATGATGGTACACATGGAAGATGGGACAAGAGCATGTTTCCTTTCGTGTAGTGGATGAAAAGCATATTGTATATGATATTAATTAAAAATGGGATTTGGTTTTTGTCCTCCATCGTGCTAATTATAAATATATAACCATCTACGACCTCGATGAGTTAAACTTTTTATTCCTTGCCCCTTCGGTTTTCCAGGGGCTATAGTAATCCTATTTTGATTATGTATTAGTTAGACACATAAATCAAGAAATCCTTTCAGCTGTAACATGATCTGATTTATGTTTGGTGTAAGTGACTCCAAACACCTTGACTAGAGACCACATGTCCCTTTACTGCCATGTACGTGGAAAGCCTAAGGAAAATGAAAAAGAAAAATATGCGAGAAAATAGGTTATAGAGTAAGTATTTTGTGAAAGAACATATTTAACCTTTAATGCTTCTTAAGTAATGTTAGTATTACTTGATTTCAGAAAGACCTCACAAAATTGGCTATGTATTCTTTACCTTATGCCAACCTTCTTAAAACTAACCCTTTTGTTTGGCGTCGAGAAGAAATTAAATACTTTTTTTAATTGATTGTAATTGGCTAAATAAACAATTAATTATTTTTTAATATGAAAAACACTTTGGGTACGAGAGAATACCAATATCCTATATTTGAACGCATGGATAAATTAATATACAATTATATATCTAAGAACGGATAAGTTTGAGATTTTAGAACTGTGATTAACTATCCAAAATGTCAACAACCAAATAAATTGTTAGAACTATAATGTATTCCCCTTATCATTTACATGAATGTCTGTTGCCAACGCTAATATTGTTATTTTCCAGAATTCAAAATAAGCCCTCTCTGAAATTCAGTAATGGAAAAATTGATATCGAAGTCTCCAAAATATGAACTACCCAGCGAATCGTTAAAGGCATTATATTTTTAATAGTTCAAAACATTTTTTCAGCTGTACAAATCTATAAGAAATAAATTATGAATACAAGTTTTGTATATAATTTAGATTCTGATTTATATGTGGGGAAATTTTAAATATAGAAAAATTTTAGAGATTTTGATGATCTTACTAATTCTTAATGTGTAAATTATAAGATATTTGATAATATTTTTGGAAGCATATTTAAATTTTCCATAATTTTATATAGTATTTCTAAAATTTTTAACAGTTTTAAATAAAACAATTTTATAACTTAAATTTTACATTGTTATAGGATAAAATTACAGAAAATCATTAAAAAAAAAAAATTGGGCAATCTTTTTTTTAAATCATCGAAATTAGCTCACCTACCCTTAAAATTTTCTTGATCTATAGATATTATTTATGTATAGTTTATATGACTTGTGACATTTTCTGGGTTTGAAATATAGTATATTTCTGTATGGACTTCCTCTCACACTTCCGGCTTTACACGACTCTATACTCCTTGATGGAAATTTCTGATAATTTCGAACAAAACAGAGGAAGCAAAGTTCCTCAACTCAAACACAAAGAAATGAGAAATTTGGACAAAGAGGATATGGAGAAAAGCTCTGTTTTTATTAACCATAAAAATGACAATAAAAATTACAAACTTCTTCAGAAATACAATTCTGGAATACTCAAAAACTCCATAGTCTGTTTTTACAAATTCTGTAAAAAATAAAAAACAGACAGTTGCTGAAACAGCTGTTTCAGCAACAGTCAGACAGTTGCTGAAACACGGACGCAGTTGCTGAAACAGCCTGTAGAATGCATGCTGCTCCCAAAACACAACGACTCTGTTTTCTTGCTGTTTCTTCTGCTCTGTCTATTTCTCTGCCTTCAAACTCTCAAAAGAAATTCTTCTAACTTCTTCTAACCTTCAAAAGAACTGCTGTTCATCATATTTATAAGCAAAAACATTTTTGACTTATAATATTAAAATAATGCAAATATATTCTAATGCATATCTGCGTATTGAATGCAGGAGAAGCGGTGATGCCCTTTTGGAACAAAACAAGTCGGCTGTAGCAGGAGCAATAACTCTGCAAATTAAATGCACAGTGGAGTGCAATAAATAAACCATGACTTTCAGGCATCCGATATTTTTGAAATATCTACAGCGGATCTGATTTCCGTCCAGCTATTTATGTTGCAGTTGGAATTAAATTCCAACACTCCCCCTTAATTTCAACTGCTGGGTTTTTCACCATACCCAGGCATTCTCTAAAATGATCAAAACTTTTCTTTGCCAATGTTTTTGTCAATATGTCAGCTAGCTGATCCTCTGTTCTGCAGTGCTGCAATACAATCTCACCATTGTTAACCAATTCACGTATGAAGTGAAATTTGGTGTCTATATGCTTTGTCCTTTTATGAAAAACATAGTTTTTAGACAATGGTATTGCCGAGCTATTGTCACAGTAAATGTTTGTGCCCTTTTCTTGTTCATGACACAAATCTCTGAGAACTCTTCTCAGCCACACTGTTTGGCATGCTGCTGCTGTTGCTGCCACGTACTCTGCCTCTGCTGTTGACAAAGCCACAATTGGTTGCTTCTTGTAAGCCCATGAGATGGCTCCCGATCCCATATGAAACACATATCCCGATGTGCTTTTCCTATCATCAACACTTCCAGCCCAATCACTGTCAGTGTATCCTGTCAACATGAAACTTTCAGAAGAGGAGTAAAGTATACCAAACCCCTTCGTTCCATTCACATACCTTAGAATCCTCTTGGCTGCCTGCCAATGAGTCTCTTTCGGTCTTTCCATAAATCTGGAGATTAAACTCACAGCGTGCATAATGTCTGGCCTAGTTGCAGTCAAGTACATAAGGCTGCCAACTATGCTTTTGTACAACTTTAGATCAAAATCCTTGCTGCTGTCTTCTTTGGTCAATTTCAACCCCACTACAATTGGAGTCACAGCTGCCTTGATGTTATGCATGTTAAATCTCTTCAACACTGCTTCTACATATTTAACTTGGGAAATGAAAACACCATTTTCACTTTGGTCTACTTCAATTCCAAGAAAATATCTTAAGAAGCCCAAGTCAGTCATTTCAAATTCACTTTTCATGACTGTTTTAAAATCAGCAATGAGAGAAGCATCATTGCTAGTAAAGATTAAATCATTTACATATAAAACAACAATAAGTATCTTACCGTCATTCTCCTTTATGTAGAGTGTGGGTTCACCATCACACTTCTCAAACCCATTCTCAATCAGATAAGCATCTATTCTGCTGTACCATGCTCTTGGAGCTTGCTTCAGCCCATAAAGAGCCTTCTTCAGTCTGCAGAATTTATGCTCTTGGCCTTCAACTTCATAGTCTGGAGGTTGTTCAACATAAACCTCTTCTTTTAACACTCCATTCAGGAATGCAGATTTAACATCCATATGATAAATCTTCCATTTTTGCTGTGCCGCAATAGACAACACTGTTCTGACTGTTTCCATCCTTGCTACTGGTGCAAAGGTTTCATCATAGTCTTTGCCTTGTTGCTGCTTGTAGCCTTTCACAACAAGTCTTGCTTTATGCCTGTCAATCTTGCCTTCAGCATTGCTTTTGGTCGTATAGACCCACTTAACTCCAATGGCATCTTTTCCTTCAGGGAGGTCCACTAACTCCCATGTTTTACTCTTCTCAATTGCACCAATTTCTTCATTCATTGCTTCAATCCATTTATCTTCATTTACAGCATCTTCAAAATGAAATGGGTCATCAACATGACAATATAAAGCGAATAATGAATTCAGACTGGTATTGTTACTTACCTCTCCTTGTTCATAAATCTCATTCAGACTTCTGAATCTTGGTCTTCTTGGTGTGCTTGGAGTTCCATCCAAACTTGAGGGTATTTCTGATCCCTGTGGTGTGCTTGGAGAAGCACTTCCTTGACTTCTCAAGGTTGTTCGAATTCCGGCTTGTGGTGTGGTTTGTTGTACTTGCTATGGTGGAGGAGGAACCACCAAAGAAGGGTTATTTGATGTTGTCCCTTCCTCTTCTTCTTCGTGAGACACAATTGTCTTCACATTCACTGTCTTCTCTAAGCTTCCATCCCAAGCTTCATCTTCAATGAACTGCACATCTCTGCTTACTATCAATTTCTTGGTCAATGGATTATAGAGTTTGTATGCTTTTGACTCATCACAATAGCCAATAAAAACACACTTCTCCCCCTTACTGTCAAGCTTCTTCCTTAGCTGATCCGGTACATGTGCATATGCTACACAGACGAATACTCTCATGTGAGTGACAGTTTGCTTTTGACCACTCCATGCTTCTTCTGGTATTTTGTTCATGACAGCTTTAGTTGGGCATCTATTCAAGATGTAAACTGCGCAAGTGACAGCTTCTGCCCAATACTCATGCGGCAAGTGTTTTGCCTTCAGCATACTCCTGACCATGTCAAGAATGGTCCTATTCTTCCTTTCGGCAACACCGTTTTGCTGAGGTGTGTACCTCGTGGTGAACTGCTTTTGTATGCCATTCTCTCTGCAAAAACGCAGAAAGTATTTGGAGATGTACTATCCACCTCTATCTGTTCTGAGCACTTTGATGTAATGCCCACACTGTTTCTCAACAAGAGTTTTGAAGTGGCGGAATTTCTCAAACACTTCACTCTTCTGTTTCAGCACATACACCCATGTCTTTCTGGTGTAATCATCAATGAAAGTTAAAACATATTTATTTCCAGCAAATGATGGTATTTGCATCGGTCCACACACGTCAGAGTGAACAATTTCCAATGGTGCTTTTTCCCTTATACTCTTTCCTGCTGGAAATATTTCTTTGTGTTGCTTGCCCAAGATGCAGCCTTCACAAAGGCTGTCCGGTTTTTCGATCAATGGCAATCCCTTTACCATTCCCTTTCTGTGCAACAGATTCAAGCCTCCGAAATTGAGATGTCCAAATCTCAAATGCCACAACCAATTCTCATCTTTCACCTGTTCCTGAAAGACTTCTTGTGTTACAGCTGCAATAGTTCTACCTTCCTTCAAATCTGCCCTGAGTTTGAGAGGAAACATTCTATTGCTGGTCATCTGCACCTGTGCAATGATCTTCTTACTTGGAGGTATGTCTCTGATTGTACACATGTCATCTTTGAAGAACACATTTTAACCTTTGTCAATGAGCTGTCCAATGCTCAAAAGATTACATTTCAGACCAGGTACATAGTATACCTCTGGCACAATCATCTGTTCTCCATTTCTTGCTCGGATACTGACTCTGCCCTTACCCTTGACAGATATCTTACTATCAGTTCCTGTTGTTACCTCAGATTTCACATTTTCATCCAGATTGGAAAACATTGCAATATTTCCAGTCATGTGATTACTACAACCTGAGTCTAAGAACCAAAAATCTTCTTGTTTGTCTTGTGCAATGTTACATGCTAACAGCACAATCTTTGGATTCTTATCTTCTTCATTTGCAAAATTAGCATTCTGCCTATTATTCATGTCATTTTGCTTTTTCCTACATTCATTGGCATAATGCCCATACTTCTTACAATAATGACATTGGACTTGGGATTTGTCATACATTTGTCCATGAGCTTGCTGTTTGCTTGAACCTTCATCTTGGTTCTGATTGCAGCTCCTTCCGCTTGTGCTTGCAGGATTATTTCTGCCTTTGTTTTGGCTTCTTCCACGACCTCTGTTATTTGCTCTGCCTCGACCTTTTCCTTGGCCAAAAGGCATCTGAGTCTTGAATGCTTGCTCAAAAGAGGAATCTGTTCCTCTACTCAGTCTGTGTTCATGAGACATAAGAGAAGCACTCAGTTCATCTATTGTGAACTGTGAGAGATCCTTTGTTTCTTCTATTGCTACCACAACAACTTCAAACCTTGAGGGTAAACTTCTCAAGATCTTCTCTACAATCCTTCTTTCTTCAAGAATTTCACCATGAGATCTAATCTAGGTTATCAACCCAATAACCTGAGTGAAGAATGAATCTACTGTATCAGATTCCTTCATGCTGAGTGTTTCAAAGTCTCTCCTCAACATCTGCAACTTTGCAGTCTTCACCTTCTCCATGCCTTGATAAGCAGTTTTGAGAATATCCCATGCTTCTTTGGATTTTGTTGCTGCTGCAATCCGTGGAAAAACACTTTCATGCACTCATTGAAAGAGAAAAAAGAGGGCTTTGGCATCCTTCTTCCTGTCATCCTTCAACTGATCTCTTTGTGCTACTGTCAAAGCAGCCAATGCTGCTGCATCTGTAGGTTCAGCATAACCAGTTTCAACCAGCTCCCATATTCCCTGAGAAGCAAACAATGCTTTCATTGTTATGGACCAATAACTGTGATTTTTCCCATTAAACTGTGGCAGTTGGGAATTTGTCAAACCAGTTCCAGCATCTGCCATCTTAATTGTAAAAATCAAGAAATGATACTGACTGTATAATTAAAAACAAGCAAAAACTTTCTCTGCTGGAGAAATCTGCTCACTAAGCTTCTTACAGCTCCTGCAGTGGAAAAACAAACTCTGTTTTTGACTCACTGAGTGCCTAGACCAGCTCCGATACCATGATGAAAATTTCTGATAATTTCGAACAAAACAGAGGAAGCAAAGTTCCTCAACTCAAACACAAAGAAATGAGAAATTTGGACAAAGAGGATATGGAGAAAAGCTCTGTTTTTATTAACCATAAAAATGACAATAAAAATTACAAACTTCTTCAGAACTACAGTTCTGGAATCATCAAAAACTCCATGCTCTGTTTTTACAAATTCTGTAAAAAAATAAAAAACAGACAGTTGCTGAAACACGTGTTTCAGCAACAGTCAGACAATTGCTGAAACACGGACGCAGTTGCTGAAACAGCCTATAGAATGCATGCTGCTCCCAAAACACAGCGACTCTATTTTCTTGCTGTTTCTTCTGCTCTGTCTATTTCTCTGCCTTCTGCAATTTCTCAAAATGTTTTCTAACATTCTTCTAACCTTGAAATGAACTGCTGTTCAACATATTTATATGCAAAAACATATTTGACTTATAATATTAAAATAATGCAAATATCTTCTAAAGCATATCTGCGTATTGAATGCAGCAAGCGGTGATGCCCTTTTGGAACAAAACAAGTCGGCTGTAGCAGGAGCAATAACTCTGCAAATTAAATGCACAGTGGAGTGCAATAAATAAACCATGACTTTCAGGCATCCGATATTTTTGAAATATCTACAGCGGATCTGATTTCTGTCCAGCTGTTTATGTTGCAGTTGGAATTAAATTCCAACACTCCTTGCATCTGATAATAATGGCCTTCTACCCTACACTACACTATTGTCCTTGCATCTGATAATAATGACGTTTTGGTTTGGGTCTCTGCTATATTTATTTATGTGAGTGCGCGTCAACCTGAGATTGATGCTTGAGTGCACACATCTTATGGATTAGGGTTATATCTCAAGTGCCATTAGCATTCTTCCTGGATTCCTCTGGGTAAAATCCTTTTTATATTTTCTCGATCTTGGGGCCGTTGGTAGTAGGTACAGCCAAGGGTTTCGTTGTCTTTTGCTATGGCTGTCCCCTTCTCTTCAGAGTTGGGTTCGTTCTGACCACTCTATCGATTGTTGGGCATGACTTCGATCATGTCTTGTTCGTCGGCGTATACGGGTTGCACAATCTCTTCTCAAAAAAATTATTAAACTCTTTCACAAATTCCGACACTTTTAGAAGTTATCACATTATTAAACTGTAATGTTTAATAAATAAATATATATTTTTGAAATGAAGGAGCCCATTTTTAACCAGTTTGCTAAATTTTCCTTGCAGTGATTTAAATTTGGTGATATAGATTTCTGTAACATTGGTTTTGATCATATTCGACCATCTTAAGTGAAATTATATATATATTCACTTTACTGAGAAAATAATTGTTTTAGTTCAATAACCAATGAATAAGTGTCCTTCTGTTGCGATGTTTCGCGGTTGTAGATTTACAATCTAACCGAACACCGAGATTGTTACTTTGTTGGGGTGTGAGAGACAGAACATTTACTATCGCTTGTCGACATGCGAGTAAAGAGCCTCGGATTAAACCGCTGAGGCCAGAGATTAGTGGGTGGTCCCAGCCTTGGACTACCTTGCGTTTGCGCCAAAGTTTAAATGCTATATATATATATTTAACAAAATTTGTTGTTGTCAGATGCACTCTGCAATACTGAAATATCAGATCAATTTTAACAATATCCATTAAAATAAAAACGATAACGTTTTCATATATACCTTTTTCCACGTCACGTAAGGCCTGCAAAACAAAATCCCTGCCAATTATTGGCCTCTCAACTTTTAAATCGTTCGCCAAGTCCCGTAAAAAGATATCTTGCTGACTACTACTTAAAAAGATAATTTGCAGGACCGTTGAGATCCACATACCATTGCAAGATTATGGAGGATATTCTAATGGTAGCACGAGAAGGCTCACCAATTGATAGATAGTTTCCTATATTAAGGTACACAGGTAGATTCGGTGAATCTGAATTGATGAAACAGTCAATAGGTTTACCTACGTATATGAATTTAGGTTTGGGTAATCCAAAATTTTATTAATTATATTGTAAAACTTTAAATTTTTGAATAAAACATATTTCAACTAAAAAAAATTAATAAATGTATTGTTATTTTATTTTTTTTCATCAAAATATAATTTATAATTTATAAAATTGATGTATTCAATTGTTATTTTTTCATATTATTTACTCCTCGCGTACGGGTTTTTTTGAATCCACAAAAACATAGATGATGTCTCTATTTAAAAACATTATATCATTCTTGACTTCCGTAATTGTATTCAAGAGGAACAAATAAAAAAACGAAAAACTAATATCTAAAATAATTAAATTTGAGGTTTCAAACATGATTAGATGGGATGTTTTAATATAATTATGATAAAATAATGGAGTTGTCTATCTAAGTGGAGTAATGGTCTATTGAGGTGGTACTGTTAAAATTGGTTTGAATCCGGGTAAAAAAATTTAAATTTTTTTACAGCAACAAGGTTTGAATCATATTTTTAATGGTGAAAATGGATTCAACACCATCAAAAATTTCTAAAGCACCCAAAATATTGAATTTTAATTATAACATCTCTAAAACCAAATAACTAAAATTAATAAAGGAATACTATTAATTTAATAGAGTTATTTTTCATAACTTAGTTAAGGTTCGGTAAAGTAAAACTACCAAAAAGTAACCTTATTCTTTTTACATAAAGACAATAATGAGGGAGGACAGAAAGATTGCCTTTTGATGTTACAACCTGGAGCATTAACAGGAGAGTTAGAGTTTTGCGGTTATTACTAACAAAGATTAGTGTTTGTTGGACTCTGAATTTGCAGCGGATCATGGGGTGTTTCGATTACATCCATGCTGTAGCTATTAAGATTGCGAGTTGACAGATCAAAAATGTTGTGGGGTGTTTCGATTACATCCATGGTGGGGTTACATCTATGGTGTAGCTAATAAGATTGCGACTTGACAAGTCAAAAGTGTTGTTTGCATGTCGTTGCATCCAATACGATTGTATTGTTCATACATGCAGGTATGAAAAAAAAGGAACACAAGTTGAGGCCTCGAGCCTTGAATACATAGATGGATACAGATATGGAACTTTATGAGTAAAAAGATAATTTATGTTCTTTCATTTTGGGAAATATTGAAAGGTTTTTGTGTTTGATTATTTTCTTCAAAATATTTTTCATATTTACGTGTTTATGTGGGTAAATGTGGGTAAAAGATAAGAGGAGTTAGATTTTTTGATAATTTTTATATACCTAGTGTAAAAATTAGATTTTATTTAATATCTACTATACTATATTTTTTAGAAAAGAAAATACTTTGGCCATGCACAAAGAATATATTTTGTCCATGCATAAGGAATAGTTGATTATGTAAAGTATATGGAAATAAATAACAAATATTTATAAATATTGTATACGCAATAAAAGATAACATACATGCTTTTTATTTAAAAAGGGAGTTTGTACTCATTTAATTTATGAAATGATAATAAATCCAAGATTATTTTCTTGGAAATAAAATGATAAGAAATCCAAGTTATTTTCTTGAAAATTAATGTAGAATAAAGAGGGGAACTAGTGATATATTTTCATCCGTGGTGAAAAAGAAAAGATAAAATTTAGTTAGATGAATTTTTTTGAAAAGGTTTCCATGAATTTGTTTGCAAATGTTACCTATGTTTTCATAAATCTGCATGAGTGCACAAAGCTTTGATAGGAGTTTTGTGCATGAATTAATGAAAAATAATGATTATTTTTTATAAAAGATGCATGCATATGAATCTTGTTAGTACAAGAACAAGAATGCATACAAGTTTAAGTTAACTTTGTGAATGTTTCTTAGGTTTTATGCATAAAATATCGTCATCTATGGTCATTTCCTGAAAGGGAAGCATATGAAACTACAACTATAAAATAAACAAAACTAGATTATGTTAACTTCCTGTTGCAAATGAAGTATGCATTTGTTTACATGCAAATGAAGTATGCAGTTGTTTACATGAAAAGAATAGTTAATTATATTAGAGTTCTAAGAAGAGAATAATCTGTTGCATATGTTAATGAAGAGTTACTAGTGATTGTGTTGGAGAATTATGTTCTTTTCATAGAAGATCTATTCAGTTATATCCATCTTGAGAAATTATATGTGAATACATTATGCTATCGTAATTATTATGTTAGTTTCCTTTGAAATAAGATCATGTTTATGCATGCAAGATTCATATTATATTTCATTGGAAATAATATATAGTTGTATGTGGGAAATGATAGCATGTTTAGTTAGACTGCGTTGGGAAATATTCTTTAGAAAAGAAGATGGATTACATGCATAAAACCCATATTAATTTGTTGGTTTCCTTGGAATGTATAAGTGGGTAATGTTTATATAATTTTTGGAAAAGAATACACGTATTTGTATGTTTTATTACCTAAGTTATATGGAAAAGGAAACATGTTTTTCATGCATTATTATGCTAAAATTCCCTCGAAAATGAAATGCTCGATTGTGTTTGTGTTAAGAATTCCAATGAGAAGATTCTTTTGGAAACTATATGAAATTTGTATGCATACGAACAATAATTGTTGTGTTAGATTTCTTTACATGAACCAAAAGAAATATATTAAGGGTTAGTTATTTGGTTTAAACTTATGTAAATTCCATGCACGAATATCGTAATTTATGTATCAATTTCTTCTAAAGAAATGCTTCGCAGATGTAGCTATTGTCTTGTAGGAATGTGTGCTTATGCGAGGGAAATATAAGTAAATGTGATTGCTTATAACTAGAAAATATGCAGTGCAGTTAAAGGGAGCATGTAAAGATATTTTACTAACATGTCATGAATGTACATCAATGTATGTTGGAGACAACATTAGTAGGAAATTGTGTGAACTTGTATAAAGGAAATGTTATTCTTAACATGCTGGCAGGTAAATTATTAATGGTTCATGTAGATGAGTACGAGCTGTAGGATCGTCCAATGTACAATAGTCCATTGTAGGTACATTCATGCCACCAAGATATGAAGATATGAAGATTAGTGGGTAAATGTCATCATATTTATTGTAATCGCTTTAAGCTAGATATTTGTATACTTCCTTGTAAGATTTATAACAATAGTTAAGGCATGGTATCCCTTATAATCCATTGAGTGAGGGGTGAACACCTTCACGAGCGTTTAATAATAAAATTAAACATTTGTTGGTTTTCACCCTACAGGTTTCCAGGGTATATTGGTGTTCAATGATGTGATTGATTATTGTGTCAAATTGATGATGTTGATTCCTTTCTTGTTGTGATTTTCATAATATCAAGTAAGTGATGACTACATGAATAATGAGATAAATGCAAGGTTCCATCATACAGTTTTATGTTAATGTACAACAATATAGGTTGTTAATGGTTAAGAAACTTACTATTCTTATACTAAGGTTACAGTATGAATTGGTGAACATTCTATCTAATGATTAGTAAGGAATATTTAATAGTGATTTGGATAGTTACCCGTGGGTAACTTGTATAGTTTTTTTTTAAATCCTTTCATTCCCATGTGAGGTTATCGGTGTATGTTACATTGATATCTATAACCTGTATTTACAAAAAAAAACCCTGCCAGATTTTCTTAAAATCTCACAAGAATTTCCATGATTTTCAGGGATTAAAAGAAAAAAATAGTCTAGATAGACTACGGCTAAAATAATTAAATTTTAAGTTTCAAGGTTGTGAATTTTAGATGGATATTCAATTTATTTCGAATTGAGTTGAAAGGGATTTTGTTTATAATTCAAAAGATTTATTTTTTCTAAATATTTGGTAGATGTGGAGTTACTATTTTATTTTTTTCTAAGTAAATCTATTAATGATACATATAGTACATCTAGGCCATGGCCTCAATAGTCCAGGCCAACAGAGGCTTCACAAGTTCAACAAAATAACCAAAATTGAGTTTCCTGCATGGGGAAACCAGCCCATGAAAGGTTTGTAAGCTGCCTCTATGGAGGAAAATGGCTATAGCATACCATAAACTAGTACATCCCAAAATAGCAAGAATGACAAAATATTTGAATAGAATTACTTGGATAGTGCCACTGGAACTAAAGACCATAATCTTCTAAGGGGGGCTCTTCTTCAATCTTGCACCAATATCCATCATCATCATCCGGAACAAGGCAACGTCGAGCTTTTGTCACACCTGCATCGTTGTTGTTGTCCTGCTTGCCATTATCTTGAAGAAGGCTCGAGCTGCAATCGCCCGCCTTGTGAGAAGCCCCCCTGTCCGAGGCTTGAGGGGGATGCATGAGGTCAGAGGGGCCAAGCATGTTACTTGGGTGTGCGAGTGAGGAGGGGCCAGGAATTGTCTCAGGAATTTCTTTGAAAGAAATTGTGAATGTCGCTACAACCAGAGGGCGGTTGCTATTGCACTGGAAGTGAAAATGGGCAGTGGTCGGGCTGTACAAGGAGACAAAAGCAGCGGGATGAGAGTGAGGGGGTGACAGAGAAGCAGAGGCCACGTGCCTAGTGCAGGAAGTGGCCATACGCCCACGCCCACTGCGTGTGGTGAGATATCGGCCTTGAAAGCGCTCAGGAGAAGACGACGAAGTGCTGGTGGTGGAGGAGCGACGTCGGCCAGAGGGGCATGCTCTGGAGCTGCCTCGTCGACATCTCAAGTGATGCCTGAGCTGAGGCATGTCAGCATGTAGCAAGAGGGAATGGACAGAATTAGCAGCAAGGGGCAAGGAGGGGGAAGGCGAGTTGAGCTCGAGCAAGGTGGAGAATTGCAGTGGGCAGAAAGGGCTCTGAGAGAAGTGAAAACGAGGAAGAAATTCCACATAGCAGCTTGGGAGATAGCATCTTTCGAGGGAGGTGCGAGAGCTGGGGGCCTCAGCCTCTAGGGAGAAGCCAAACCCAACAGGTAGAAACAAAATTAGCATGGAAACCACCAGACGGAGCTGAGGCCAAACAAGGAACCCAAGCACAAGAGACGAAGAGCAGAGAAGATGAACCAGAGGGCGGCATTTTAAGATGCTTGCAGCCTCGACCGATGAAATGTCATAAATGCCACATAGGGTGACGACCTCGAGTATTAAAAGCTCGGGGGCACCTTAACTGAAGCCTGCGGGTGGCTATGTGGCCTTGCCACCCGCCATCCCGTAGGCTGATTGCCATATCTTTACACCTTGCCACGTGCATCCGAGGTGTTGTTATCGTGATGCACCAACTGAGTGCAATCCCGTAAGATTTTTCTATCATTGAGACTGGAGAGGGGCCCTAATGTTAGAGCTTGGGAGCTCGTAAATCCTTTATTTTCCAGTAGATTGGCCACCTTGTTGCCCATTCTTCTGACATGCTTAAGGAAGATGGCTCTGTACTGTTGCATCCATTCTGCTATAAGTTCCAGTCTAGCCATGAGTCTCCAACTATCAGCAACTTTTGAGGGAGGAGTGCCCATAAGAAGATGATAGACCATATTGATAAGAATTTGTGAGTCATCTTCAATTTCAATGGGGAAGTAATTATGTTGCTATGCCAGATGCATCCCCTGCCATAATCCCTCCAACTTCACGGAATTTTTGGTGTCCCATCCTATTGATCTGTAGTAAATAAGCATAGGGTTACCTTTGTGGTCTCTGAAGATTCCCCCATACCTTGTGTCCCCCGTATTGCCTTTGGAAGCTCCATCAAAGTTCAGCCTCAGAATTCCAACTGGGGGAGGGTCCCAATTACCCAGAGTAACCGACTGGAGCCCATGAGAGAGAATTGGCAAGGGATCAAGTGTGAGCTTAAATTTACAACTGTCCCATATGAGTCTTTTGATGCGTTGTGTTGGAAATTCTTCTTGTTTCCATTGCTGAAGCACCAAGGTTTCCTGTAGGTTGCTGTAGAGATTGCTCCAGAGGATTTCTTGAGGAGTGCACTGGTTCTTGAAGATCCTCTTATTTCGTTCCTTCCAGAGAGTCCAAAAGTTGAGTCCTGGAATGAGCCTCCAAAGAGAGTTAAGGAGAGTACATCTGTAGGGGGCGGCAAGCCAGTTGCGAATGATAGAATTTAAATCCTCAGAACCCCTACCTTCTCTTCTTCACCTGAGGCTTAGATTTTCCCATATGAAGATAGCCAGTGGACAGGTGATCATGAGATGCTGGATGGTTTTCTCTTGGTTATTATAGTTGAGGCATCCGGATGGTCCTATAAAACCCCTCCTGATTAAATTATCCCAGGTGAGGATTCTCTTATGACAAAGAAGCCACATGAACGTAGAGACCTTAGGCCAAAGGTGTGAAGACCATAGATCCTTCTAGATGGGGTCAATGGGGTTTTGATTCTGAGTTAGCAGAGTGTAGGCCTCCTGAGTAGTGAACTTGCCTTTTGAGGTGTATCCCCATCGAAGGATATCCGGCTTCTCTGAGTGTCTGATTTTCCTGCTGATCAACTTAGCATCTAGGGCTAAGTGAGCCTGCTCTTGCTGCTACTTTAGGCAGAGGGCCGCTGATTTCCATTGCCTGAAACCTTGAATAGTAATCTCCCCCCAAAAGTGATGAAACATGGCTTCAAGGGGGTATATCACATCTAGCTGAAGCTGTGGGGTAATAGTGGTGAAAAATTTAGGTCGTTGTTGCCATGAGTTCGTCCATAATCGGGCTGTACGACCATAACAAATTTCCCAAAAAATGTGCTCTTGGATCAAGAGGCGATGCTATTTGGCTACGTTCCAGATCAGAGAGCCCGCTTCTTCTAAGGTCTGCCAAATAAGATTTGCAGTCAGTTTATGGTTGGCATATTTGGCAGTCCAGAGCTTCGCCCACAGGCTATGAGGCGTGGATAACCATTGCCACCAGATCTTGGCTGCCATGATAGCGTTACTGTGCTGAGGATCATGAATTCCTAACCCACCAGTGTTTTTTTGGCTTGCAAAATGTAATCCACTTCACCAGAGCCCATTTTCTGTCCTGTCCTGAGGCACCCCAGAGGAAATTGCACTGAAGGGATTTGATTTGTTTGAGAACCCACTTAGGGGAAACAAGAACAGAGAATAGGTAGAGAGGCATGGACTGTAAGACCGAATTGACAAGAATAAGTCTACTGGGCAAGTTGAGTGAACGAAAAGTCCAAGAGGAAAGTCTTGCCTCAAGTTTTTCAAGGAGGGATTGCGAAGAGGAGTGCTTAAGGGCAGATTCGACAAAGGAGAACCAAGGTATTTAGTATGAAGCTTAGTGATGGTGAACCCAAGGATTCTAGCAATGCGGTTTTGGATGGGGAGCGCAGTTTTTAAGAAAAAGATTTGGGATTTGGAGGCATTAACCGATGTGCCAGAGGCTTCGGCATACGTATCAAGGATGGCTTTGAAAGAGGAGGCTTCTTGAACTAAGGGATGTCCGAAGAGCATATTTTCATCAACGAATTGCTGGTGGGTGATGGCAGAGGCTCCATGAACATAAATACCTCGGATCTGCTGCAAGTGGAGAGCTTGTTTGATAAAGCGGCCTAGACCTTAGTCCATTAGAACAAAGAGGAAGGGATAGAGAAGGTCTCCTTGACGAATGCCACGGGAAGGGGAGAAGGGATGAGAGGGGAGACCATTGTAAAGAATGAAGTAGAAGGAGGATGATATTAGACTTATGACCCATCTAATCTAGGTGGGACTGAAAACATATGCTGCTAGCATTTGATGTATCTAGCTCCAGCTGAGTTTGTCAAAGGCTTTTGATAAATCGATCTTTAAGAGAATACCTGGCTTTTTCATTTGTCTCAAAGAATGAATGACTTCGTGAGTGAGAATTATGCCATCTAGGATTTGGTGGCCCTCCACATACTCTGTTTTCTCTGGAGAGATGAGCAAAGTAGTGGCTTGAGCCTATTGGCGATGAGCTTGGAAATTATTTTATAGATTACATTGCAGAGGGAAATTGGTATGAATTTTTCAGGAGTGGCAACTTGATCCACTTTAGGGACAAGATCTATGAAGGTGGCATTGTGGGATGGAATAAGCCAATGCATAGTTCTGGATTCCTCGACTAATTTCCAGACATAATTTTTTATCAGGTCCCAGAAGTGATGAAAGAAGTTAGAGGTGAAGCCATCTGGTCCTGGAGCCTTTCCTTCTTTTCTTTGAGCAACTGCATGTTCCACTCCTAAGAAAGTGACTGGACAGAGTAACAACTGATTATGTTTGTTCTTGATGAGTTTTAGAATGTGTTCTAGAACTTTGTTAATAGCTTGTTGTCTGTCGATTTGATCCTCCTGAAGCACCAATTTGAAGTGAGCAACAAGTTCCTCTTCTATGGCATGATTTTCTTCCAATATTTCTCCTCTCTGGGTTTGGAGAAACCTTATATTATTATGCATTCTGCGTTGAATGGTGGAACGATGAAAGAACTTGGTGTTAAATTCCCCTTCCTTTAGCCATCATATTCTAGATTTTTGCTTCAAGAGTATCTCTTCTTCCTGCCTTATTTAATCCAGTTGTTTGAGGAGACTTTGTTCTTTCGAAGCTAACATCTCATTGTGTCCCTCTTGGATGATGTGAAACTAGAGCTCTGCCATTTCCCTTTCAAGAATATTTTGCTGGTGAAAGATGTTGCCGAAAGTGGAATGATTCCAACATTTGATGTGGTTATTAAGATCCTTGGAGCCTGGTGGCGGAGTGAAGGCCTTCCAAGCAGTGTGGACCATTTCCTTGAAGCCTGGGTGAGTGAGCCAGAAGGCTTCGAAGCGGAAAGGTCTTTTGGTGGCGTCCCCTAGTTTGGTCCATTGGACAGACATGGGACAATGGTCAAATCCCGAAAAGGGCAGGATTGAGGTCTGAAAGTCTCCCCCAATATGGATGACAATATCTGATAGAAGGAAACGATCCAATTTCGAGGCAATCTGTTGTGAGCCAGATCATTTATTGTTCTAGGTATGAGTGCCGTTAGTGAAGGGAAGGTCTATCAACCAATTCTGTTGTATGAAGCCTTTGAAGTGAGTGTTGTCCGACTCTATATTTGCGTGGCCTCCCCTTTTCTTGTCTAGGTTATTGATCATATTAAAGTCTCCCCCGATAATCCAGAGAGGATGAGTCCTGTTGGAGTTGATCAGTTCTATCGTGTTTAGCAGAGCTATTTTCCGTGCGACATACTGAGGGAAATAAAAATTTGAAAGATGTCCGTGCAAGTTGGTTCCAAGTATGTGGAATGTTGCTTGCATCAATTTGTGTGCTGCATGTGCATCACTTACTAAAAAAACTGCAGATCCCAGGCAATGGCTAGTCCTCCTGAGGCTCCTGAGGCATCAACCGCAATAGAGTGACAACTCGGCCAGGACCTAGATAGAATGGGGCCGAGGGTATTACTGGTGCACTTAGTTTCTTGCAAGAAGAAGACTTGTGGTCTTTCCATATGTATCATGTTCTTGATCATTCGGTACTTTGTGGGGATGTTTAATCCCCTTATGTTCCAGGAGATGAGCTTCATTGAGAACTGCCTTCAAGGGGTTGAAATAACTTGGTAAGTTTTGGGTACCTACCAAATTCCATAAGCATCTCCCCAATGAGGATAGTGGTTTGTAGATCAATTTTCCTTCCCCTTTTTTGGGAGTCTTTGAAGAGTTTCTTTCCGTCCCATGGGCTCCCTAATTGGATTCCCAAGTATTTTTGATGCTGTTGAGCACGGATGAGGGCTACTGCCAGATGTTCAATCTGTTTCTCAGAAATCTTATAAAAATCCTTTTTCCTGCATGCTTGCTCCAAAGTGAAGATGTCCAATTCTCCAATATCTACACCTTCAGATTCTTCCTCCATTAGACTTACCTGGCTGGTGTCCGCCTCAGAGTCATTGACATCCATGTTATTGAAAGGCCCAGAAATTGGCTCAGATACACAGGAAGGCTTGGGAGGAAAAAAGAAAGCCTCAGGAGGAAGCTTGGTGCACTCAGAGGGAGTAGGAGAGTCAGAGACAGGCTTCGAGATTAACTAGGACTGGGGGTTGACAGTCGTTCCAGGGTTTTCAGAGTCATGTTGAGAGTGATTAGTGAGGATTTCGAAGCTGTTGCTAGTGGAAGGGATATCCGAAGCTTGAGAGGTGGGTTTGGGAGGCACAGATGGGGGTTTCTTATTGTGACGCCTGCGATTTTGGACTTTGGTGAAGCCTTCGGCATCAGGGCTGGAAGATGCATCAAAGGGTTTACTGGGGGTGGGTGTTAAGAGGGAAATCGCGGAAGAGATGGCCATGTGCATGGAATTTTAGGCATCTAAAAGGCACATGTTCATAATAAATAGATTGCAACCATTCAAAGTCATCATGGAAGAGACTTACCGAATCTGGAAGGGCTTTTTCTAGATGCATGAAGACGCAGATTCGAGCATATGAGGTGTAATGCCTGAGCTTGGTTTCTTCTGAAATCTTTATAAACTCTCCTAGGCCATTACCAATATCTCTTAAAGATTCTTTGTCCCAATATTCTAGAGGTAAAGAGTATAGCCTAATCTAGACTGGTGCCCAATTAAAGTCTTCTTTGTCTAGATTGAAACGCTCTATCCAGTCTCGCAAGTAGACGCCTGAGGAGTTGAAGAACTAGGGGCCCTCATCTAGAATTTGATTCCTATCTTTTATGTAGTTGAATATGGCTGTGAAAAAACCTTTAGGCCCAAGTTGGAGCGTAACCTAACCTTTCGGCTTCCATTTCGACCTAATCCAACCGTGCAAGGCTTTTTCGGTCAGCCAAAAACCCACAAATTTTCCAATCAGCGCGTGATCCTTCATGTACCGGATCTGGGCATTAATGCGGTGGCTTGGGAGCTCGATCTTGGGATGTTCTACAACTATTGGCCTGTAGGTGGCAGAGGTCGTTTTGGACATATTCGTGGTGGCCAACATATCCAAATTTTTTTCTATTTACGCTTCCGACATTTTCCCAGAGGTTTGCTGGTCCGCAGCATTATCCGTCATTCCTTTGATAGTGGCAGATAACTGTATATTTCCAGGGGATGGTTGTGCTGTGTCAGAAGAGGGATTCTGATTTTCAACGACATTGACATTGGGGGAGGCTTTGTGAGCCTCCCCCATTGACGGATCCATTAAGGAATGATCAGCAGGCGTGATAGCAAGCAACTGAGCCTAAGCAAGGAGTGATAGTGAAGTTTTTCGAAGCAGAGCGACGCCATTGCAATGAAGCTATAAACCCTAGCTCATTCATTGCAGAGTGCCCTAAAAATTTTTCATAACAGATGTGCAGTTACTAATATAATATATAAAATGGTTATATTAAAATAAATTACTTAACATTTGGTTTAACTAACAAATAAAATGACGTGTCTTCATTGTTCGAATGTTTCAAGGGTTTTTAAATGTGTTAAATAGATTTATGCATTCAAAAGTACATTTTAAAAAATAACTGGAAATCGCAATCATTATAGGGTGTAGAATATATTTATACATTCAAATGTGTATTTTAAAAAACAAGAAATCGCAATCTTGCTAAAGATAGTATTCTCAATTCCTACAAAAATAAATTCATTTTTTCTATTAGTTAGACTAGGCAATTTACACAACATGAACATTTATATATTTTATTCACATTAAAATGTTTTCTTGTTGTTAATACATTTTTAAACACATGTATCCCACACCCTGAAAAATATATCTTTATATAGTATATAGTACTTAACCATATGATCCAAGTGGATATTGGTGGCCACCCAACTATTCCATTTTGACCCCCACCATCGGTTCTTTCCATTTTTTAATTTCAGCACAACTTACTATTTTTAGTAGTTTTTCGGGCCTTGAACTTCCAAAGTCGTTTAGAGACCCTAATGATCCAGGTGGATATTGGTGACCACCTACCTATTTCCATTTGCCCTCACGATCAGTGACTTCAATTTTTCAGTTTCAGCACAACTTACTATTTTAGTAGTTTTTCAGGTCCTGAACTTTCGGAGCCGTTTTGAGGCCCTAAATGATATTTTCTAGGAAAATTGGGAGCAAAAAAACTTTCTAGATATTCGGATAGATATTTCTAGCAAGGTATTTAGTGTGTTAAACAGAGATCATTTGCGAAAGATACGTCCCCGAGAAGATTGATGTACCAATTTACCAAAACGAGGCCCACAGTTTTGGCGCTTCATCTTCTAGGGTTATGTTTTTGGATGTTTAAAGTTTTTCATTGTATCTCAGCAATAAATAGGCATTTGAGCCTCATTGTAACATAGTTCAGAGGCGTGTAGGTGCCACATTGTTAAGTCCCTATATTAATAGTGTAGCCCCTTATTATGTTAGTGTAGCCCCCCTTATTGTTATTATTGTACCCCTGTAACCCCCATATTGTTATTATTGTGCCCTTGCATTATTATTGTTAGGTCGGCTAGGATTACATTGTGGCCCACTAGGATTACATTATGGCCCCATGGACTCCTATATATAGAAGGAGGTTTTGTTCATTTGTATCATCGAAGAATTGTGCATTTATGTAATGTATTGGAGGTTGCCCCCTCGAAGTGGCTTATTTCTAAGGCGTGAATATCTCTTTTCTTCTCTTTTTGGAGCTGGTTACACAACATTTGGTATCAGAGCTTGGGATTCTAGGGTTTCGCTGCTCCAAAAAGGTCATCGTGGCATTGTCGCTATAAATTTTTTTCTACGAAGCTTCAGAAGCTGAAATTTTTAGGATGCGAAGCTGAAATCCTGAGGAAGATTGTCTAAAAATTTCAGATCTTGGTTCGCAATATTTGCGGAGATATCATCTGTGGAAGTTAGGTCTTTTTTCAAGCTCCTAAACAGGTCATCGTGGAATTTTCGCTATAAAACGTTTTCTACGAAGGTTCAGAATCTGAAATTCGTATGGTGCGAAGCTGAAATCCTGAGGAAATTCGCCAAAAAATTTCAGATCTTGGTTCGCAATATTTTCAGAGATATGATCTGTGGAATGTAGTGCTTTTTCAGGCTCCAGAATTGCATCTCAAAGAGGTGATCGTGGGAAAAGTTCAATAACTCTC
Organism: Pinus albicaulis; assembly: GCA_034641835.2. Taxonomy (NCBI): domain Eukaryota; kingdom Viridiplantae; phylum Streptophyta; class Pinopsida; order Pinales; family Pinaceae; genus Pinus; species Pinus albicaulis. Next base: position 1,555,013,490 of record CM076579.1, read on the forward strand.
TCTCTGGAGATTGGATTGGAGTGCCGTCAAAATTGGTCGCAAGTACACGGCCTGTAGTTTCTTGGCTATCAATTTCAAAGACAAAGAACAAAACAGTGACACGTGGCAAGTCGTACAAGTTCGCTCTACTGAACCAGTCCAAAATTAGGTCATTGTGGGAGATTGGACACAAATTTGTCTTGGAGAATCCAAATCAGGTCAGACCTGTGGCATTTGAAAGAAGCTTCAGAGGGCTACTACAGGACTGAATTTGAGATATCTAAGATTTTTAATTACAGAGATAATTCAATTTCAATATCGAGCTCCTTAAAGAAAGTAAAAGGTGTGTAATTTTTTTCCGAATTGCATAAGTCTTGTTTGAAGAATCAAGTTGAATTGATTGCAAGGGCATATTGTAGAATACATATCAGTATTGGATTATAAAATGGCCACTAAAAATAATTCAACACCCATTAAGCCTTTGGAAAACTATACTATGACCCATGAAGAGGAAGTATTGCAGTATGAGATATCAAAATTATGGTACCAAGTGCAACAAGTTTCAATCTTACGAAGAGAAATTGAAGATGAAATAGATGGTTTAAAAGCAGAAATGGAGGCTAAGTTGGATGGTTTGAAGGATCAAATAATAGCAAATATGGATGATAAATTAGTGGAAGATCACATCGAGCATCAACAACAAGTTCTCCAACTCTCAAAGGATAACCCAACTTTGATGCAGAATCTAATGAAACAACAGGAAGATCAACATCACATCGAAATAAGTTATGAAGCAGTCATAGAAACAAGAACTCGAAAAGTACGATCAATTTCAGAGTATCTCAGCAAGTCGAAGAACTTTCTTGTAGAAGATTTCACATGGGAGGAAGAGAATTTTATACAGAAGCATCAAGAAATAATCAAGCGTTGAGGACAACACTTGTTTGAAGGAGAGGGGCATGTTAAGTCCCTATATTAATAGTGTAGCCCCTTATTATGTTAGTGTAGCCCCCCTTATTGTTATTATTGTACCCCTGTAACCCCCATATTGTTATTATTGTGCCCTTACATTATTATTGTTAGGTTGGCTAGGATTACATTGCGGCCCCACTAGGATTATATTATGGCCCCATGGACTCCTATATATAGAAGGAGGTTTTGTTCATTTGTATCATCGAAGAATTGTGCATTTATGTAATGTATTGGAGGTTGCCCCCTCGAAGTGGCTTATTTCTAAGGCGTGAATATCTCTTTTCTTCTCTTTTTGGAGCTGGTTACACAACACACATCTCTTTTGAGAGATACGCTACCAGTGCCCTAGCTAGTTTATTTCCATTATGTCTGTAAGAATATTTTTGTTATTTTCTATTAATGAAATGAAATATTATTTCTAATGAATATCTGTGTTTATGTTTATTTATGTGTATTATTTTATTCCTACATAAATCAATATTAGTGATATCAAAGTGGTCTTCTCTTTCTCTAATTTTTTTTTTTTTTGCATGTTCCCAACATGGTCAGGGTATAAGGAGTTAGGGCTTGATCTGGTTGAGCCCTTGCAAGGTCAAACTTGAAAACCACGATGACCTCCCATGGCATAAGAAAAGAGAGACAACGGATCAAGAGTTCCTATCAAAATATTTCTTGAGGAGACCCTCGAGAAAAGAAGGAACGCTATCATCGATAACTTTGCCTACATCCTTGAACGACTACCCATCGACGATTCATCTACATCCTACAGCTACTTTGGATGCACCACTCCTTTCAAGGTACAGGTCAACCTCGATATAGATGCAAATGTTGTAGATAGATGGTTGAATTTTCTAGAAGGTTATTTCTCAGTCCATGATTTCCCCAACCAAGAAAAGATTATTTTTTCACTCCAAAAAATCTGGCCCTATGTGAAAGACTAGTGGAAAACCTATTCTGAGCAAAAGAATGGGAGTGAACCCTCTCTTTTCTCGGCTGCACCCAGTTGGAATTTGTTCTTAGATAGCATCAAGGAACAATATTACCTCATGGGTAGCTATGAGGACAAGTACATCCAATAGACCACATTGCGGTAACAAAGGGATCAAGATGTGCACAAACTGATGACTTTTTTCTAACCCTCTGCAAAAAGTTGCGTATTAAAGATTCAAAGAGACATTTGGTGCTCAAGTACTGCAACTGTCTACACAGAAACATTCAGGAGGAAATGGATTTCATCGACATTACCTCGCTCGGCACAACATTTCACTATGCCGTCAAGATCAAGCATAATTTTAAGGAGAACAAGAGAGACTTTGGATCGGTGAATCCGAAGCCAGGGAAAGGCACCCCAAAACCATAGAACGGGAGGTAGAGACAAAGCAGGGTGACTAAGGATACCACCAAAACTCCAAAGAAGGACATGGAGAAGTGGATTGAATTTCATAACAATCCCACTCACAGCAAAAATGAGTGTCAGGCTAAACAGTCGTTGCTGGTCAAACTAAATGCACTCAAATGAGATGCATGTTCTGATCCTGAGCCAGAATAAGACAAGGGAGATGAATAATGGAAGCAGATCATTGATGCAGACCACAGTGCCATTATTTCCCCCACCAAGCTCTAAAGGGAGGATCTATAAGAGGGGGAGCGCCTCTTCCATTCGCAGATGTGGGTGAAGGATTCTACACTGCAATTTCTTGTCGATAACAGAAGCCAAAAGAACCTCATTTAAATATAGGTCATGAAGTGGCTCGGCTACCGACCATAGCACACCTATAACCTTATACCATCAGATAACTTCACCTAGGTAGAGATCTCCACATCCACTAGCAGTACCGCCTTCTATACAACATCAAGACATTCACAAATGAGGTATTCTGTTATGTTTCTCCTCTTGATGTAACTAATGTATTATTGGGCCAACCATACTTGTGGAGGTGACATGTTGTGTATGATTCTAGGCCTCGTGTTGTTATTATTACTTTTTGAAATAACTTGTATAGGATACCAGAGGTAGTACTTCCTCCTGCCATCTCTTTGAATAACGCAAAAAAACACAGCAAGATTGTTTCCCAAGCCAGGAAATTTATTCTTATTACCACTCACCCATAAGGAAAGAAGAATATTGTGACCATAGCCTCGAAACAAGGCTCCCCTGCATGACAATAGAAGATGGGAAAATGCATGGAGGAATATGAGGATCCTCACCTACAGAGGTTCCTCTGCGCTGTTAGGTCAAACACTTCATTGATATGACCCCAGGAATGATGCCGCCTAATATTTCCATACCTCATGTTACCACACAGAAAAAATCCACACATGTAATGTCTGAGGCATATAAAGAAACCAAATTTACCGAACACATCCAGCATGTCCACCTGTGGGTCCATGACATCTTCGACAAATCCAATACCTAGTTCAGTAGAGTTTGCCTCATCTCATGGAGGATCTCAACGCAATGGAGACCATTGCTTCGTAAGGGGGGAGGAATGATCTAGGTGGATATTGGTGGCTACCCATCTATTCCATTTGGATACCCACCATCAGTGCTTTCATTTTTTCACTTTCGGCACAACTTACTATTTTTAGTAGGTTTTCAGGTCCTGAACTTCCAGAGCTGTTTTGAGGCCCTAATGGTCCAAGTGGATATTGTTGGCCACCCACCTATTCCATTTGAACCCCACCATTAGTTGTTTAAGTTTTTTAGTTTTAGCACAAATTACTATTTTTAGTAGTTTTTCAGGTCCTTAACTTCCAGAGCTATTTTGAGGCCCTAAAAGACGTCTTTTGGGTCTATAACATTGATTCTCACACAAATATTGCAATCCTAGGATAGATATTTCTCACAAGGCATGTACCAATTTACCCAAACGAGGCCCACAATTTTGGTGCTTCATCTCCTAGGGTTAGGTTTTTAGATTTTTAGTGTTTTTTATTGTTTCTCAATAATAAATAGGCTTTCGTGCCTCATTGTAATACAATTCATAGGCATGTAGCTGTCATGTCTCTTCTAAGAGATACGCTACAAATGCCCCAGCTATTTTATTTCCATGATGTCTACAAGAATATTTATGTTATTTGATATTAATGAAATGCAATATTATTTCTGCTACATCTCTGTGTTTATGTGTATTTCTGTATTTATTTATGTGTATTATTGTGTTTCTGCATAAATCCAGATAACCATTTATATGAAGATATTTGTCACATCTATTAATTTTTGTTTTTTATTAATATTTTTTAAATGCTAATGATTTATACATCTTCTTTTATTAATATATATTTAAAAAAAATGCTTTCAATTCTTTTCTCTCACGCACACATATATTAAAAAGAACATTATATATTTTATTCTAATTCAAGTTATATATATAAATATGAATGAATGAGATTAATAGATTTTATATTAAGTTGTAACTATGTTAAACACAAAATTAGTTAAGATAGTTTTGTTTTTTTACGTTAATTGATTGGAGAAAATTATTCTACAACTGAGTATGCTTGTGACATTAAAATAAAATGAAAATATTCTTTAAATAGAAAATAAATTTTGGTTATAATAAAAATGAAAAATTAATATGCTATTCTTATTTAGTTAGTTGTTCATAAGTCATACAATTTCATATAAATAATAGCAAATTAAAAAAATGTGTGAGTAAGATATATAAACATTATACTTTTCAAAACCAATTAAAGAAATATTTTAATTTTGCATATAATAAAATATTCGATGCTTGTTAATATTGATGTATACTTAGCCTACGTGGTGTAGAACAGTCGGTGATGGGGTGCACTGTTAAGGCACTCCGTTCTGTAAGGTCACCGGTTCGAAACCCGTGGGTGGCATGGGAGGAGAAAAAATGGAAAAAAATTAGGATTAGTCTGAACAAGAAAAAAAAAATATTGATGTATACTTAAAAATGTATTAATAATAAAAATGTTATTTTAATGTTGAGTAATAAAGTGTTTGGATGTACATATTATGTAAATATTTTAATGTTAACTATATTATGTATTATTTAAAAAAAATGTGTATATATCATATAAAGCTATTGAAAAAAAACATGGTTGAAACATTTGAAATGGTCTAGCATTTTATAGTTTGGTTATTTTTTTGGGTAATATGTTCCTTTTCGAAATATCACAAATATTTTTTAAAGTTACAAGTATAAGTTATCCACTCTAAAATAAGTTTTCACTTGAAGAAATTTTATCCCTCTAGATAGATCCACGAGTAAAATGGATCTATTATGGTGGTTCATTGAGGCAAGAGACTCATTAATTTTGTCTATGCTCAATATGGAGTTGACATGTGTCCCTCTTAAAATAAAGATAAAATATTCTCTAAGTAGAAAATTAAAGTCAATTATAATAAAAAACAAAAATAAATATGCTATACATGTTTATTTAGTTGTTCATGGGTAATATAACTTGATGTATAATAACTAGAATTAAAAAAACTTGTAGTAAAATTTTTAAACCTTATACTTTGTAAAAAATACAAAAAAGGAATTAATAAAACTATTTGAAGATCTACGTTAATTAATTTATGTTAATATCAACTTCATATATATCTACACATATAGGAAAAAATTATTTTGATCCCTCTACGCTCATGTTGGTTTTTATTATTTTTTTGTTAAAGGCTCATTGCACAAAGAAATATGAGCTTGATGTGTAATTCCATATTTTCTCATGGTGGATTTTACAAGTGTCCTTCTTAAAAAAAAAAAATCTCTAAATTGAAAAACAATGTAAGTTATAATAAAAAACAATATGTTATGCATTCACTCTTAGTATTTTAAGTATGAAGGGTTTCTACAGTGCATTATATTATATCTCATGGAAATGGTCATAGATGAATGACTAAATTAATGTAGTTGAATCCCAAAAATGATATATAATGTTATGCATGTTTGGTTAGTTGTGGAGGTTTACGGCATAGAGCTGGCGGAGCGATGGACGCAGTTAGGGTTTCTGCAAGGTTTCTGCAATGTCCCGATGCCGACAAGCCTGTGGATCAGGGTAGCTCAGACCCAGCAAGGCTCTCTTGCGGTGTTGACTCTGATTCGATTGCATCAGATCTAATCGGCGTGAGAGAGTATTTTTTGCAGGTGCTGTGTGGATCTGGAGGCTGGCTTCGAGCCCCATGGGAGGTTTATCATAGAATCCAAGCGATGGCTCCAGCCCCAAAGAAATCAGCGTATGATCTGGCCTGACCAAGGGCTCCCTACACTCGACCTTTGCTGGTTCGCTCCACACTTGTTCAGGAAGGTGCCGCCACAGGTTTCTCCCATGATTTCCCTATGCTAGGCAGAGATATTTGGCAGTCGTGGTCTAGACTGGATGGGAAACACTTCTACGGAGCACAAGAATCCCTACATCTCAGAGACTTTGGGGGGGTTTTCTTCCTGATCCGAGATCTCGGTATCTGAACGCACTACTGAATCGAAAGAAAGGAGAGGCAGAGATGAGGGATCGACATAAGCAGGAAGCGCTCACCTCTGAACCCCAATCAATCGGTAAGATCCCGGTCCTGCGGAACTCTCCCCCCTTTCAAATTTTTATTAGACCCCCTATGGGAAAGTCTCATGTAGTCTGGGTAACCGATGATACCTCTATTTTACACCTCAAGCATAAAATATGGGGATTGATAGGGTAACCAATATCGATCCAACATCTGGTCAATGGGCACAGTTCCCTCCAGGATTGCAGCCTTTTAAAGGATTACTCCATAAAAGCAGAGATGACTATTACCCTAAACTTGCATCTGCGAGGGGGTGCTCTGAACCAAAACATGCCAAGATCTGCAGGGGGAGATGAAGGGAAAGCGCCCATCAGTCAGCAGCAATCAAATGGAGGCCCCTCCTACAAAAATATTCTTCAAAGGAAAAAAGTAGCAGGCTCACTTCCAGAACAGGCTGGAAATGTGCCGAGACCCTATATTGTAGAACTACAGGACCAAACCCCAGCACTAAAAATCAACAGTTCAGCAACAGAAGACCATATAAAGACATATGAAGCCCAGGCATTAATATGTCGCTTCAACTATTTCTGGCCCAAACCAATGGATCTATTTCATTGGATTTTCACACAATGGTCTCTGGAATGTGAAATACATCTCTGTTCCAAGGGGTTTTTATTGTTAAATTTCAAACCTCAGAGGAAAGAGATATTATAATCAGAGAAGGGCCTTGGTTCTGGGGGTCCAAGGGGTTGTTTATAACCCCATGGTTTCCAGATTTTGACCCTAACACCATGACAGTTTCGAAGTTACCAGTATGGGTGAGACTACACAACCTGCCTCTTCATTTTTGGAATGAACAGGTTCTCGAGAGCATTGGGAATAGCCCTGGGCAGTATATCAAAACAAACATGGAAATATTGGAACAAAGAATTTTCACCTTTGCCCGGATCTGTGTAGAAGTAGATTTAAGCAAAGGGCTACCAGAGAATATCATGTTGACTTATAAGAAGCAAAACTAGCTGCAATCACTCGATTATGAGAACACTGCGTTCAGATGCAGGATTTGTAGGGATGACAGGACATCTACAGAATACATCTCCAGAAGCCAAGAAAGCAAACAACAAAAAGAAATCAAGTAGGAAGCAGAGGAAAGGCTGGCAGTTTCCCCCTCCTGACTCAGAGGACGACGAGTCAGAAGAAGAAGAGCAATTAGTTCCTTCAGAAAGTAAGCAGCCCACACAGGAACCAGAGGTACAAACAGAGGACAAGACCGCACTCATGGATCCACTCCATCAGTCAAAACAATCAGACAGGAATGTCGAGGACATGAGCAGCGGAGGGATTAAAAGACATCATACTTCAGAAACTTCAGATTCGGACAAGGATAAAGGAACTCATATTTTAGAAAACCAGATTGTCCTTGCCACTTGCATTCCTTCCCAGGGCGAATGGCACAAGGTTGAGAAGAAGAAAGGCAGAAAAACCTGATTTGTGGGACGCCTTTCCCATGATCTAGTAGCTTCTAGTTTTTCTGTCTCTCGCTCTCTTCCCTTTTCTCTCTCTCTTTTTTTCATTCTTTCTGAATGCAAGGTAGCCTTGCTACGACGCATTGTGTGCCAAAGCACATGAGCCCAATGGGAAATTTCTAAAAATCCTTAAATGCATATGCTATGTGTAACTTTTCATTTATATAAATAAAAAGTTACCGATTTTTTCTGAGGGAAAAAAATGTTTAGTTAGTTGTTTGTACCTGGTATACTTTAATGAAAAAAAGTACCTAGTATAATTTAATGGAAAAAAAAAGTGTGAGTAAGATATTTAAATATTATACTTTAAAAAGAAATCAACAAAATATTTAAACAAACTATTTTAAATCCATCTTAACTAATTTACGTTGATTTCCATATATATATATATATATATATATATTTGTTAAAAGAAAATGTTTTAATGTTGTATATAATAAAATATTCAATGTGGTTTATCAATAAAATATTTTAATATGAGTTAATATCTATGTATATTTAAAAATATCTTAAATGATTAAATATCTTAAATAATAAAAAATTAATCATTTTGATGTTAGCTAATAAAATTTCTAGATATTTTACTTTTGAAGTGGTCTCAGTATTCTGAAATTTGGTCATTTTTTGGGTAATATGTTTTATTGTATAAATCATACAAAGATTTTTTTAGAGTTAAATGTTTAATTTATTTACTCTAAAAGAAGTTCATACTTCAAGAAATCTGATCTTCATCTTCTCATGTTAGATTCAGTCTTTGTACTTCATACCTTATTTACTCATGTTAGATTTAAAATGAATCTATGTTAATATTTTAGATGCTCACTACATAGCCTAATATGAGCTTAATGTGTAATTACATTAGACTTCAGTGGAATTGATAAATATTTTAATAAAAAACAAAAATAAAATATTTAAGTTTTATAAACAACAAAAACAACATAAAAAAGAATAAAGATTTAAATAAGGTATAATACATTTAAAAAACTAATTAGCTCACAGATTTCAGATGTGTGAGAAATATAAGGCATGAGCGGTTAATGTTCTCGTTTAACTATAATTAGAAAAATAGAAGAATTTTCGTCCGTTGTTTAATGTCTATTATAATTTAAAAATACTTCTTTCATCAACATTAACGAATTCGAGATGTGAAAAATGTCAAAAGATAGAAGAGTCCCGGGTCGCGGTTGAAGTATGAGTGTGAAGATATGAAAAATCTTAAAATATAGAATAGTATCGGGTGAAGTATGATTGGTTTAGCTATTTTTTTAAGTTTGGATTTCGTTGATCTAAAATGTGTTTTTCAGTGAAAAACAAGAAAAACTAAGTATATTGATTCAATTAAATATTAAACTTTTAATATTATATATATATATATGTATACATATAATAGGGATATAAAAGAGTCCTCAACTTATAATTATGGGGATAAAAGAGTAGAATTATGAGTACATATTAGAAATAGTAAATGAAAAATTGAAAATTATGTAGATTTGTGAGATTATATTTGATGTAAATAAACAATTGAAAATTAAATTATAAATTTAAAAAAATTGTCTAATAGATCTAAAAAGGCTAGGAAAAATACTCTAGCATGAACATAGAATATTTTTGTTAAGGTAAGTTGCAGTGAATATAAATTAGATATGTTTATTAAATATCCAAGCTTAAAAGGGTCATACATTTTATAAATAAGAATGTTATAGGGATCAATAAAAATATGAAAGATAATATTAGATATAGGGATCAAAATAAGAGTGATAAATAGAAATTGGGAATACTCTTGATCATTTTCTCAAACTGTCATGGTTTTCCATAGTGTAAAGGTCCTATGTCAAGTTGGATCCTAAGTGATATTGTTCTTATTTTCTTAGTTGAAACTTAGGAGCATCATGAATTTAAGGTCCCTCACACAGATGGATTCATTATGTTGTTGACCTGCAACAAGAAATGCTTTTATAGAGGTTTTGGAGGAGTATTTTGTATACAAAAATAAGATTTCTTCTCACATTCAAATTCATAAGTTAGACCCTCTAAATTGTTACATTTTGATCAAAATTTCCGACTTTAACAACAGTGGGATTTGTCTTGCAAATTATTGTTTTTCTCTTATCAAATTTACCTCCTTTAAGGAAAAACAATTGCATAAGAACTACCTGTTCAATACGTTAGAATAATATATTCACAGTCTAAGGAATGAATGTAACATCCTCTTGCTAGGGGATTTTAATGCTAGAATGAATACTAACAAAGGTAATCATAATAACTCTAATATTAATCACCTCTAGCTAGATGAATACTGAGACTTATTTGGTACCTACCTAATCAAAATTTGTAGTTCCCAAGACCTGATAACTTGTAATGGAAATAATGGGTGGCTACCCTATGGCAAAATCACTTCTATTCATGGGCTTCATAGTATTGTTGGGGTTTACGCAGTATTTGATACCCATGTTCTTAACCATATTGTAAATGTTAACCACATACCTCTAACCTTAACTCTAAAGCATGCCATGCACACCAATGGAATGCAAGAGAATTGTGAGATTCAAATGAACATATATTTTATCATAGGTAAAATGGATCCCTTCTTAAAGGATTTAAAAGGGGATCTATATTTCTAAACATATATTGATAACATTGATCACACCTACCACAAGTTTGCTACAACCCTTTCAACCACCATTCAAAAGTTCTCTACCAAGGTATATTAATAAAAGAATAATAGAACATTTCACCCTTGGTATCATAATAATTGTAAAATTGATAGGAAAGTGTTTAGAGATGCTCTTAATGAAATTGTAAACCTTGAAAAAATAAATGTGTACAAAGTTTGTACCGAAAGGAAGAAAATAACCTATATAAATAGGAGGAATGGGCATGATCTGCACTTTTCAAAAGTTAAGGCTAGAAATTCTTAGATAAATATTCTTATTCATAAAATGAAAGAAAATAAATTGATCCCCCTAAAGAACTAGGATATCTCCCTTAAGTATATTTATGATTCCCTTGACACCATGGGCACCATCTAGAACACTCACATATAGGAGGATATATTTTTTTCGAAGAAACAAAGTTTGGGATTAAGCAACTCACCAATGCGAAATCTAGATATATTGAAGGCTACTAAAATGAATTTTTGAGAATGGGAAGGTCTATTGTCATCTGTTGTATACACAAACTCCTATATTTGGTGGTAAAACAAGGCTTCTGTAAGCCTTGGACACCAAGCCTTATTGTTATTATCTTTAAAGATGGGAATAATAATTTTCCGTCTAACCAGACTACGATTATAATTAAACACATTTTAGCCAAACTATATGGAATTATTTTGGAAAATAAGATTATCCTTTGTGTTGAAATCCATGATAAAATAACTAAAGGGAAAGCTAGATTTAGGACACATCGCTCAACTATATATCATCTTATTACTATTATGATCATTGCAGAGAAATGATGCAACAATAAAACTAATTTCTTATGTTGTTTTATTGACTTTCAAAAATATTTCGACAGAGTTTCCTGAGATAATCTATGGAGGAGGCTCGAAGAGATAATGGTTCCTCTTGAATTGAGAGTTGTTGTGACTGGGATATACCATAATTTTATTGCAAATATTAGGACCACTAAGGGTTAGTCAGAAGAAATTAAATACAATATTAGAATTAAGAAATCCTTGCCCCCTTTCCCTTTCATTTTTTGACATTTACATTGATAAACCTAAAGAGTGTTTGTAAGTTGTAGTATGTGATGGCCCCAAGCTCATTGATATGGTAATTTATCATCTCCTTTATGTTGATGATATTGTTCTTCTAGCTAGGAGCCATAATGATCTTGACAAGTTGATTAGAATCCTCCAAGTTTACTACTCCAAGTTGGGTATGATTGTTAATATCGACAAGAATAAGGTCAAGATAATTAAATCCAAAAATATCAACTATGATATTTTCATTTACGATCATAACTACTCAGAGAAATTTTCTTCATACAAGTATATAGGAATCGACATTCATCATCAACTCAACTCGAATGATAACATTGAGAAAACGATAATTGGGTGGTGGAATGCTTATTATGGTTTTGAAAAAAATAGCAATTGAGAAAATATTTGTGTATGGAGTAAAAATAAGTTCCTCTTTGAGGCACATGTCATCCCTATTATTTTATATGGTTGTGATTTTTAGTGTCGCAATATAACTAGAGAATCATAGAGGAGGATTGACCTAATATAAAACTAGTTATAACCTACAACATCTAGATTAAAGGATGTATTCCCTAGTCTATCCTCTTGACTAAAGCTATCCTTTTACCACAGGGGATTCACTACAGGAGAAATACCATAGCATGTGGCTTCATATTGGGGGATATATATAATGAGGAAAAAATGACATAATATATTGGGGGATATATAGCGGATGAAGGGTTTTTATATTGATAGGTATAAAAAATGAAACTCAAAATTAATGACAAAATCTAAAGGGTATAAAAAATGTGAAAAAAAAATGGATACCTACAATATATAGTGAAAGTAGGGGATTTCTAAATTGGGAAGGTGTATTATATTTATATTAGTAGGGGATTAAATAATGTGTTTTTTAGGGGCATTTTCCAACATATAATATGATCGCACGTGATATGTCATAGGTTTAGTGAGTGAGGCCCTCGTGCCTTTTACCCCTTGAAATCATGACTATAATTAGATAATTAATGTATAAGAATAAATTATACAACATGTAAACTAAGAGGTTCCCCAAAATTTATTCAAACTTAAGCTAAAACTCCCACCTTCGGCTAAAGTGAGGTTGGAATAAGGATCCCTAGTCTTGGCTAGAGCATTTGGTGTAAAGGAGGAGATCTTCTTGGATAATAAGGATAATATTGAAAATATTATTACTTTCAAATTGAAGCATAATTTGTGGTATGATAAGAAATTAGAGGGAAAAACAGAAGTAAGGTAATCTTGATAACTAAGATTATATTTCTCATTTGATGAAGTAGAAAATGAATATTTCCAAGATAACAATTGATTCTCATGTGCTTCAACCTGAAATCAAGTATTGATCAATTCCCAAGACCTCTCGGGGTGAACAAGATTGTTTCCTTTGCAATACTAAGAGGGTTGACATGAAAAACACTTTCTCTTAGATTGCCTAGCTCGTACTCACATCCCATCTAACTTTCAAAATATTTCCCACACTACCAACCTTCTTAACTTGTTTAGTGAGAAAAACTATAGCGATCTAAAAACATTTTTCTTCTTTTGGATCATAGAAATAAAGCATTAAAGATCTCATTTAATCTCTTCTTCTTTTAAGGTTCAATAGACCATACAAATCTTTGTAGAAGATAATCATCATCAATATATAAATAAATTTATAAAAAAATAAAATTAAAAACTATATTATATTAATAAATTATAATTAATATATAAAAAAATAAAATTAAAAACTATATTATATTAATAAATTATAATATATATATAAATAAATTTATGGAAAAAAGAAAATTAAAAATTAGAAATATATTTTATTAACAAATTATAATTAAAATTCAAATAAAAAGTATTGAAAAAAATTGTCAGTACTTTTAGAAAGGGAAAAAATATAATAAATAATCTATTAAATATTTATTACGTTTAAAAAACAATATTTTAATAAACAGATTTCAGATCTGAAAATCTGAAGGCACTGTGTGCTCAGATTTAGATGTATATTCGATGCCTATCTTTCAATGTGAAAAGAAAAACTTTCAAGCCTTTTCTATTTTTTATTTCAATGTAATAAGTTGACGAAAACCAATTGAAAACCAGACAATATTTGTCTTATAAATTTATGCTTCCCTATATTATGTTTAAATCTTGATAATTCCACAAGCTGATCGTTTACGCCCTAAACACTAACGAAACCCGGTCTGATAGCAAAGTCGCGTCCCATGGCGGTGTTAGATACTATAAGGCGCACTTTAACTTCCAAAATATACAATTTTTTCGGTAATGGTACAATATAATTTTGTATTATATATATATATATATATATATATATATATATATATATATATATATTTGAATATATAAATAGATGTAATATTGAAAATTTATTTAGGAAATTTTGATGGCAAAGATAAAAAATTAAAAAATCATAATTTCACCAAATGTTTATTAAATTCTATACAAAATCAATAAAAAAATATATATTTAAAAAAAACTGAAGTATGGAAGAATTAAAAATCCCTATTGAATTATGAAATAATATTTATTAAAAAAATTGTAACATTTTGCAGATTGTATATGAGTTATAAGTATTTTTTATAAGTATAGAAATTATGTCTTTTTTAATTATATATATTTAAATTGTAAAAATAAAAATAAAACGTTATCTTTTATATTATCGAAATAATTTTTTTTTAATTATATATATTTAAATTGTAAAAATAAAAGTAAAATGTTATCTTTTATATTATCGAAATAATATTTTAATATTTAAAACTGCAATAATTAAATAAATAAAATAATAAAAAACTTTTAATATTTGATTATAAAAATAAAATTATATTACATAATTCAAAAATCTAAATCTAAAAATATAAAGATATACAATATGAAATTAATATAAAAACAAAAGTTTCAACATAAACATGTAACATGAACATAACATTAAAAGATAAATTTGAAGATAAATACGTGACATCGCATTCATACAAATTTGAGTTTTAAAATTATAACATTTAATCTCATATTAATATAAACGAGGACTTCTAGAATTAGGATATGTAATTTTAAAATCAAAACATATAAAATTAAATTAAGAATCTGTTATTTCCGGTTAATATAAATAAATATCTTTTAAATTATTCATCTGAAAAAACTTGTAATGCATATAAATCAATTTAATTTAATTGATTAAATATTCTAAAATAAATAATTTAAAATTAAATTTAAATTTTTATTGTATATAGTAGATGTAATAGTGAGGAGTATGTGTTTTGCTATAATAAGTATAGTTTGGAATATAGATATGTATACTCTAATAAATTTTAATAATTAAATTGTTATTCTTAAATCAATAGCTTATTTTATAAGCAATAGAATCTTATAAACTTATATATTTTTTTAAAATTTAATATTTACAAAATTTTTAAAAAATTTAAAGAAATAATTTATTTTTTTGTTTTATATATAATGATTAAGAGTATGTGTTTTTTTTAAGAAAAAAATATAATTTGAAATCTAAAAGAATAAATATATATAATTTAGTAAAAATTAATAATTAAGTTGTTACCCTAAAATCAATACTTTGTTCCATAAACCATAAAACCTTATACATCTATTTAATATTTATCATTCACAAAATTTTAAAATTATATATATATATATATATATATATATATATATATATAGATAGATATATATCACTTTACTTTTATTTAATATTTAAATAAACTACTAACCCTCTATTCACTAAGAAAAAATATGCAATTATAATGCCATTACACTTTTCAACCAGTAATGGTAGAGGAGAATGCATGGAGTTGCTAATTTTTTTCAATATTTACCAATGTGTAATTTTCAAAATTTATTTCTATATTCCCTCATTAAACATTATAATAACCATCATCATCACATAGATAAATATTTAGTAAAAATCATAGTGAGTGACACAACCATTAACTCTCCTTGTTGTAACACATTAACTTAATTTTCATGTTATAACGGTGCATCGATCCCATGATTATTTTAACTCAATTAGTAAATCACATAATTGAGAATATAAACATCACATTATGGAAGAAATTTACATCATGAAAATGACACAATGAACAATCACATCATTAGACACTGATATACCATGGAAACACGATAGGGTGAAAACCTGCAAATATTTAATTTTATTGTTAAACGCTCATGAGGGTTTTCACCCCTCACTCAATGGTTATAAAGGAGCCCATGAGCGTTTAACAATAAACCTGCATGGACTAACAACTCTTTATCTTCCACAATGTTAAACTTGAACAATCGTTTTCTCAAGTCACCCTCATTTCCTGCCATTACTGTTGTCAGCACACTTGATATCATGATTAGATAAATTTTTTTTTTTCTAAGTTAAGGTAATCTATTAAAAAAGGAAATATAGTATAGCAGGTCGAAGCCTAATCTTTGCCCAGTATTGCGGCAATCCTGACAAAAAGTCAGAGATAATGACTACCCTCATAGAGCGGAACCAGCCTTTCAGAATGTTTCCCACGCATGGGTATCATAGAGTGACGTTTATGGAGATTACAACTATCAAAAACTGAGTTATGAACTGAAACTACAAAATTCTCAAAAACAAGCCCGAGAGTATGGGCCAAAACTAAACAAAAAAAGCAAACCAGGAACGAGCGACTATTCATCAGGTGGCTCTTCCACAACTCTGCACCAGAGGGCATCCGGGTCACCGTCTTTCTTGAACGGGTCCGTGATGGAAGTGACCACCTGCCTGGAGGGTGGTGGAATATCTTCCACCATCAACACGTCATGAGTCTCGCTCGCTTGCCCAGGATCACCTTGCGCCATTTCCACATCCTGAAACCCGCTCGCTTGAACCTACATTGCCTTGCTCGACGAGTGCACCAAACCTGCTTGCTTGTTCGAGGGTTGGGCATCATCTCTGCGTGGACCCGTCGAGCTCAAAATTTGGGCGTCCTCCTGAGGCTCTTCACGGAAGACCACTGAAATTAAGGTCGTGACCCAGGGGCAATTGAGTGAGAAATTGAAATAAAAGTGCATTATTTGATGCAATGCAGAGATAATTGGAGGCTCTAGGGAGCCCAGCCGATGGCGAGAGCAAAGCAAGCGACCTCTTCGATTTCTGATATTACGACTCGAATGCGAAGACGAGTCTGAGGAGGCACTGGAGGTGGAGGGAGCACGCCGAGGTTGGTGCCTGGTGCTTCCCCTTCGGCACCTCATCCTTTGACGGAGGTGACACATAGGCACGGTATCGACAGACGGCCCAAGAAGCAAAGGAAGAGTAGGACTAACAAAGGCCTGAGGTGAATGAAAATTCAGAGAGACCGAAGCGAACACACAGAGCCCAGAATGAGAGAAGTGGAGATTATCTCGAAAGTCCAGACAACAGCTCAGCGAGCTACGTTTTCCTGTAACCATGCACACATTGGAGAGCCCTGCGTCTGGGGTGCACCATTGTTGCAACGGCTGAGGAGCGCTAACAGAACCAGAGAGTCTCACCATAATTTCAATCCAGATGACCCTTCATCGTAAAAAACCCTACATTAAACCTCCATTAATAAGAGCCAAAGGCCGATTCATTTCGTCACACGTGAGATCGCACAGAGGAGTGGAGTCGGGATTGAAAACAGTGCCAGGAGTAAATGCAATCGAGTAGTTTGCAGCCAGAGTTAAATGCCAAATGCCAACTGCAGTTTGGGTGGGCAGGGGTCTCCACGCCATGCTGCACCCATGTCCCATCGAATTATACTTTGTCCTCCACACCCGCATCCGGGAGCTCTGCTTCACTTTGGACGAATGTTTTGCATTCCTGTTTCTGATCATGATTCTGAATTATGTCGAGAGTACCTGTAAGAATATTATGCACACTATCCACTCCCAATTTGGCTACTTGATCAACAACCTTGTTTCCTTCCCGTATGATATGCTTGAATAGGAGTGCTTGGTTGTTGTGGAGCCATCGTTCTATAGCCTCCAATTGTGCCTCAAGTCTCCAACTATTGGCGATTTTGTGCGCATGAGCCCCATTTAGGAGTTGATTGGCCATGTTGATTAGAATTTGGGAGTCCCCTTCAATCACCAGAGGGTGAAACCCGTGAAGTTGGGAAAGGAGAAGACCCTGCCAAAGACCTTCCAGCTCAGCCGAATTGTTTGTGTCCCACCCAAGGCTTCCTAAGTATATTATGAGAGGATTGCCGTTATGATCTCTGAAAATGCATCCAAAGCCTGCTTTGCATGGATTACCCTTTGAAGCACCATCAAAGTTGAGTTTGAAGGTGTTTTGTGGAGGAGGGATCCATGAGTGCATTTTGGTGTCGAAGGTTCTAGAAGTTCTGTGATCTTGCTTTCCTTAGCGGAGCTGAATGCCCCAATTTTCCCAAATGGCATTTTCATTTGCAAGAGTTGGGTAGTCTTTCGTCTGCCAAGATTGCAGAGCCAAGGTTTCTGTGAGATTGAGATAGAAGTTTCTCTAGATAATGTCTAGAGGAGTGTTTTGATCTTTAAAGATGGGCTTGTTTCGTCCTTTCTAGATTGTCCATAGGAGAAGGCCTGGGATAATTCTCTATAGTTGGTTTAGTAATTCGCTTTTAAATGGAATCTGATGCTAGTTGCGAATGGAATTGATTATGTCTTCAGAGATTCTACATCTTTTTTGGCATCGAAAACTAGCTTTCTCCAATAATTGATTAGCCAGAGAGCAGGAATTGAGGAGATGATGCAAAGTTTCCTCATGAGAATTGAAATTGGGACATTTGTAAGGGCCATGAAAGCTTCTTTTCCGTAATTTGTCCCAAGTGAGGATTATTTGATGACTAAAGAGCCATAGAAATAAGGAAACTTTAGGCCATACACCAGTTGTTCAAATTCTGCTCCATAAAGGATCCAGGGGCATTGGATCATTACACATTATTTTATATGCCTCTTTGGTGGAGAAGGAACCCTTTGGGGAGTATCCCCATCTTAAAATGTCCCTGCTGTCTGATGGTCTGATACGTCGAATTTCAAGCTCTGAGATTATGGCTTCCAATGTCTGCTCATCAGCATTCCTTATCATCCTTTCAGCCTGTTTCCACTGTTTGTATCCATGTGCTATACTGACTGTCCATTGTTACTGAACTGTTTCCATTTGTTGCATGTCCCAGTTTGGACTAGGAGGTGGTCTGTAAATGTTGGTGAGTTTCGGGAGCTGATCCCGGGAATCAGTCCAAAATCGAACGGTGTTTCCATCCCTTATTTCCCAAAAGCTATGTTGTTGGATCGGCAGCTAGTGTTGTTTAGTAGTGTTCCATATGAGAAACCCCTTCTCCGTTGGAGTGAATCTTATGAGCTATTCCTATGGTATTTGTTGGCGTACTTTACAGTCCAGATAATAGCCCATGGCCCGTTGAGAGCAGTGAGCCATTTCCACCATATTTTAGCACTCACAATAGCATTGTTGTGAATTGGATCTCGTAGCCCTATTTCCCCTTGTTCCTTTGGCTTGCAGACTGTTGACCATTTTACCAGAGCCCATTTACAGTTTGAACTAGTGGAGCCCCAAAGAAAATTGCGTTGAAGAGCTTTAATTTTTTTGAGGACCCATTTTGGTGCTGCTAGGATTGAAAAGAGATAAAGAGGCATAGCCTGTAGCACCACTTTGATTAGGACCAATCTGATTGCTATGTTCAGAGTTCGATGTGTCCATAATGAAAGATGAGCTTCAAGTTTTTCAAGGAGCCCTTTCCAGGAAGCATGCTTTATAGCTGATTCGATTAAGGGAGTGCCCAGGTAGTTGGAAGGTAGAGAGGCTATGGAGAAGCCAATAATGTGGGCAATAGCATGTTGGGTTAATGGAGGGGTATGAAAGAAGAAAATTTGGGACTTAACAGTGTTAATGCTTACTCTAGAGGCCGCCGAGAAGTCATCCAGAAGGGATTTAAATTGGGAGGCTTCTTGGACTGAAGGGTAACCAAATAGCATGTTGTCATCAACAAACTGTTGGTGGGTAAGGGCTGGGGAATTGTGGATAGAGAAACCTCGGAGCTGCTGGGAACGAAGGGCCTGTTTGAGATGTCGACCAAGACCTTTTGCCATTAAAACAAAGAGGAAGGGAGATAGGGGATCCCCTTGTCTAATACCGCGTGAGGGGTTGAAAGGTCAACAAGGAATTCCATTAATAAGTATAGAGAAGAAGGTGGAGGAGATCAGACTCGAGACCCAGCGAACGCAACTTGGGGAGAAACCAAAAGCAGATAACATTTTTTGAATATAAGTCCAGCTTAACTTATCAAAGCTTTAGAAACATCAATCTGGAGAATCATACCTGCCCGTTTGGTGTGCTTGAGGGAGTGTATGAGCTCATGAGTGAAAATATTTCCATCCAGTATTTTCCTTCCTTCCACATATCCTTATTGTTCTAGCGATATGAGCAAGGATAAAAGCGGTTTTAGCCTATTGGCAATGACTTCAGAAATGACTTTGTATATGACATTACATAAGGCTATTGGGAAAAAAATTTCCGGCGTGCCGGTGTTTTCTTCTTTTGGAATTAGGACAATGAAAGTCGAGTTCAAAGAGGGGTGAAGCCAGCACATAGAGCGAGATTCCTCCACCACCAACCATACCTCCTCTTTGATAAGATCCCAAAATTTGTGGAAGAAGGTGGTAGTGAAGGCATCTGGTCCTGGAGCTTTTCCATCCTTGAGCTGTTTCATGGCAAAATCAACCTCCTAAGTCGAGACAGGTCATAGAAGAAGTTGGTTGTGTTCCGCTGTGATTATTTTGGGATTTTTTTGTGTGATTTTTTCTATGGCCAACTGTCTGTCGATTAGAGGCTCTTGGTGCACTACCTGGAAGTGATTGATAAACTCTTCCTCGATCTCTGCATGGTTTTCCACTCATTTCCCCTCTTGATTCTGAACGAAAGTTATGGTGTTGTGCATCCGTCTTTGAATAGTTGTTCTGTGGAAAAATTTGGTGTTTCTTTCACCTTCTTTCAACCATCTGATTCTTGATTTCTGTTTCCAGAGGATTTCTTCCTGCTTTGATCTTTCCTCCAGTTGAGTTTGTAGCTGCTTTTCTTGTTCCATTGTCCTTTCCGTGTGCCCTTCTATGATGATTTGTTGCTGGAGAGCCCTCATTTCTTTGTTTAGATCCTGCTGAGCCTGGAAGATATTGCCAAAGGTGGTTTGGTTCCAGCGCTTGATATGAGAATTAAGGAATTTGAGTTTTTGTTGAAACTGGAACATTTTCGACCCTTCTGGCAGCATGAAGTTCTTCCAGATGGAGCTGATGAGGTCATTGAAAGTGGGGTGGTTGAGCCAGAAGGCTTCAAAGAGAAAAGGACGATGGGTGGTGTTGCCTGGTCTTTGCCATTGAACAGATATAGGCCAATGGTCTGAACCAGTAAGAGGGAGAATAGAGGTCGAGATGTCTCCTCCAAGATATACTGCATTATCTGAGATGAGAAATCTGTCTAGCTTGGAGGTGATCTGTTGCCGTCCTGCCTTGCGATTGCTCCAAGTGTGAATTCCATTACAGAATTGCAGATCTATTAGCATGCTGTTTTGGATGAAATATTTGAAGTGGCCACTCTCATGCTCCATTTTGGCTCTACCTCCCTGCTTTTCCTCCAGCTTGGTGATCATATTAAAGTCACCTCCTATGATCTAGAGGGGATCGAGTCTGTTGACATTGACCGCTCCTATAGTGTCCAAAAGTGCAATCTTACTACCCGCTTCCTGAGGAAAATAGACATTAGTAAGATGTCCATGGATGTTGGTTCCTATGATGTGAAAAGTAGCTTGAATGATATGGTGGGAGGCATGGAAATATGAGAGAGGGATGTCTTGTGTGTTCCAGGCAATGGCCAACCCTCCAGAAGCTCCCGAAGCATCCACAGCCACCAAGTGACAACCTGGCCAGGCTCTTGAGAGGATGTTTCCAAGAGTGCTGCTATTACATTTTGTTTCCTGCATGAAGAATATTTGGGGCTTCTCCTGCTTTATCATGTTTTTTATCATTCTGAGTTTCCCGGGGCTGTTGAGCCCTCTTAGATTCCATGAAATGAGTTTCATGATTCACTATTTGGGAGAGGCTTGTAGTACTTTGTCAACTTAGCGTATCTACCTGATTCAACCAGGATTTTGCCAACTATTATAGTTCTTTGTAGATCTATTTTTCTGCCTCGCTTCATGGAGTCTTTAGAAACTTGGTTGCCATCCCACTGACTACCCGGTTGTATTCCCAGTTCTTTCTGCTGAAAGGCTCTAGAGATGATGACATCCAGAGTATCGAGCTGATTCTCTTGAATTTTGTCAAATTCTTTCCTCCTGCAGGCTTGTTCGAGCTTAAAGATGTCGAGCCCGCTCAGGTCGATGCTTTTCGGTTCATCATCCATATTTTGTGCTTGACTGCTTTCTGTTGAGGCTTGGCCAGGGATACAGCCTACATCCATTCCATTAGGCTTCCAATCAGGGTCTTTCATATGAGCATCTGAATTTCCAAGCTTTTCCCCCTTGGACTGAGGAATGGGGGGTGAATCAGGTGGTGGGGGAGGCGAGGTCGATTTAACCGCCTGGGGGGCTTGTTGGCTTGCTTGTGGGGAGCCTTCGACAGCTATGGCCAGAACTTCAAAGCTATTACTCGTGGAGGGAATGGACAAGGTAGCTTGGTTGGTTTTTTTCCCATTAGCAGATTTTTTGTGTGACTTATTTCTACTAGTGACCTTGGTAAACCCTTCTTGTGTAGACTTATCCGAGAGATCAGAGGATTGTGGCTTGGAATTTAGCGGGCAATCCTGAAAGAGATGCCCATGAATATGACATCTGCAGCATCGGAAGGGTATATTTTCAAAATCTAAGGGATGGATCTATTCAAAATCATCATGATAGATACTTATTGAGTCTGGGAGGGATTTATATAGGTGCATATAGACACAGATGCGTGCGTAAGAGGTATATCTACGTAGCTTCGTTTCCTCGGCAATTTTTATGAACTCCCCCAACCCCCTGCCAATGTCTCTTAAAGATTCTTCATCCCAATATTCCAAAGGGAGTGAGTACATCCTAATTCATACAGGTGCCCAACTGAAGTCTTCCTTATCTAGGTTGAATCTTTCCACCCAATCCCTTAAGTATAATCCAGCTGAGCTAAAGAAGTAGGAGCCTTCATCCAGAACCCTGTTGCGATCTTCAATGCAAATGAAGATTGCAGTGAAAAAACCTTTGGGTCCAAGCTATAGGGTGACATGCCCCTTGGGCTTCCATTTGGCAGAAATCCATCCTTGCAGAGCTTTTTTAGTTGGCCAGAATCCGATGAATTTTCCAATTAGGGCGTGGTCCTTCATGTACTGGATTTGACCATTTATTCTGTGGCTAGGAAGTTCGATTTTTGGCCTTTCAGTAGCGATGGGTTTGCAGGTGGTTGACGTCACTGTGGGCATTTATTTGTTTTGCCCAATTTCTTCATCCTGTACTTGCGCTTTTCTGTAGAGACATTTTGCAAATCTTTCATTAGGGTTTCCTTAGCACATGGATTCGTCTGTTCTGAGACGAAGTCCTTAGAAAGTTCCTTAGCATCTTGTTTGTCATTGTCTGAAGGGGTAAGCTGTGAAGCCCCCCCCCGAAGGGCCTACCATTGCAGGGAGGCCTATGCTAGTTTGCGATGATCTAGCAGATGAGAGCGAGAGGAAAGCAGAAGATAGACAGAGTCAGACTGCGTCATTGCAGGGGTGAATAGAAACCCTAGGAGAGCAGAGCGCGCGCCATCCTGGCGATCATATTATATCCATTCATCTTTAACAATATTAATGAAATATTCATGATTAGATAAAATATTAATAAACCAATAATCAATATTTATTTGTGACACTTCCACAACTATTTGTTTTCATGTATAAAACATAAAAAAATTGACATGAAATGCCTTATTTAACATCATTTAACATGCATTAGTAACAAATAAATCACTATAAAGCCTCATCTTTCCATTAAAAAATGCTAACAAAATATTGAATCCACTATCATATTATTTCCAAAGGAAAGCTAAGATACTATATAATAACATTATGCATGCAAATGCATAAGAAGCTTTCAAGATAACTATCCCAACAAGAAATTTTCTTTGTTCCTACTCATATGTTTTCTTGTTTTCTTTTCCAAAGGGATTAACACAATATATTCTATACTTATTCATGTGAATGCATGTTCTTTTCAAAAACATATTTTCCACACAAGATCTATTCACAATGGCTATTATTTATAACAATGCCATCTCTATTTCAAGAAAAGTTAACATAATAGTTATAATTTTGTGCATGCAATAACATAGCTTGTTCTTCTTGCATGTAAAATATATATTTCTTTCGAAAAGAAACTAAATAAATATTTCATGGAAAAATGAACAAATTTATTTTCCAAGGGATCAAACACATACCATGTATTATTTCATGCATGCAAAGGCACATTTCCCTCTCATACAAATGATATAACCCAATAAATGTGCATAATATTCTCCCAAAATAAAGTTAATACCATAGGTAATCCCTTTAGGTTTTGTAAATATATATTATATTTCCCGAAAGAAGGCTAACACAATCTATTATGTGACTGCATATTATTTTTCTCTAGAAATATAATACCGAAAACTATACTTTTTCCATCCATGGAACCATATATGTTTCACTAAATATTCTTACATAACAAAACCTGTGATTACTTGTTTTCATCTCAAAGAATTTAATCCAATAATGCATAAAATGATATATTTTTCTTTTCTATTCTTTCTAAAGAGTTCTAACACAATAAATGATCCCTTTCATACAAATACATATATTTATTTTCCAAGGAATATAACACCCTAATTATTATTTTCCCTAAAGATAGCTAACTCACTAGCTATTATGCATGAAATAAAAAATATTTTGTTATCATTTCACACATGAGAGAGATTTTTAATATTTGGTCATGAAATAACATGAATACCAAATCTTTCTCAAATAATACAACCAATTTCCTTTCGTACAAAGGTTTTATGTGAACTACTTCTCAGAAAAGTTATTTATATATTTTTTCATGACTCAAGCTCCGCATGCATGTAAAATCACATAATCAATTTTAATAGATAAAATTACTAGAATATTATTCATGTGCACCTAAGCACATACTCTTTTAAAGAGTCCAATATTTCTCTTTAACTTTTAATGCATATGCATCATGAAAACATAATTGGAAATATCTTAAATGAAATAAATTAATTCCTTTTTAATAATTATCAACATAATTATTATGTCTATATGTACATAAACAATTATTTTTATCCACTTGCAAAAATCAATTAGAAGCACTCTGTTTTACTATGTTTTTCATGTTCTAGTCATCCATTTTGGACACGGTTTACGAGCATATGGAAACAATTTGAGAAAATAAAAACAGGTTTTCTTTTGTAACTCACTTACTAAAAATAACCTCTCTCATTTGTTTCACATGTGTCACAATTTTGAATATTCGAATGAGTCTTTGCAGCCGACATTTCAAGATTTAAATCTAAAAACATTCTTGTTTTTGTCATGAACTTTGGACATGGTTTCCAAACAAATGAAACTGATTTTTGGAAACCCCAAAGAGGTTTTTGTTTCTAACGGGTTCGTTAAAAAAAAACCTCTATCAGTTTTTACATAGGTGTTATGGTTTTGAGGATTCAAACGAATTTTTGTAGCTCATTTTTCCAGGTTTAAATATTATATAATTCCCTCTTTTTGCCATCAATTTTGGACACCTTTTTTGAGACATGGAAAAGACATTTTTTAAAATATGAAAGAGGATTTTGTTCATATCATCCTATTTTACAAAAACCTCCTTCACTTTGTATATATCTAGCCCAGTTTCAAAGATATAAAGGCATATTTGGACCCTATTTTCCAATAACTCATGCAATTCACATAATTATTTAGCCATGAAAAGATTTTTATGAGTCCTGAATACCCCAACCAATGTATTCATTAATTCAATAATAAAATATTACATCATCACATCAGCCCCATCATGGCTTCCATAGCCATTGAATCCAATAAAAATTCAATGTCTAAAAATCCATTGTAATTTACATAATTTTCCATTTTCATATTATCATTAAGGAAAAGGAACATTTATGTATGCCATGCATATACACTTGACCCTCAACATGGGTCCCACAATTTGTCAAAGTACATTGAAAACAATTCATCATATGTAATATAGATGGTATACATTCCAAATTTCCACATAATAACAATCATGCAATTTAAAAAAATACACTAATAAATATTGCATACCATAGCATTATAATTTCTTTAAGGTATCACCATACCAACCATCAATATTATAGAGAAATAACAGTCCCATTGAACACTAGGACAGAAAATGTGATTTTTTTCTTTCCTTACCATTAGCTTGCATCCATGTAAGCGACAACCATTGAGGAATTTTGGGAAAATAATTTGCAACCATGCGATCTAAAACCTCTATAAAATTTTATCAATTATCTTGCAAGCATGCAATCTAGAAAAAATTCGGGATTCCAACACATAGTTTGCAAGAATGCAATCTACATCTATTGAGGAATTTTAACAGCAATTTGCAAGCATGCAATCTACAGTCAATGAGACATTCCACCAAATATCTGGCAAGCATACAATCTGCCGCCATTGAGCAAGTAGTTAGAAGACATGAATTAAATTTCCATAAATATGTTTAAACTATAAGAGAGATAGTAAAAATATAATTTGCATAATATCATGAATCGTATTAATATCATCAATGGTAAAAAAAATTCAAACAACACTACCAACAATCCCTACAAGAGAATCTAATTAGAAAATTCAACCAAATTATGAATCCAAGTCTAAACATAACTTTTTATTGAATAGAAATGGGGTTTACATGATCTCAAGATATGAATACCCCTTGATGTTAAGATGAATCACATCCAAAACTTCCACGGATGCAATTATTTAAACAAAAAAACTTTGGATCTCATTTACCACTTTTTGTCGAACACATGGAATGAAAACTTTCGTCTACAAGTCTAAATGAAGAAAGAAAACCCACAATTGTGCTACTATGAGTTTTTCATTGACTTTAAGTTCATTATGTGAGTTCCACTTCACTCATTGCTTATTTTGAACACAATTAAAGAGGTTCATTCAATTTTTTTTGTTTTTCCAACATTCCATTGTCCTTTTCAAGGTCAACCCAAACTTATAAATTATTTCGTTATCACACCAACTGTACATGCATTCATTCTTTATAAGGATTGAATGGTAACTTCAATCAATTTTTTTCTTTTTCTATCCATTATCGACCACAATCATTGTTCTAATATTATTGATGCAAAGGATTGGTAATTAATCCACACTATCACCAGTGAGTGCTCAAGATGGTTCATAGGTAAAATATATGTTTTATTGTCTTTTATCCACATCCATATTCAAATTTCATGAGCATAACATTTAAAGAAACATTATCACTTTATACTCTTTAATGTGGTCATTAATCATGCATCATGCATCTCATGTAAATTGTAGTCTACTACAAGTTTAATGAAAATCATACCTAAGATGATGCTAACTAGCATCATACCTCTACTTCTGTTTTTCATAATAATTCCCAAAATGTTCCACTATTGCTACCTTTTGCTCTAATACCATTTGTAACATACCTCGGTAACCTCGCAGGAAAATTAATGGAGTTAGGAATCTTTTTCAACATTTACAAATGTGTAACTTTATAAATTTCTTTCTATATTGCCTCATTAACCATTATAATAACCATCATTATCACCTAGAGAAATATTTAGTAAAAAGCATAGTGATTTACAAAACCATTAACCCTACTTATTGTAACATATTAACTTAGTTTTCATGTTATAACTATGCATCGATCCCATGATTATTTTAACTCAATTAGTAAATCACATAATTGATAATATAAACATCACATCATGAAATAAATTTACATCATGAAAATAACACAATGAACAATCACATCATTAGACACCGATATACCTTGGAAACCTCATAGGGTGAAAACCAGAACACGTTTAATTTTATTATTAAACACTCATGAGGGTTTTCACCCCTCACTCAATGGTTATAAGGGATTCCATGCCTTGACCAAGGTAATAAAAAATACATAGAAAAATAATATTAAATGAAATATAACTACCTATAAGCTATTACAATCGTCATGATACCATTTACTCACAGATCCTCAATCTCTACCTTTGTGGTAAAATTGTTTCCTTCAGTGGGTCATCCTGTAGTTAAAACTCCTAAACCCACATGGAAAACAACTCTTTATCTTCCATAATGTTGAACTTGAACAATTTTTTTCTTGAGTCACCCTCCTTTTCTTCCATTATTATCGTCAACACACTTGATGTCATGATTAGATAATATATTAATAAACCTATAATCAATATTTATTCATAACGCTTCCACAAATATTTGTTCTCATGTATAAAACATAAACAAATTGACATGAAATTCCTTATTGAACATCATTTAACATGCATTAGTAACAAATAAATCACTATGAAGCCTCATATTTCCAAAAAAACTCTAACAAAATATTTCATGCACTTTCATATTACTTCTCAAGGAAAACTAACATCCTATATAATAACATTGTGCATGTGATGCCAGGATACTGGGTTAAACAAATCTTAGCATATAAAAACTTATGTGCTACCTTCAACCTTAAAATTGTTCATTAAAACCACAAATATGTTTAGCTCAAAAATACATATGAAGGAAAGAGAGCCACATAAATAAAATACTAATATAAAAACATAAAATAACTCTTTGGCCAAATATTAAAATGGGTGAACTCTTGGATCTCGGCCCTTCAAACCATTTCTCTTACTCTCTCTGTATTCCTCACTTAATTCCTTGCTTGTTTTTTCACACTCTCACAAGTTACATATTTATACATAAATATGAATTTATTCCACTCCATAATTTCCTCCACACAAATCTCAACTTAAAATATAATTTAGATTTATCTTTTTTTGGACTCAACTAAGTCCCGTTTATGGAATTCCTCATCCCAAGATTATCTACCTAATTCAACTCCACTCATATCCTTAATTATTTAAGGAATATTTACAATAATCCTCAGATTAATATTTTCTCTCTTAATTAATTAAAAATTAGCAAAACAATTAAATATGTAATTAAAATATCTCACCCCCTATATTATTTAAAGGAATAGTAAAAATTTAGCTTTGATTCTCCTGCATCAGACTCCCCATGTAGAGAAGTTTCCATAGACTCATGTCTATGAGGTCTGTCACTTTCTTGTAACAATGTGACAGCCACAAGTCCTGATGACTTGCTCCCTCCAGGATTCCAAACTCTGTTCTGCCGCTGGTCCTTGGAAATATCAACTCAATTTGGTAACTCATCACTTATTCTTTCGATCAGACTCCATTAGCCCCTCCAAGACTTTCTTTTGCCAATTTATCGGATTAATTCCTCTTTGTCGAAGTCCTTCATTTCCAACTGAGCTGAACCCTCAACTTTCTGTAATGGAAAAAAATCAAGGATTTCTTCTTGAACACAACTATAGTCATTGATGTCTATTATAGCAACAAATTTCTCGTCCAGTGCTGTACCTTCATTCACCAACAAACTGTTGTTTTTAAAAATATAAGACCTTTCAGTCTCTTTTGCTGTTTCAAGCACCAATGTACCATCATCGACTTTATGGATTTCAACAGATGTTGTTTTTAACTGTTGGTTGCTTCCATATTTATCTTCATAGAACAATATTTTTGTCTCCTTTATGTCTTTACGGACATAAATTTCTTGCTTCTTTTGATCTTCCATCTCAATGTCAAATAATTTCTGCTCAGTTTTTCTGATTTCGACATTATATCTGTTAATTTCGTTTTTTGTACATACAGTTACATCATTATTTGAAAAGTTATAACATTAATTTAACTCCATAAATATTAAAAACATTTCATCCCTATTATGCATAGTAACTGCAATTTCTTTTGGATCTGGTTCTGCAATATTTATGATGCAGGAGACTCCAGCTCAGGGTAAACAAAAAAAAAGTGTTTGTCTTACATGTTACAGTTGATTGATTGAAAGGTCATTGCACCTGGGTTTTATTTTTCTATTTTTTAGAAAATCTATCATTAGGGCCTAATAGTCATTTACGTTCTATAATTTCACTTTAATGTTTTCTTTTAGTTAATATTTAGAACTCATTTCCTAAATTATAAGAACAGATTAAGAATATAACCATATCTAGCCATTGGTAGTTTCAAAACGAAAATTGTTTCATACAGTAGTATAAAAGAGAGAAAAAGACATTCTGTAAAGGTTGATTTTCCATAATAGTAAGAGAGAGAGAAAGAAATAAAACGAATCAGGAGATTTTTCAAAGAAAACCATCTGAGAACTATTTCTACAGTCAATACTATTTTATTTTTCCTGTCTATTGATTATATTATGATGTATGGTAAACTGAAACACATGCGCAATTGTAACAACGACGAACAGAAGTAACTTTTACACAGGCATCAGAACGACTACAACATTTAATGAACTGAAGCATACATTTACAGGAGAGTCCACACAGAATAGAAGTTTCACAGATATATATGAACCAGTAGGTGTATCAAACATATTTCCAGGTATTCACCATTTCGTATTAATCGAATTTAAATTCCACTATGTTTAAATCAATCTTATTTCTGTTAACGAGTCCCGAAGGACTATAAACATATATTACATATCAAAGTTTATGGACCGGGTTTGAAACCCTATACAAACAACTCTTATATCTAGAAGGAAAACTAACAATTAAACCAACAGAAGTGGAATAGCAATTAATTGCGAGATTGTTTATAAAACCCTGGTTTATTTGCCCAGAAAGATAATCTGGTAACAGACCAAACATAATTGAATCCACAACAAGATAACGAAGCACAAAAGCCCAGATTCATAACGAATCAAATTACAGAATTACTAGAGGCTTACAAGAGGGAAACGACCCTACCCATTTGGGGGTCAATAGCTGTCAAGACAAAACTCGTGAATGGACAAACTATAACCACCTGTAAGACAAAATAAATTTCGGGAGTTCATGTCCTGGAATGATTTTAAATAGAGTATTAAAGTTTTAGAAAGAGAAAAGGAGAGGGTTTATTGAGTTTACCTTACCAAAAGGGAGAAACGCTAAACAAAGGAGAGGCTTCGGTCGCCAGTCGATAAGGGTCTGCTCACAAGGAGCGAATACCATTCAAAACTCATAAAAATGCCGAGGAATTGACACAGGGATGGATGACTTACCTTCGAGGAGCTATTGAACATAATTGGATGCCGAAACCCTTGACGACCTCAACCTGTAGGTGCAAGAAATTATCAATTAAAATATAAGTAAATTGGAGGGCAGAATTCAAAATAATGTCGGAATGAAACGTATACAGAATGGATAAGTAAGAGACAACCAGAAAATTCCATGTTGCTGAAGTCTTGCTGAAAGCCACCAAAGATTTGGCAAAACCCTTGCCACAAAGACAGTGTGAAAAGAGCCAACGGAGCCACCATATCGGGGGAGACAATTGCAAAGGAAACCCTCGCGAAACTTAAAGCGGAATGAAAATTAATGTCGAATGAACATTTTTAGGGTTAGAGATAGCGCGGGAGAACAAATCCCGAGGAGCAGGACAAATGTCCATCTCACGCCAGCTTACAAGGACGAGTGGAAATAAGTACACATTGATTGCGAATTAAAACAAATCTGCAACATATCATATGATACAAATCAACAATTGAAAAAATTAACTCATAACTTATATCAAGATTTATTCAAACAGTCAAATCATAGTTTGATCATAGTTCTTAAGGAGGGCTAGGCCCCATCAATTTTGGTATCAAAGCAGGCTATGTGTTAAAAGAAATGGAAGTTGGTTGGCGAGGTCATGGGAGAGTTATTCGCAGAATAGTATATGAATGATTGCGAGAAGAGATTCGAATATTGAATGTTCGTTTGGCAGTAGTGGAAGCAGGAAGAAGAAGAGATCCTGAGGGAGGAGATGATAGTGATGAAGAAGCTGCAGAGACAACAGATGGATTAGATGGAGAATGACATGAACTCAGAATGTTGAGGTCAGTTTTACTATCAAATAGTAAGCCAAAGCATGAGCTTTTGACTTATGATGGAAGTTTATCAGCAGAGGTATTGCTATATTTGCTCAGTGAGCTAAATAAATATTTTTACTATGAGGAGATCAACGAAGATAAAAGGGTTAAATTTGCTGCCACTAGGTTGAAAGGACATGCGTCCTTATGGTGGGATAGTGTCCAGGAAGAGAGGAAGAGGTTGAACAGGAAACCTATAAAAAAATGGACCAGGATGGAGGCTAAATTGAAGGGTAAATTCTTACCCAAAGACTACCAGATTGCTATGTATAGGCAGGTACATAATTTAAAACAAAAGTGGTTGACTATAAAAGAATGTACTGAAGAATTCTATCGGGTAAATCTAAGAGCTAGTTATATAGAAGACACCCCTGAAAAGACAGTGAGGTTTGTGAATGGATTAAGGTGGGAAATATTAGATGAAATAAGTATTCTTTCGCCTAGAACCATAGATGAGGCATATCAGAGTGCCCTAAAAGCAGAGCAGAAAATAAACAGGAAACAAAATGCCAGAAGAGGAGGAGGATCTAGTAGAGGGAAAGGACAGGCCTATGGCAGAGGTAGAGATACCAATCCTAGTGATGAAGGCAGCAGTTCAAAGACTCCAGGAATAACATAAAAATACAATAAGACTAGAGGAGGAAGGCCATACCAACGTGGAAGAGGTAATGGAAGAGGCAGAGGAGCTGCCATCCAGTGTTATAAGTGCCATAAGTGGGGGCACAAGTTTTTTGAATGTCTTGAGTTTGAACAAACAGGAGGAAGAGGAACATATTTTGCTCAGATGGAGGAAGCAAAGGCACCACCCCAAGAGGTAGAGAATGTACCAGAAACAGGGGAGGCCTTAGTGTTGAATAAAGTATTGTTGAAACCAACAAAAGAGGAAACTGAACTGACTCAAAGAAAAGCATTATTCCGGACAGTTTGCAAATCACATGGAAAATTTTGCAGACACATTATTGACAGTTGAAGCACAGATAATCTAGTAGCCACAGAGATTGTGGATAAATTGGTATTGAAGAGACTGAAACAACCCACTCCTTACAAGGTGTTGTGGTTACAGAAAGGACATCAACTATTAGTTGATGAGCAATGTGAAGTTGAGTTCCATATTGGCAGATATAAGGATAAAGTTGTTTGTGATATTATGCCTATGGACGCGTGTCACATACTGTTAGGGAGACCATGGTATTATAACAGAGAAGTATTGCACGATGGAAAGACAAACTGTTACAAGTTTGATAAGGATGGGATTAAGCATACGCTTGTAACCATAAAGGAAGAAGAGACAACAAAAACTAGCAGAGTCAAAGCATTACTGGTGGGAGAAAAGGAATTTTTAAAACAGATCGAGGACAAAGAAATCAAATATGATGTTGTAAAGAGGCCAAAGAAAATTTTATTACATATTAAAATTACAGATCTTCCTGAAGAAATGCAAGACATGTTGCAAGAATTCAGCGACATTATAGTGGATGATTTACCAGATGAATTCCCTCCTATGAGAAGTATCAGTCATCATATAGAATTTATACCTAGAGCTAGTATACCAAACAAGGAAGAATACCGAATAAGTCCTACGGAAAATGAAGAAATTAGGAATAAAGTACATAAACTATTAGATAAAGGGTTGATAAGGGAAATTTTGAGCCCCTGTGCAATTCCAACAGTTTTAGCTCCTAAGAGAGGTGGAAACTGGCGAATGTGTACAGATTCAAAAGCTATTAATAAAATTACTATTAGATACAGATTCCCATTTCCACGAATGGATGATATGATGGAATGCTTAAGTGGAGCAGTAAATTTCTCAAATATCGATCTAAAGAGCGGGTACCACCAGATTTGAATTCGAGAAGGGGATGAATGGAAAACAACTCTCAAAACAAATGAAGGACTGTATGAGTGGCTGGTAAAGCCATTTAGTTTGAGTAATGCCCCTGGTACTTTTATCCGCCTAATGAACGAAGTGCTGGGAGATTTCATTGGGAAGTTTGTGATTTTTTATCTTGACGATATCCTAATTTTTAGTAAGACTAAAGAGGAACACTTTCGACATGTTCGAAGTGTGTTGGAGAAGTTGCAGCAGAACAAGCTGCTGATAAATCTAAAAAAATGTAATTTTTTCAAAAGGAATTGGTTTACTTGGGTTTTGTGATTGCATAGAATGAACTGAAGATGGACCTAGGAAAAGTTGCAGCTAGTGTTAGCTGGCCATCGCCAAATAGCCTTTTTAAGGTTCGTAGTTTTCATGGGTTGGCAAGTTTTTATCGTAAATTTATCAGATATTTTAGTGGAATCTGCGGACCTATGTTGGACACCATCAAAAAGGAAAATCGGCCTTTCTGTTGGATTGAAGCAGCAGAGAGAAGTTTTCAGATTTTGAAAAAGAAGATCACTGAAAGGCTGATTTTCAGGTTACTTGATTTTAACAAACTATTCCAAGTTCGTTTTGATGCTAGTGGTACAGCCATCGGGGCAGTACTTAGCCAGGAAGACAAATTGGTTGCTTATGTTAATGAAAATTTGAATGAAAGAAGGAAAAAGTACTCATCCTATTATAAAGAATTTTATGTTGTCGTCCAAACACTAAAGCATTGGAGTTATTAGGTAACGAATTTGTTTTATTTTCTGATAATTCTACATTACAGTAGATTATGTAGCAGCACAAACTAAACCACAAGCATACAAAGTGGGTTGAGTATTTATAGAGTTTCACGTTTGTGTTGAAACACATTAGTGGACAGGCCAGCAAGGTGGGATATGCAATGAGCAGAAGAGCTTTTCTCTTACAGGAGAGTACGATACAAGTGCGGGGTTCTGAACATTTGAAAGATTTGTATCAAATATATGTGGATTTCAAAGAGGCTTATGAAGCCTGTCAGAATCCTTTTCTGAGGAACAATAGTCCATGGTTGGACTATAATTTGTAGGAAGGATTTTTATTTAGAGGGGGACAATTATGCATTCCTGACTATTCGATGAGAGAAAATATTATTCGGGAGAAGCACAGCGGAGGTCTAGCCGGACATTTTGGCAGAGAAAAGACTTTAGTAAAACTCGTACATTTTTATTACTAGCCAAAGATGCGATGGGATGTGCAGCGATATGTGACTAGTTGTAAAGTGTGCCAATTGGTGAAGGGACACAACCAAAATATAGGACTTTACATGCCACTGCCTATTCCAAGTAGACCATGGGATTCAGTCACTTTGGACTTTGTCTTGGGACAGCCAAGAATGCAGCGAGGTTTCGACTCGATGATGGTGGTAGTAGACAGGTTTTCTAAAATGTCACGTTCCATTCCTTGTCGAAAAACTAGTGATGCTACTCACGTAGCACACTTGTTTTTCATTGAGATCATTAGATTTCATGACCTACCGAGGTCCATTATTTCTGAAAGGGATGTGAAATTCACAAGAATTTTTTTGCATACCCTGTGGAAGAAGTTGGACACTCAATTGAGTTTCAACTCCGCATATCACCGACAGACTGATGGGAAAACGGAGGTGGTGAAAAGGAGCTTGGGAAACCTACTAAGGAGTTTGATTGGTGAAAATTCACGGATGTGGGATTATGTACTTGCTCAAGTAGAATTTTCTTATAATGACTCACCAAATCGCAGCACAGGATACAGTCCTTTTCAGGTTCTGTATGGCATGCATCCTCGCAGAGTGCATGAACTGCAGGATTTGGAAAAGTTGGAAAGGATGAGTGCTGACGGGGAAGATTTCACCGAGGAAATGAACGACTTACATGAGCTGGTAAAGTTGAAATTACAGGACAACAGTCATAACTATAATCAGCAAGAAAATTTAAAGCGGCGGGAAGTTTAGTTTAATGTAGGGGACGAAGTTCTTGCGCATTTACGCAAAGAAATATTTCCTAAGGGTGAATATAACAAGCTGAAATATAAGAAAATTTTCCCCTATAAAATTCTTCGTAAATTCTCTACCAATGCTTATGAATTACAGTTGCCACCAGGAATAGGCATATTTCCCATCTTCAATGTGGAAGATCTGTTTCCATATACTGCCAGTCCTAAAGGCAACAGAGCGGCATGACCAGAATGGGACACCCAGATTGAAAATGGTTCTTGGATGAGGCAAATTCCTACGTCTCAGGCCCTTGAGATCGAGAGCATTCTCGACATCCAGGTAGCCAAGCACACTCGCAGGAAATATTACTTTCTATACCTTGCCAAGTGGAAGAACCGTCGCTTTGAGGATAGTTCATGGCTTGACGCAACACAAGTACAACGAGCAGGCTATTCTGTTGAGAAACTCATGGAACAGAGCCATGAATTTTTGCTACCCCAGGAGCCTGATGCAGGAGCATCCAGCTCAGGGTAAATAGAAAAATAGGTGTTTGTCTTACAGGTTACAGTTGATCGGTTGACAGGTCATTGCACATGGGCTTTATTTTGTTTTTTTTAGAAATTCTATCATTAGGGCCTAATAGTCATTTACGTTCTGTAATTTCACTTTAAAGTTTCCTTTTAGTTACTATTTAGAACTCATTTCCTAAATTAAAAGAACATATTAAGAATGTAACCATATCTAACTGTTGGTAGTTTCAAAACAAAAACTGTTTCATACAGTAGTATAAAAGAGAAAAAAAGACACTCTGTAAAGGTTGATTTTCCATCATAGTAAGAGAGAGAGAAAGAAATAAAACGAACAAGGAGATTTTTCAAAGAAAACCATCTGAGAACTATTTCCACAGTCAATAATATTTTATTTTTCCTGTCTATTGTTTATATTATCATGTATGGTAGACTGAAACATATGCACAATTGTAACAAAGATGAACATAAGTAACTTTTACATGGGCATCAAAACGAATACAACATTTAATGAACTGAAGCATACATTTATAGGAGAGTCCACATAGAATAGAAGTTTCATAGATATATATGAACCACCAGGCATATCAAACATATTTCCAGGTATTCACCATTTCGTATTAACCGAATTAAAATTCCTCTATTTTTTAATCAATTTTATTTTTGTTGATGAGTCCCGAAGGACTATAAACATATATTACATATCAAAGTTTATGGACTGGGTTTGAAACCCTGTACAAATAGTGGTTATATCTAGAAGCAAAAATAACAATTAAACCAACAGGACTGGAATAGAAATTAATCACG
This sequence comes from Pinus albicaulis, assembly GCA_034641835.2. Classification (NCBI taxonomy): domain Eukaryota; kingdom Viridiplantae; phylum Streptophyta; class Pinopsida; order Pinales; family Pinaceae; genus Pinus; species Pinus albicaulis. Next base: position 1,555,050,480 of record CM076579.1, read on the forward strand.
AGATTGTTTATAAAACCCTGGTCTATTTGCCCAGAAAGATACTTTGGTAACAGACCAGACATAATGGAATCCAAAACAAGATAATGAGGCACAAAAGCCCAGATTCATAACCAAAAAAATTACAAAACTACCAGAGCCTTACAAGAGGGAAACAACCCCACCCATTTGGGGGTCAATAGCTGTAAAGACGAAACTCGCAAACGGAAAAACCGTAACTCCCTGCAAGAGAAAATAAATTTTGGGAGTTAATGTCCTAGAATGATTTTAAACAGAATATTGAAGTATGAGTAAGAGAAAAGGAGAGGGTTTATTGAGTTTAACTTACCAGAAGGGAGAAACGTCGAACAAAGGAGAAGCTTCGGTCGCCAGTCGACAAGGGTCTGCTCACGAGGAGCGAAGACCATTAGCAACTCATAAAAATGCTGAGGAATTGAAATAGGGATGGATGGATTACCTTCGAGGACCTGTTGAACTGAAGTGGATGCTGAAACCCTTGACGACCTCGACATGTAGGTGCAACAAATTATCAGTTAAACTACAAGTAAATTGGACGGTGTAATTATAAATAATGCCGAAATGAAACATATACAGAATGGATAAATAAGAGACAATAACCAAAAAATTTCATGTTTCTGAAGTCTTGTTGAAATCCACCAAAGATTTGGCAAAACCATTACCACAGAGACAGTGCAAAAAGAGCCAATAGAGCCACCATATTGGCGAAGAAAATCACAGAGGAAACCCTCACAAAACTTTGAGTAGAATGAAAATGAATGTCAACTGAACAATTTTAGTGTTAGAGATAGTGCGGGAGAACAAATATCGAGGAGCAGGATAGATGACCATCTCACGCCATCTTACAAGGATGAGTGGAAATAAATACACAGTGATTGCGAATTAAAACAAATATTCAACGTATCATATGATACAAACCAACAATTGAAAACATTAACTCATAACTTATATTAATATTTATTCAAACATTTAAATCATAGTTTGATAGCAACTTCTTAAGGAGGGCTAGGCTCTATCACTTTACTTCTCCCTCAGATTCCTTAAGCCACTGTTCCAAGGACTCGATTTCCATATGAAATCTTTCCAGCACTTCATCACAACTTTCCTTCCCAGCTTCATTCTTCTTCTGGAAATCTCCCTGAGTTGTCCTGGTTTCAACATCATTATGTTGTAAACTTTTGTCAACAAATTCACTAAAAAAATACATTTTTTTATCTCCTTGGAATATCTCTTCGGCATTTCCACTATCCTCCTGTGCCATAACAACTTCCACTAGTTGTCTTACCCCAAACAAGAATTCATTTATGATTTCTTCCTGCTGTATCAGTACCTTCCTCCTCTGAAAGGCATTCTCCATCAGACTCCACCTCAGGAGCTTCATTCTCCTCTATGATTGTTTCACCACACTGTTCACAATCTTTCACACATCTCGCAAACATACATAAACTGTGAGATTTAAAAATTCAAGGATTCATAGCCTCATCCACTTCTCTCGCCAACACATATTCAGATTCTTCCGAACTATCCCAATAGTTAATGAGATCTTCCTCATTGATCTCTTCACCCAGAATTTCACCCTGTTCTGGGCCACAAATGGAAACATCCATTTTTAACTCAGCCTCTCTGAGTTCTTGACACCTCAACATCTACTTGAGCTTCCTCGGCTCTTCTGCCAACTGTCTGTTTACTTGTTTTTCTCTCTTTATGTGTAGTCTTTTCCACTTTACCTCCTTTCTCATGTTCCAACCATGTGTCTGGTCTTTCACATTTTTCTACAACAATTCCATTAACAATTCAAGGTGAACTGTTATCTCAGCCTTCTCTCACTCCTACTCTTTAACTGCTCACATATGCCACTTACCTTGGCATTTTCCTTCTTCTTCCTTCTGTTGCGGTCTTCATTAGATCTTTGGAAATGACTATCAACAGTCATCTTCTCCTCCTTTGCGAACTTCATTGTTGACGTGTGGATTTCATTCCATCCACTTTTCAGCAAGTCCTCACACTTGCAATTCAACAATGCAAGCTTTCTTCTGGTGCTTGATCATTTCCAGTTCTTTGTCTTGGAATCAATCTCTGGAAACCCTCTTCCTTTACTTTGTTGCAAACAACACTTTAGTAACTCATGTGTTACAATGACCAATTATTTGGGTTTCGGGCTCCGCCGATCATGCACCCCATTACATTCAGACATTTTACTTAGCTTACAACTCTTTGAATTCAGACTTACATCAATTCTTCATCTTGGATGAAAATAATCAATATTAACTCAAACTTTCCAAATGTTCATTTGACTCTAACATCTGTTTTGAATTTAAGTCTTGCCTAATAATTATGATAGTGGATATTTTGACTTAATTCAAGTTATGCAATTCTCCAACAAACATATAAAAATTCTTCACTCTCTTTCATACTCCATTCTTATGGAAAATCATCAGTTTCCCATTATCATTTCACATGATACTGAATTATTTAGTATAAATGCAATACATATTTAACACGATTTATTTTATGGTGAAAATCAATAAACCATTAAATTTCCCGCATTCAAGAATACCTTTTTGAACTATCATACCTTATGCTCCCGTTAAGGTTATTAACAAACCTTCTATTCGCAATCTCAATTATCTGGTTTCCATTATTTTGTGTCGTATTTTTCACTGTAAATACTCACATGCCCATAATTTCATCATCTTAATGCAAAACAATTCCCTGCACTTTTATGCACCAGACAACATCTCTTCACATCTCTTCACCTGGGTATAGAGAACAAACTATTCATATTTCAACCTCTTTGATGAATGATGTATAACTCATACGTTGTGTCCAACCTGAATATCACCTCCTTGGATACCTCCACAAATATTTTATAGCGTCAAGCAATTGTGTTTACAATCTTGAAACACAAATCAAAAGAATTCTCCCTTTTCCAACTACAAGCTTTGGTCCAAAATGATTTAACCAAAACTGTGAAGAATCCACATTATGCATAATAAACCCTCTCACATGAAAATGCATGTTTCTTTTTATATCATCTAGTATTATCATATTTTCATTCATTTTTCATTCATTTATACCTCCACATTTGCAACATTTCCACTCTTCATAACATTTACAAAAGATCATGTTCTTGAGTATGGCAAGGAAATTTAATCATCCAGATTTTAAAATACTTCTAATCAATGAATATTGATTCATTCAATGAGAACTTACCTTGAATCTTCTCATGGTTGAAATGATCCAACCCTTCTCTTGCGCATTCTTTTAGCAATGCATTCAAGCCTCCACAGATTTACTTTGAACACGCAAGGTCCATTTTCACCCCAGCAAATAAAATTATTCTCAACAACTTTCTAACATAAATATTTTCCCTGTAATAAATGTTAGAAACCTTCAAAGTACAGACAATCTAGCCTCTTAGTTTAAGCCAAGTTCCCTCATCTCAATCTCTTCAATATCAATTTCTTGCTTTGAAAACATGAAATCTTAATGTAACCGAATATCCTTTCAATATTACATTCTCCCAAAAACACGTACATGATTTTTTTTCAAAAAACTTTACCTCAATCAATCCCAGTGACCTTTTCTTATGTGGGAAGGTTGTACTGTGGAAATACTGGATCCATACCTTGAATTTTCTACTGGAGCCTCACCTCTTTCACAAGCCCCACACATGCCATTTTTAAGTTCCTTGATACGACTGTCTTCCAAAACTTGATGCAGAAAACACAATTTCCACTTACAAATTAGTGTAGAAAAAATTTCAACCTAACTAAGACCCATGTTTACTCTTAAAATGATGAAATTTGATTCGTTCTTCACCACTTAGTGTGAAATTCCATTTTCCACTCTAACTAACACATATAACAGTTACGCTTATCGCAGCTTTTATGCAAACTTCATTCCACAACTGCAGACGAAATTCTTTAGGGACCCGGGTTATACATACAAAAAATATCAAATCATTGTATTGCAATTATTGATTCATTTTTTGTTTGTTTTTAAAACCCAAAAAAAAACTCAACGCAATCTTATGCTTGAACCCACGCTCATATAAACCAACACACTTATAACTAAACGATGTAGCCAAGCAACATGTCGATTAACAAAATTTCGAATTTGGTTTAAATGCTATGCAGTTCACAAGGAATGCAACTGTAAATGGGATGTTAGAAAAAAGGAATTGACTTCGTATCTGTATAAATTTCAATATGGTTGGACCCGTTACTATGCATTTTGGAGGTAATCCTGTTAACACTTTCTTGCATGCGGCCAACCCCACTGGATGTTGGCCATCCCTGTGCATAAGCCATTTGCATATGTCAACACACTATTGGCACGGTGTTGACACTACATTTGATCTCTTGTTCCCCTTGTGCCGGTGTTCACTACCTGCAGCTTAACTTACCTGTTGCAATGTTTCAGTCTGATTCCAATTGAACTCCATCATTCGTTTATAGTTCAAGAAATCCGAGATTGCTTCTGCTGCAAGTTCCATTACAAATTCAAACTACTTACATAATACCCTAGGTCATTACTATATGCCACGGCCTCCATCGTTCACTCTGATCACACCAACAATTCTTTATATAATGACTATGCCACTCTGCCAGCAATATTAACCCAAATCCTCAACGAAGATGACTGCGTCATTATCCAGTAATGCTAACAAAGGTTAAAACATAAACACCACCATCGAATTTGCTTTACAGGAAGGTCGAATTTAATATGCAGTTACCTGGAAACATGAACGTAATGAAAATATTGACTATGCCCCCTCTGATTACCTTTGCAGCATTGTATATTTTAGTTTCATCACAATTCCACAGAGTCACATTATGACAATAGTTTCGCTGAAATTTTTTGTCACGACTTTTCCACAACGGGGTTCACTGCACCATCCAAGGATTTCATTGTCTCAATGTTTTTCCAGAGAGTATTTTTTTTGTGTCCAGCCATTGCCTCACTCCACTACAGTTCTTTAAAACTGCGTATCACCCTTCACAAAAAAAATCGTCTCCTTGCAATCTCCATACTAATCTATGGCATATCAATATACTTGCAGATTCAAAACAAAATGTAGTACATGCATCTTTCCCAATCTGATACCAAAATGATGCCAGGATACTGGGTTAAATAGATCCTAGCATATAAAAAATTATGTGCTACCTTCAATGTTAAAAGTATTTGTTAAATCCACAATTATGTTCAGCTCAGAAATACATATGATGGAAAGAGAGCCACATAAAAAAAAATACTGATATAAAAACATAAAAAAACTCTTTGGCTAGATATTACAATGGGTGGCCTCTTCGCTCTCGGCCCTTCAAACCATTTCTCTTACTCTCTCTCTCTATTACTCACTTCCTCAATTCCTCTCTTGTTTTTTTACACTCTCACAGGATACATATTTATACATAAATATGAATTTATTCCACTCCATAATTTCCTCCACAAATCTCAACTTCAAATCTAATTCAGATTTATCTGTTTTCGACTCAACTAAGTCCCGTTTATGGAATTCCTCATCCCTAGATTATCTACCTAATTCAACTCTATTCATGTCCTTGATTATTTAAGGAATATTTACAATAATCCTCACATTTATGTTTTCTCTCTTAATTAATTAAAAATGAGAAATATAATTAAATAAATAATTAAAATATCTCACCCCCTAAATTACATAAAGGAATAATAAAAATTTAGCTTTGATGCTCCTGCATCAGCATGGAAATGCATAACAAGCTTTCAAGATAACTATACCAGCAAGCATTTTCCTTTGTGTCTACCCCCTTTTTCTTTTTCCAAAGGGATTAAAGCAATAGATTCTATACTCATGCATGTGAATGCATTTTCTTTTCCAAAAACATACTTTCCACACAACAACTATTCGCAATGGTTATTATTTATAACAATGCAAACTCTATTTCAAACAAAGTTAACATATGGTTTGTTCTTCTTGCATGTAAAATATATATTTCTTTCGAAAAGAAACTAAATAAATATTTCCTGGAAAATAACCACATTTCTTTTCCAAAGGATCAAACATATACCGTTTATTCTTTCATGCATGCAAAGGGAAATTTCTCTCTCATTCAAAATATCTAACCCAATAACTATGGATGATATTTCCCCAAGATAAAGCTAATACCATATCTAATCCCTTTAGGTTTGGAAAATACATATTATTTTTCCCAAAAGAAGGCTAACATAGTCAAGTTTATGTGACGGCATCTTCATTTTCTCTAGAAATCTAATACCCAAAACTATAGTTTTTCCATGCATGCAAGTGTATACGTTTCTCTAAATATTCTTAAGTAATAAAGCATGTGATTACTAGTTTTCATCTCCAAGAATTTAATCCAATAATGCATAAAGTGATATATTTTTCTCTTCTATTCCTTTTGAAGAGCTCTAACACAATAAAGGCTCCCATTCATATATATATATATATATATATATATATATATATATATATATATATATATATTCCAAGGAATTTAACACCGTAATTATTATTTTTCCAAAAGATAGCTAAATCAATAGCTATTATGGTTGAAATACAAAACATTTTGGTATCATTTCACACATTAGAGATATTCATAATATTTCTTCAAGAAATAACATGGCTAAAAAATCCTTCTCAAATATTACAAGCAATTTCCTTTTATCCATAGGTTTGATGTGAACTACTTCTCAAAAAAGTTATTTGTATATTTTTGCATGACTCAAGCTCCTCATGCATGCATAATAAATTCTAGTAGCTCAAATTTACTAGATAATTATTCATGTGCACCTAAGCATATACTCTTTTCAAGAGTCTAATATTTCTTTTTAAACTTTTAATGCCTATGCATCATTAGAACATACTTGGTAATCTATTAAATGAAATAACTTAATTCTTTGTTAAGAATTATCAACATAATCATTATTTCTCTATGTACATAAACAATTATTTTTATCTGATTACAAAAATCAATTAGAAGCACTCTGATTTACTATGTTTTTCATGTTTTAGTCATCCACTTTGGACGCAGCTTCCAAACATATGGAAAATAATTTCAGAAAACCAAAAGAGGTTTTTGTTTGGAACCCGCTTATTAAAAATAATCTCTCTTATCTTTTTTTACAGGTGTCATGGTTTAGAAGATTCAAATGAATCTTTGCAGCCCATTATCCTAGATTTTTATATAAAAAAAAATCTTGTTTTTGTCATCAAATTTGGACACGGTTTCCAAAAAAATGAAACTGAGTTTTGGAAAACCCAAAGATATTTTTGTTTTTAACTAGCTCATTGAAAATAACCTCTCTCAGTTTTTACACGTGTTACGGTTTCGATGATTCGAATGAATATTGTAGCTCATTTTTTGAGATTTAAATATTAAATAATTCCTTGTTTTTGTCATCAATTTTGGACATCGTTTTAGAGATATGTGAAAGGATTTTTTTTTTAAATCTGAAGGAGGATTTTGGTCATAGCATCCTCTCTCACAAAAACCTCCCTCACGTTTTACGTATTTAGCCTGGTTTGGGAGATATAAAGGCAAATTTGGACTGTATTTTCCAATAACTCATGCAATTCATACAATTATTTAGCCATGAAAAGCTTTTATGAATTCAAAACACATGAAATATTCTAATAATTCAATGAATAAAACACTTAATTCTTTATCATATGAACTTTTCATTGCAATTAAATTCAATTATTATATCATCATGCTCCATATGCAAGAAAAATACTTTTCAAAGAACATCGTTACTTGTCTTTTGATGCAGGCCTTCATTCCATTCTTCCTCTTCCTTGGCTCCATTCTCCATGCATTCTCTCATTCCCCATTCTCTATTTTTGTCATAAGCTTACAATAAATAGAATTAAAAAAATGGAATAGCTTTTATAAATCATAAAAGAATTCCATAAAGCACCCATAAATCTGATTTGACGTAAATCACAAAAGAAATCTATAAATATCTCATGCTTTTCTTTTCAAATTATATTTATTTTTTCCTTATGAGAAAAATGTCACTTATTCATAGTTTTTCAAAAGCTATTACTCATTATTTCTAATACTCATAAAAGATACCAATTTGGAAATATAATTTATTTCTATAAAAATATATAAATTATTCTAAATAAAATAATTAAGAAATAATTGTTCCAATATTCCTATCATTAAAAATTACAAGAATATTCTTCATGTAATATCAATATAAGAATTAATTATATATAATTATTTAAAACCCTCATTTTACGAGATCTTTTATGGTGGCTTACGCCACGGATATTACACTAGCTCTGTAGAGGATTAATACATGTTTAACTTCTTCAATACCATGGCATTTATTTTTGTATGGACATGTGAAGAGATGGTATGGATGAATGTGATCTTCAATGTATAATGGGTCTAATGTATAGAGTAGGAAGTAAGGTTTTTAGCACAAGAAGTAAGGCTTTTAACATGAATACTTGAAATTAGATTTAAGTATTATGTTATATAATTTTATCATTGATAAATTAGCTTTATATAATTTATATTTAATTATCTTTAATAATTTAGTAGATAGTACGAATTTAGTTTTTATAAAATATATTAAAATATTTTTCGTAGTGTCTATTTAATAGAGGTTGTTATTTATTTGAAGAATAATTATGTTTGTTTTTTCTTTTTTTGTAAGCTTGAAATGGCTATATTTTCATCATGTCCAATATGTCAGAGATCAATGCTTGAAAATGAAGGCTTTAAAATTGAATGAAACACCTTTAGATCCATAGTAAATGTGCTACCATTGAGCCACAGAAGCCTCCCTTCAGTCATTCCTAGAGCTCATATGGCCTATCCATGTGTGACACTATGTGTCACACATGCAACTCCATTTTGGCCTATCCATGTGTTAGTAGGATGCGTTGATTAAAGCGAACGGTGAAGAGGGATCGTTGAATATAGGATTAGCTTTCTAGCCTTTTCACTTTCCATTATTTGTCTCTACAGACTGATATTTTCATTCCACAAGGCCAGGGTTTAAGCTCTGCAATTCTTTTTCTTCTCTCATAGTATTTTTTTTCAATAAATAGTATATATATCCAACTGATCTCGAGGCAATCCATCTAGTTGTAAGAAACAAGTCTCCAGCTATGTATAGACTTTTATTTTTTGTTAATGAGGGTTTACGACCACTAAACTGAATTATTGTATTTTCCATCTTCAGGTGAGTGAAAAAACATTTTCTTTTAATTTATCGGTTTATTGTCTTGTTTACAAGTTCTTTCTTGGTCTCTAAATTTATTTTTGAGAGCATAATTTTTTTTTTCCAAAATTGGAACTCAACAAAAATGGCCCCAAACAATATTTTTTAGACACATTTAGTTCCAAATATCTGCATCGATAGTTTTTCCCTGAATTGGTAAACCTCCAAAGCCCGAATATCTGCATCAATATTTACAAATTCAGGGCAAAACTTCTTCCAAAAAATTGACACAAGATATTTAGGATGTCTTAATCCCCTCTTGGTTTCCTATGCTCCACCTGTAATCACAATAATGGTTTTTCTTTTATCATTTCCTCTGAAGGGTCCATGGTTTTTATTATTATTATTTTATGAACTCCTTCTAGGGTTAATTAATGGAAGGCATCCCGAGGGTTTTAACACTTTTCTCAAGTTCCCAAATAAGATAACATTTTTTGAGGAAATACCAATGTCATTTTCATTTGAGGTTTTCTGTTGTATCAGAAGCTTCCATCAAGGTATCACATGGTATCACTTCCTTTGATACTCTTCTTATTTTTCGATCTTAGTATTTAGACCCTATGTTCTATTTATTGGTTTTTTGGCTTATTTTATTTTCAGAATATGGTCCCTATTTTAGGTATTAAAGGGTATTATGAACCAGTCATACTAAATTACTATATTTTCATTACTTGGGTCTCAAAACCCTAATATATTATTTAAAAAAGGGGTTTCTGGTTTTTTAGTCTATATACTAGTGACAGGGGTTTTATACTTGTGAGTCTTACGCTTTTTTTCTAAAAAAGGTTAGAGCTTGGATGGCATAATCAGATTATATACTACCAACATGTTATTAATAGGAATTCCAAGGCTAGAATTGTTGACAGCTAATAATTTTAATAAGTGAGGAAACTATTTGGAAACCCATTAAAAATTATATTAGTGAACTCAACCAACATACTTCTAATTTTTTCAGGTAAGCCATATAGATTTTCTCTTCTACGCATTATTTGATGCTTCCGTATCAAATAAAAGTGTACCTCTTTTGTTATTAACCTCTTGCAACAATTCTTTCCCACTCATAAGAAATACATTTGCACCAAAATTATCTTTGGATCCTTTATCTTGTAAAGGAAGCAAGGTATGTTTTTAACCATATTTCTCAAGTGTATATGTATTTCCTTTGTTTTCATCGATATATTTCATGTTTTATTTCCATGACCATCCTAAAAAAACATGGAAAAAATCCATTGGCATCACACAACATACAATCTCATCTTTATATCTTCCAACCTAAAACTCTACTCTGCATCGTTCACTAATAGAAATTAATGGCCTTGTTGTTACCATGACACATTGTAAGCATTAGGGTTTGTTATCCTTTTTTAATGTATATTCTACACCATTTCAGAGGAAGCTATGTTTTTTTGTGCTAGCACTATCAAGTAAAAATTTACAATACTTACCTTTAGATTTTCGCATAGTCCTAAACATAATGTTCCTCTAAGTTAAGTCTTTAACTTCATTATTTTTACTGGAAAACAATTTTTTCATTAATAGAGACTCCCCTTCTTTAGAAAATTATTCAGTTGTAGTTGAATTTACATTCACCTCCTTTTATTTTGCAACATGAACACCTCTTTCGTTTGTTTGTGTAGTTTCAAGACATTCCCAAGACATGTGTCATAATTTTGAACATCTATAACATCTAGGTTAATAGTTTCTACCTCAGCCTATGGCTTTATAAAATGAGATTCTTACCTTCCAATAATTCCTACCTATTGAATTTCCACTAGAACATCACTCCCTTGTCTGGGAAATTCAAATATCCCTATGTTGTTAGCTTGTCCCTTACCTTTTATGAGACTTCTTCCTCTTCTTCTTTGACTATGCTTCAAGGAAATATTCTCTTCTACCTTTAGTGAAGTTTGATATGAATCCTCAACTATTCTTAAGGAAAATATGCCAATCTAATCATGTATCTCAAATCTAGGACCATTTATGTATATTGCAACTTCCTTATTGTCGTCATCTACATCAAAAGCTCTAATATTAAATTTTTCAAACTCCCTAATGTATTGTTTCATTGACATATGTTTTTTTTCTAATATTTTGTAACCAATTAAAAATAATTGGATGGTAATATTTATGTAGGAACCTACCTTTAAAATTTTCCACCATTCTCTCACATTATTTTACTCTTTATTTTTTGTTCATATTTTTCTCTTCTTATCCTTCACACCATAATAGGGATGTGTGGCATTTTATTCTAGTCACTTCATACTTTACGCTCTTCTCTTCATCAACATCGTCATAATCCAAATATTTATCAGAAACATTAATCAAATCCATTAGCTCATGAACATTAAGGTTACCTTCATACAATGGTACTTCCAGTTTTTGTCTAGCAGACATCTTGGATATAATTTTCAACATTTTCTCTTTTGATAATTCTTACACTTCTTCCTCTATAGAAGATTCTTCATATGCTTGACTATAATCACATATGACAGGTACTCTCCTCTAGGTGGTTTCCTTGTCTTCCATTTTTCCCTCAATACACCTTACCCATATTTTCAATTTTACAATTAATTTATACCTCACTCATATTGCTCCTTAAGATGCTCCTTATCAATATACCATTTCTTTTTATTGCTTTAATACTAGTCAAATGTTGCTAGACACACTAGTACCCAATTTGATAACTACTGCAGAAAGTTGAGTCGTCCAAAGGACTAACTCTATCACCAAAGGCCAAAATAAAATGCAATAGGCCATGAACTCGTAAAATATATTGTTTTTCATACTTGTCTATTTATGGGACTGCAAAATTCTCATTAAAACTTTACAAACTTACTTAGATTCCGTGCTATGGTGGTAGAGTGGTAGGTGAACTACTACTGACAGATACATTTTTGTCTCAAGATAGCTTTTGATGGTAGAAGGTCAATAGGTTGGAAACAAAAGTGGAAATAAATTTGTCACTTAATGTAACCAATTCATAGTTTTTGGATTGGATAACAAAGGATTAATCATCCCATGTGAAAATATTTGTCCTCCCTAATAGTCGATGGTAAATAGAGAAAAAAATGTGAGAAGAAAGCTTCCATTTCCATCAACTGATGGAATGATGGGAACATCAAAATTTGTTTTATTTGTCTATTGATTATTCACCATAGTGCCTGATCCTCATCGCTCTACTAGGTCGGGTTAACCTGAAAAATTACAATTCTATGTTACATCTTCAACACCATTCAATATAAATAAGTTTGTTTAAACATATGCCAATGTACACACACAAAGGTTGATTTTTTTGGAAGTTACTGTCTTCTCTTCCCTTCTTTTTTATTTCTCCTGATACTAATATATGTTTTCCTCTCCCTCTTTAAAATAAATCACTTTCTCACCTATTTTATTACATAGAAATTTCCTCTCATTAAAAAAAATGATTCTAACTTCTAACAATTTCCCTATTGCATAGGAATTTGATAGCATCTCCTCTAGCTACAGAGATTCTTTCTAGTCTATGAAAAAAATCTTACAAATTAAACGTCTTAGGTAACTCAACTTCGTTCCATAAGGAAATGTGGGAACCAAATCCCTTAGTAAATGACTTTTGGCCCAAGAGGTTGAAAATGACCTTGGCTTATATTTTTTCTTGCATCAACGAGGGACACAGATCTTTATAAAAAACCAACGAAAATTTGAAGACGAGTGATAAAAAATTGCAATAACAAGATAAGGAAAAAAATTATACTTGCAAATCATTGTAATAAAATAACTTAAAAAAATTCAAGACACCATTTTTTTGAGATTGTAATGATCCAAATAATATATTGTGTCCATTTACAAAAAATACAATAGAATAAAATTAATGAATGTTTTATTTTTCATCAAAATAAAGTTTTGAATAATGATGAAGAAGTATGTTCATAATTCATATGTTAAACCTAGGTTTCATGTTGAAATCGAGTGAGGAGTCTTTTCATCTCACCTTGGTTTCACGTTGAAATAGAGATAGCTATAGCCACTAGAGTGTTTAAGATGTTTGAGATAATGCCTCAATTATTATGCTTACTTAGTTTGGATTGAGTTGTTGAGGAAGTTGAGAGATTCTCTCAAATTCTCTCTCTAAGATTAGAATTAGTTCAACTATATATATTTGATGTATCTTTGATTATTGTAATATAGAAATCAATTATTTGTGTGTGAATTCTGTGTTCAATGGCTCTCTCCAATTTCTAATATGGTATCAAAGCCTAATTGGGCTTAATCCCTCACGGGAGTGCCCAAGAAAATGAAATAATTTGAGAGAGAATTTTTGTACAGAAGTAGATTAGATAGGTACTATGGTAGCAAGATTTTGAGTCTCGGTTTTCTGAGTGTTCTGCCTTTTATTTTACCTTCTACTATGGTAGCAAGTGAAGACATTTTATTTACTCGGCTATTTGGATGTGCTGGCAATGATTTCTCACACATGGTGGAAAAATGGTTATTTCCGTATTGTTTGGTATATTAAACAGATATGTAATATGGGCATGGATTCAGAAAGGTTATTGACGTCGCAGAGAATTTGAATTTCGATGGCATCACTGCCAAGTTTAAGGGTGAAGTGTTGCGTGTCTACTTTCTTCTCGTTCATATTCTGGATTAGCAGAATCAGTCACCATCTGCATATGAAGGTCATTGCAGTGGAGCACCTCATGTTGCAGATACGTCTGTGAATTCAAAAGACAAGGGGTCGAATCTCGTGGAACAAGAAGACTCGTTTCAGGAGCCAGAGGCGACTCCACCGGGTAATCGTAAAGCCAATGCAACTGCAGCTCTGCAAGAATCAACGAAATTGCTCAAAGGCCGAGAACCAAAATTGCCGGTAGGCTTGGTTATGGAGTCACCATTATCAACTCAAACTTCGGCAGAATTTGTAGAGCTAGACACTCCGCTCCAATCTGAAGCTATACAATCGAAATCTAAGGAAAAGAATTCTGGGCGGTAAAAATGAACCAGGCGAGAGTATATGCAATTTAAGTTATATATAGTTTGAAATATAATTGGGAATTGTATCTACGGATTTGTGAGCATCAGCAAGAAAATTGCGTAGAAGTCCAATGTTTATCACTGTTGCTGATTTGTGGAGGCTTCTTTATGGCATTGACATTCTATTTGAGCTTCCCATTTGACAGTGGTAGAATGCTGAGGAGGAAAATGCCGAGCCGAGAGACAATGGAGCTATTCATGAGAAGAAAATTGAATTATTTCTTCTCAACTGCGTGTTTAAAGATAGTTGTGACAGATCTCAGGGTTTATTGTGTGAAATGTAGTGTGGATTTTAAGCTTATATTTATTGCTATGAGATTTGTGTAGTAGAGAACCAATTATTGAACAAATTAGCATTATTTAAATTAGTCATTCTCTACATTCTACAGGGACGAGAGAACAATTGGCTAATTTGATTGTGTGAATTTGTTATATGATGATCTTGTTGTGCTACAGGCCAAGAGCATCAGTTACAAGTTACAGTATAAGATCCGTTTGTGTGAAAAAGGTCAATTTGTTAGATTATCTCTTGAACACATTCAGTATTCAGACCATTTTCCTAGCCGCTGATGGATAGCCGAAAGCGAAATATCCGACAGATGGTGATTGGTCCATAGGATGGTTCATCACTTGTCATCTCTTATCGTGGAAGCCCCGACGAGCCGAGTTGTCAATACTGTTGATCTTGCAAAGTTCATTATTGCTGGTCAGAAACAAATTTATTTTAAATGGGTTGAATGGTAGCTCGAAAATGGTGGAGAAAAGAGCATCGTCTATGAGATCTCACAGTGGGTACAAATGTTAATGAAGACCAGGACAGACAAATGTTTATATTAAATTAGTGTGTTCTCCATTTCTCTAATGTAGGCATTAAGGGGGGGTGTTTGAGATAATTCCTCAATTATTATGCTTACTTAGTTTGGATTGAGTTGTTGAGGAAGTTGAGATATTCTCTCAACTTCTCTCTCTAAGATTAGAATTAGTTCAACTATATATATTTGATGTATCTCTGATTATTGTAATATAGAAATTAATTATTTGTGTGTGAATTCTGTGTTCAATGGCTCTCTCCAATTTCTAATAGTCTTGTCTTAGAGATGGATAGGACTATAAGTAATGAAAAATGTGCTGATAATCATAGTTATTTTCATTGTTTTTTGTTTTTGTTAATATTTAGATAAATAATTATATATTTGTATGTATATCCAATCCAGAAAATAATGATGGTAGTCTACTTTCCACTATACTAAATATTTATACCATTGAGCCTAATTGTTTCAATATATTAGGCATAAGAACTATATTAAATGCAAGCTTCCTCATGCCATGAAAAACCCACTTGTAACATGGTCTCTAAAAAAATTTTTTTTTTGCCACTATTGTTCAGGTCTAATTGCTAATAGAAAGCATTGAGACTATAATTATTCAAAATAATATTAATTCCAATAATTGAAAACAAGTCTTCATGTCTAGGAGAAAAATGTGTTTGTAAATATACATGAAATAATCGTTTGATGAACAAAACATCTACTGCCACAACAGAAAGAAAAAAAAAATCGTAAACATCTAAATTTCAAATACTAACAATCTATTCAATTCCCAAATATTATCTCATAATAAATATATCATTCTAACGGGTTGTCTGAATATATATATATATATATATAACATAAAAATATTTCATTAAAATTATATATATTTGCGTTTATAAGACTTAATTTTTTTTCTCTTCCATGTACAGTTTTGGTTGGTTGACGGAGATGTTAATAATAACAGCATCTAAATTCAATGTGTAAATATGCCACGCTAAACTGATAATATGTATATCTGTACAATAACTACTTCTCAAGGCATAGCCAGAACAATTAATTAATTTTCTAATCTACTAATTACCATTCATTAAAATTATCCTCAACAATTAATTTATAATCTGATTATTACCACTCGTAAAAATTATCACATATCACAAGTAATAAATTGCATCCCTTTGCAAAACACGATTTAATTCTTAAAAAATAAAAAAATAAAAAAATCCAACCATTCTTTGTTACATACGTTATTGCACTCATAGAATCGTACAATGACACGTAATTGTAAATATAACTCCCACACAATTTATATACTAATAAAAAATTATCCTTTCTAAGGGGAATAATTTCCACTAGACCGACGCTGATTTCGTCAATAACACTTTTCCGTCTACAAATGTGATAAGCTCTTTACGATATCCTTACATTTAAGAATAAAAAAACCAGATATGTCCACTAAAGAGAACTCGCAAACCTTCATCTCAGAATGCCAATGTATGTTTTGTAGGTAAGATCACATAGGAGCAAGTGCTAGAACGTCATAATTTGAAGCCTGCAAACAAAGAGTAACATCAATATACAACTATTTAAGTAAAGATCAATACAACATAAATATAAAACTCTTTTAAACAAAGATGAAGATGCTCGTTTAATAACTAACGAGCTCTAGCAAGATTCTTATGGAATTTCTAAATTCTAAACATTTTTACGGAATTTCTAAATTCGAAGGAATCAGTTTGGTGAAACGATGAATATGTTCCTTTGTTTAGCAAAATTAAAATCCCGTTGCAACTAACGCCATGCATTTATAATCAAAATAGCAATAACTAGTTTGGTAAAATTAATATTAACAAAATGCAATTACGTGAAATAGTTGAAATATAAGTAGAGAATATACTTTTATTTTATTTGGATTTCAAATTATTTGAAGATCGGTTGGGTTTTTTTTTAATCTGATTAGGCTAAAAAAAATTATGGAAGTATAATTAATCTTGGAATATAAATTTTGTCTTTTTTACAACCTAATTTTTAAATTAATAGAAAATTGTTAATTTATAATTAGATAATAAATAAAAAAAATTTAATTTATAATTACATAATAAAATAATTAGTCAAAATATTCTTTAGCTCTTAACTATTATAAAAAATCTGGTATATTTTAAATGATTGAGTCGCAAATTACCAAACACAAACTATTGAGTATGTATTATGGACAAAGACATATGACTCCAAATTGATTATATAACTATAAGTTTATAGTCGGTGTATAACAATAATAATAACAACAACAATAACAATAACAACAACAAAAACAATTCAATTTTAAGGTTACGACCAAGCCAGACACCAAATTTGTGTCTGAGACTCTCTTGTTTGTGGGACAAGGAACCTACGTCTGCGTAGTGATTTCTCCGCATAGTGATTTGACTGATAAGTTTACAAAGGCATACATACTCTACCCCCCTTTGGTTTTGAACCTGTGACCTCTTAGGAGGAAACACATGCTCTTAAATTTTATTTGAATGTATGACCTCTTAGGAGGAAGCACATGCTCTTAAATTGTATTTTAATGAGTTTTTAAGTTCAACTCATTTTTACGATATACATAGATTTGTGGTAATTATTAGTGATACTACATCTAGTAATGTGTACATGTTAATTATTTACATCATGAATTTTAATTTGATCCTCTCCCACATTTCATATAGGTTAATGTTACGCACCACTACCTTAAACATATATTAGTTCTTGAATATTTGTATTTGATCTATATTATACTAATACCAATTAATTATTAAAATAAATATCATATATATATATATATATATATATATATATATATATACACATATACATATATATACATATATATATATATATATATATATATATATATATATATATATATATATATATATATATATATATATATATAGCTCGTAGGTAAATTTCGATGACAAATCATATGTAGGTAGTAGTGTTTCCAGCTAGCTTTTTCAATGGTCGGTATCAATATGGAAGAGTTCAATGTGGGGTTTTCTTGAGGATTAATCCATAAGTTTAGTTTCTTCACTTTTGGTATGGTGTAGAGGGTCTAAACTCTAGAAAAATCTATTGGATCTTTGGGGGTTATTGTATATTTCTAGGAGGAATCATCTAGAGTTGATTACACACTATGGAGACTCCAGAGGGAATAAACTATAGAGAAAAACTATTGGCTCTTTGGGGGCTATTGTATTTTTGTAGGAGGCATTGTTTGGAGTTGATTATTGTTAATCTAGGTTGTCATTGATGTCAATAGTTGATGTCAATCATTCATGTCAGTGGCCAGAATGGAAAATATTCTTGAATATGCCAGAGGATGATTACAAATGATTAAAACTATTGTTTAAGATGTCAAGACACAAATGAAGTGGAAATCATGTATCTTGATGATCATAATGGAAGACTACTATATTCCTGCACTCGATAAAGGACTAGAAGACATACACATGATGGCATATCCTACCTACAATGATCTTGATAATAACACTACATGATTAAATGTCCTACCTCCGATAATTTGATGATGATATGACAAATCTCCAATGATGTGAAGCTGGATGTCCTTATGATGAAGACTACATAGTGATGTTGCATTTGATTGATGAAATATCTCTACACTATCTTAATGAAAACTGACCTAATAACCCTATGTTTAATAAGGCAAGGACATGATGATGGTGATCCTATGTTGAAGAAGGCTAGGACCTGACTATGAAGACAATGAACGAAGAAATCAAACCATGAGGAAGCCCTACGCTTAAAGGCATTCTGCTATGCCTCCATTTCTACACTCATGAATAATGAGTCACATTAAAAAAAAAAAATCTACCTTAGAGGAAAAATTCCTTAATGACACCTACATTATCTTGAAGAGCATAATTTTTCCTTTCTAATGAATTATTACTCAGCCTGAAACTCAAAGTGGTTTGAAAGTTGTTGATTTTCCAAATTTAAGGTAAACTTCTATCAGTGAGCTCGCTTGAGTCAACTTGTGTAGGCTCATGCCTCATGGTCAAGGGATGTGTCTCTTCGTCAAAATGAAAAATGAGTATAAATATAAGGTCATACTCCTCATTCTGCAGATAAAAGTCTCAATTAAAATCACAGAAATTCAGAGAGAAATAAGTGGAGGGAGACGAGGACCTTGAAACCTATTTAGGCATTTTTTTGGGCTAATTCTTCTAGATTATATTACAGCTTAGTGTACAGTCACTCCTATTTTAAAATATGTGTCAACTCCCGTGTGAAGAACCTTGGAAACTTGCACCTTTTAAATCTTGGATTTCAGAATTATAAAACCTCAATTACAAAGCTGAAGAACAATCATTTAAAGAAAGGCTCAGACTGAAGATTAGAAGCTCATGTTGTTTCCACTATTGTGAAGTTCATATTAAGGACTGTTGGGAAATATTATGTTGAGACTACAGTGACCTATGGTAGCTCAAAATTAAAGGTTGGAGAGTCTCGTTGGACAATTTACTTCAACTCACACTTTTTGTGATAAGGTAGTTATGCTTGTAAAGCTTGGACAATCATGTGACTTGACCTAGACAATTTAAGGATTTCACCTCCGACCTTTGATTATAGTGTTATCTATGAGTGGAGAATAACTTGAACTATCACCCTTGTGGATCTTTCAAAATAGTGATTTAATTATCCTCAACTTGTATTTCTCACCTATGGCTGGGTAGAAATATACGTGGTTGGGCTAAACAAACTTCTTCGAGTGCAACTCTGAAACGACAGTCACTTGAAAGCTCATTGAATCGCTGATTTAAGGAGGTATAACATTTTTCTGGTGTGCTATCCTTGAAGGAAAATTAAGATCATTTAGAGTCATTGAGTTGTATGGAAATTTGAGATATGGATCCTAGAATAGTGAATTTGGAGGCTTGAACTAGTGTACCATCCTTAGAGAAGTGAATTTTTTGGACAATGGAGTATTACGAGCTTTGGAGCAGCGAAGTACATGCAACTCTTCAGGAGTCATTGGGGCAACATATTAAAGACACTTTTAAGATTTATAGAATCCTATTGAATATCTTAAATGTCCTATTTGGACTCAAACCTTGAAGTTCTAATTGAAGAATAAGTGCAAATGTTGGAAAACGTATTGAATGACTTTGAGTTGTTTGGGAGATTATGATGAATTCTTGATTTCATCATGAGGTAACCTTGAAGAGAAGTGTTTGGGTAACATGAAGAGTAGTGGTGATGCCTTCATGAGAAACCAATTTTTCATTGATGAACTAAGGGCTTTGAAAATTTTTTTAGGGCAGTGCTGAAGGTGACATTGTCCAAGATCGTTGTAGAATATATTGGGATCCATGAAGAATCAACAAATATCGAAGAATTGAATGAAAAGGTTGGAGACTATAGGATAGGACTCCTCAAGAAGACTAGGTTGGTGCCTCTACCAAATGTTGGGTTGGAGCCCTAGAGGTTGGAGCCTCAAAGTGACAAGGTTGGAGCCTTGGAAGATAGGGTTGGTGCCCTAGGGGTTGAATCCTTGCGAAGTCCAAGTAGGTGTTTGTCAAAGTACAAGTTGGTGCCTAGAAGGATTGAATATTGGTGTCTTGATTTAGGGTTGGATCGCTACACATTATTGTATTGGATTTATTGTAAAGAAGATATTAATGAAAAAATTTACTCTTATTTTTCATTTTGTGTTCTAATTATAAGTGATCTAAATGGTAAAACTAACAATTGAAAAGAAATATCGATTCATTGCCCTCTCAGTATTTCCAACAATTGGTATTAGATCTAGTACGTTCAATCCAAGCCTAGAATATTGAAGGTTGATCATTAGAACACAAATGGAAAAACCAAAGGAAGAAAATCTCCAATCCTCCTAAAGATATGTCTTCATAAACCACCGAAATTGAAGTGAATCAATTTGCAAAGTCTGCATCGGTCAATGGAAATTTTGATATATGGAAGGCAAGAATGTGGAATTTATTAAAGACTCAAGGCGTTGAATTCTGGAAATTGGTGATTACTGATACCATGATGGAAGGAGAATCCAAGGATTATAGTACAAGAGAAATGAAAGAAACATTGAATGGGCTACCTGATTCTATGAAGGCCATTCTGGAAAAAAAAATTTCAGTAAAAATCATATGGGACAGACTTCATGATCTTCACCTGAAAGGACAATTTATCGTGACCTCTAGTCACGAATATGATGGAAATCAAAATGGAAATCTATAACCCATCAAGGAAGTTAAAAATAAGAATTATGACATCAAGGCCAAGAAGAAGAAGAAATCAAAGAAGACTTTGAAGAAAATCTACTAACTAAGATTACAGATAACATGGAAGATATTAATAGTTCGAGAAAGGAGAATGAGGAACTTAAGAATAAAGCGCAATATGGTGACCAAGGCAAGACAAGGAAGGGAGTTGACCTTTTGAAGCTTCAAGTACAATAAAAAAATGTGGAGCTCGCCAAACTTAAGGAGGAATTTCACCAAAACAAAAGAAAGCATCATGAAGAAGTCATATCTATAACAAATGAATTGGACAAGGCATAGAATAGGGAAGAAAATTTGTCAAGCCGCCTTGAAAAAAGACTTAAGAGCTTGAAAAATCTTGAAGCAGAGATTAGTCGATACAAGGAAGAGGTTTCCTCTCTTAAATCTCAACTAGAAGAAGCAAGGAAACAAGTGCAAGGAGCCGAGAAGGCGATAGAAAATTTTGCATTCATAGAAGGACAAGTTGATGAAGAATAAAATGAGAGGATCACCATGATATTCCAAATAGAATAAAAGGATGAAGAAATATTCAAACTAAAATCAGACATCAATCTTCTCAAGTTCTAAACATGTGAAGCTACAAGAATAAAAGAAGAAATGGATAGTAGTCTAGCAAAGGAGAATGGAGTAATATTCATAATGAAATCAAATATCATCTCTCTTCAAATTGAAGCACATGAAGCAGCAAGGATGATGGAATAAATGAGGAATTAGCTTGTCATGAAAGTTGAAGATTGTGAAAAAATGAAAGGAGAAATTGTCACTCTAAAAAAGGAAGTTTCCTCACTAAATAAGAACTTGAAAATATCTCAAACCCTAGATTACCTCCTAAGTCATCAAATGTCTCCGCTTGATAAATCACGTCTTGGCTATGTAGGTGAACCCTCAAGAAAGAATAATAATGCTTCAATTAACAAGGATGTAAGGAATTCAGAAAGAGATGTTGATGCTCCAGTTTCCAGCAAAGGCAAGAGTCAAGATGAAAATGGAAGAGATCCTAGCCCAAGGAGACGTACGTATTATGTCAAAAATAAAAAATAAAATGACTATCATCGATGAATCCTAAGGCAAAAATACGTTTGAGGTACATCAAGGAAATGTTCATCTCCCAGGTATCAAATTATATTTCTTGGTTATTTATATTCTTGTACAAACTTTGGGCACATGGAAAAATATTGTAGGGCATATCAGATAGACAAATATAATAGTACCTGTCAATATTCTAAAAATAATCTTTCAAAAAGAATTAACGATTAATCATTCATGAACAAGATGGAGTGCTTAAATTTCCATAACATTGGACATATGACATGTGAGTGTAACTTGACTTGGGTCCCTAAAACCATGAAAACAATGCAAAAGAAAAAAGTTATGCAAGTATGGAGAAGGAAGAAATTTGAATCCAAAAGTCTCTTCAAAACTCCAGCCAACAACACATTTTTCTGACTAGGTTAATTCATCCTTGATATTCCAAGTATTTGATGGTGAAACCCTACCAAACAGAGACTATGCATACAATTAAGGGGAGTTTGCGATTCTTGAATATTCTTGCAGAAAGTGATCCGCGAGTGATCCCTATGAAATATTTTATGAGTCACCCATGGAAATTCATCCTTTGAAAGATAATCTCTCAGGAGCAGCTCGATTGTAGAACATGATTCCAATATTGACCTCTTCCACCGGATCACAAGGCAACAATATTTCTTGAAGCTAGAGGAGGTTATGCAGGGAGTGGGAGTTGGTTCATCACATGAAGAAATGAAAACATATCATGGACCACATTGCCAGAAATAAATAGCACCATGAAAGGGGGAGTAAAGTACCTATGAATAACTATTATTCATGAATAAAAGAAGCATCTTGTCAGGGGGAGTACTTGAGCACCTTGTTTGCCATTGATGTCAAAGGGGCAGAGAATGTTGAAAGGGAAAGAATATTTCCAACAATGACAAAGGGGGAGATTGTTAATATAGGTTTTCATTGTTGTCAATAGTTGATGTCAATCATTGATGTGTGTGGCCGGAATAGAAAATATTCTTGAAGATGACAGAGGACGATTGAAAATGATTATAACTCTTGTTTAAGATGTCAAGACACAAATGAAGTGTCAATCATGTATCTTGATGATCATAATGGAAGACTACCATATCACCCCACTTGATAAAGGACTATAATACATACACATGACGACATATCCTACGTTCAATGATCTTGATGATAGTGCTACATGATTACATGTCTTACGTCTGATAATTTGATGATTACATGAAAAATCTCTAATGATGTGAAGCTTGATTTCCTTATGATGAAGACTACATAATGATGTTCCATTTGATTGATGAAATATCTCTACACTATCTTAAGGGAAACTAGACTAGTAACCATATGTTGAAGAAGGCAAGGACATGATGATGGTGATCCTATGTGAATAAGTCTAGGACCTGATTATGAAGACAATCAATGAAGAAATCAAACCATGAAGAAGCCCTACACTCAAAGTCATTATGACCTGCCTCCATTTCTGCACTCATAAATAATTAGTCACATAAAAAAAAAACATTTCACTACCTTAGAGGTAAAATTCCTTAATGATACCTACACCATTTTGAAGAGGATAATGTTTTATTTCCAACGATCTATTACTCATCCATAAACTCAAAGCAGTTTGAACGCGATTTATTTTTCAAGTTTAAGGTAAAATTCTATGAGTGAGCCGACCTAAGCTGACTTCTGTAGGCTCATGCGTCATGGCCAATGGATGTGTCTCTTCGCCAAGAATTAAAATGAGTATAAATATAAGGTAATACTCCTGATTCGACCCATAAAAATTTGGGTGAAAAACAATGAAATTCAAATAGAAATAAGAGGAGGCGAAGGAGGACTTTGAGACCTGTGGGCCTTTTTTATGGGTCAATTCTTCTATATTCTATTACAGCTCGGTGTACAGTCACTCCTATTTGAAAATATGTTGCAGTTTCTTTGTGAAGAAGATTGGACACTTATGCCTTTTAAATCTTGGATTTCAGAATTGTAAAATCTCAATTACAAAACTAAAGAATAGTAATTTAAAAAAAGGCTCGGACTGAAGATTAGAAGATCAGATCGCTATTGTGAGGTTCAGATTAAGGAATGTTCGGAAATCTTTTATTGAGACTACAATGACACATGGAAGCTCAAAATTAAAGGTTGGACAATCTTGTTGGACAGTTCACTTCAACTCGGACTTGTTGTGATAATGTAGTTGTGCTTGTAAATCATGGACAGTCACATGAATTTACTTGTACAATTTAAGGATTTCATCTCTGACCTTTGATTACAGTGTTATATTTGAGTGGACAACAACTTGAAGTGTACACATTTGTGGTGCTTTCAAAACAATTATTGAGTTATTGTAAGCTTGGATTGCTGACCTATGCAGGGGCATAAATATCTGCGGCTGGGCTAAACAAACTTCCTCTAATGCAACTCAGAAAGGATAGTCACTTCAAAGCTTCTTGAATTACTGATCTAAGGAGGTATAACAACTTGGTGGTGTACTAACCTTGAATTACAATCAAGATCATTGAGACTCATTGAGGTGTATGGAGATTTGAGAGTTGGAGCTTAGAACAGTGAATTTGGAGGCTTGAACTAGTGTAGCATCCTTGGAGCAGTGAGGTTTTTGGACAATGGACTATTAGGAGCGCTGGAGCAATGAAGTACTTGGAACTCTTAAATATACCTTAGGTAAATATATTAAATACATTTTAAGGATTTCTAAAATCCTATTGAAGATCTTGAAGCTGCCTATTTGGAGTCAAACCTTGAAGTTGCTAATGAAAAATAAGTGCAGATCTTGGACAACTTATTGAACGTCTTGGACCTGTTTGGGAGACTATGATGCATTCATGATGTCATCATGAGGTGATATAGAAGAGAAGTGTTTGTGTAACATGAAGAGCAGTGGTGACACCTTCATGAGAAACCAAGTTTTCATTGATGAGCTAAGTGCTAAAGGTGACATTGTGAGGCCTTGTTGCTAATGATATTGGGAGCTATAAAGAATCATCAAATGTATCCTGAATAATTGAAGGAAAGGGTTGGAGCCTTAGAGGATATGAGTCCTCAAGAAGACTAGGTTGGTGCTTGTACCAAAGATTCGGTTGGAGCCTCAAAGTCACAAGTTTGGAGCCTTGGAAGATAGGGTTCATGCCCTAGAGGTGAGAGCCTCGTGAAGTCGAACTAGGTGCTTGGAAAAGTACAGGTTGGTGCCTAGAAGGATTGAAGATTGGTGTCTTCATCTAGGGTTGGAGCCCTACACATTATTGTACTTGATTTATTGTAAAGAAGATATTAATAAAATCATTTACTCTTATTGTTCATTTTTTCTTCTAATATTAAGTGATCTAACTGGTAAAACTAAAAATTGAAAAGAAATACTGATTCACCCCCTTCTCATTATTTGCAACAGTTACACTCCATGGAGACTCTAGATCTGGGGTTGGTTACACTCTATGGAAACTCCAAATCCATTATTTACAGTCTATGGACACTCATTTATAGCCTATGGAGACTCTGGATCCATTATTGATGGTGTCACTGGTAGCTCTAAATTTACACTCGTGTCATTAGCAGATATAAATTTTCACCTCCCAATTTGGTCAACTGGTTGGACCACATTGAGATGTTAAAATAGTCCTTTGTTGGCATCTCCTTCAAACATGTTTACATGGAATTAAACAAAGTGGCAGATGTCAAAGAAATTTTTGCTAGCGACTCCAACTATATTTCATTACAAGCTTAGAGGCAAAGACGAGGTGCTAGAAGAGGGAGAGATTGCCCCATGCTGAACTCACTTAATGCTTCATGCTTCAGGATTTATTTTTCTGCTATTACATTTTTCTTTTTGAACTATGTTTTTTCATAATTGGATAAAAAAAAATTATTACATAATCCATCCTTTTAAATCTTTCGTTTGAATACATTAATATGCATATATGCATTATAATGGACATATATGAATTTCACCTTTATTTTGAAACTTATATATCTTTTGGAAGGAGAAAAAGTATTTAAAACTTTTCTTATAGAAAAACAATGTTATCATGGCTGCAATGCCTTGCACACCTAAAGTCAACGTAATTGTATGATGGTACAGATAGAAGATGGGAGAAGACTCAGTTTCCTTACTTTCGTGTCTCGACGAAAAACATATTTTATATAATATTAATTAAAAATGGGATCTGGTTTTTGTGCTCGATTGCGCTATTTATAAATATATAACAATTCACGACCTGGACGGTGAAACTTTGTATTAAGTGATCAAAGAATACTAATATACTATTATATTTCAACGAATGGATAAATTAATATACAATTATATATGTAAGAATGGATAAGTTTGAGATTTTATAACTGTGATTAATTATCCGAAATATCAACAACCAAATAAATTGTTAGAACTGTATTGTATTCCCCTTATCATTTACTTGTATCTCCGAAATTCCGTAATGGAAAAATAGATATCGAAGTGTCGAAAATATGAACTAACGAGTGAAATTATATTTTTAATGGTTAAAAACAATATTTTAACTAGTAGGTTAGGGGTAACGTCTATAAGAGATAAATTATGAATAAAAGTTTTGGGTATTATTTTAGATTTTGATTTATAAATAAAATTTTTACATACTAATTTAGATTCTGATTTATAGGTTGAGAGATTTTAAGGATGAATATTTGTTTTAAAGTTTAGAAATTTTAATAATATTGGTTAATTTTTAATACATAAATTATAAAATGTTTAACAATATTTTAACATACATATTCAAATGATTTTATATAATATTTTTAATTTTTTTTTGACAATTTTTAAAATAAAACAATTTTGTAATATAAAATTTGCAATTTAAAAAAATCGTTCAAAATAAATTGAAATTTGGAAATCTTGTTTTTTTTTAAAAACCATCCAAAACTAGCCCACCTGCCCTTCAAATTTTCCTTGTCTATAGATATTTATTTATGTATATTTTATATGACTTCAAATTTTCATTCTCTAGATATTTATTTATGTATTACTCATGTATATTCTATATGACTTATGACTTTGTGTAACCTAAAAGTTTCATATAGTATTTTCTGGGTTTGAAATGTAGTATAATGGCGTTCTACACTACTCTATTGTCCTTGCATCTGATAATAATGGCGTTTTGGTTTGGGTCTCTCCTATATTTATTTATGCTAATGAGCGTCAACCTGAGATTGATGCTTCTGTGCGCATATCTTATGGATTAGGGTTACATCTCACGGGCGATTCACATTATTCTTGGATTCTTATGGGTAAAATCCCTTTTATATTTTCTCGACCTTGCGGTCGTTAGTAGTAGCTACAGCCAAGGGTTTCGGCGTCTTTCGCTATGGCTATCTCCTTCTCTTTAGCGTTGGGTTCGTTCTGACCATTCTATCGAGTGTCCGGCATGACTTCGATCATGTCTTGTTCATCGGCCCATACGGTTGCACATTCTCTTCTCAAAATTATTAAACTCTTTGACAGATTCCAACACTTTTAGAAATTATTAAAATGTAATGTTTAACATATGTATGTATACGAATGAGCTAATTTGTAAACCGTTTACTAGTGATTGAAATTTAGTGATATAAATGTCTGTAACCTTGGTTTTGATCATATTCCTTCAAGAAAATTGTATACATATATATATAGATACCTTAGAAACTAACTGTGTTAGTTCGATAACCAATGAATTAGTATCCTGATGCTCTCTAGGGTTTGTTGGAATATTGATAATTCCAAAATAATCTCCCTTCTTCAAACACAGAGAAATTAAAATCAAAATTTTTGTTGCAGACAGAGATGGCATGAAAATGCTTTTTTCTATTTCATTAAACAAAACTAAAAACTATTACAAATTTCTTCCTCACTGGAGGAATTCACAGAATAATATCAAGACTGCTACAGACGCAGTGCTCTAAAACAAATCTCTCTCTCTATCTTTCTCAAAATGTACAGACAGTGCTCTATTGGTCTTACTGTGTTTTTCCTCCCTGCGGGCTCTCACACAGCGATTACAGCAAAAATAACATTACATTGTATTATATTCAGCCTCATGGGCTTTTCACCTTTTATATAGCATGACGGGAACAAAACCCAAAGAAATAAAACAAATTAGAAAGAAAAACTTTGCGGAACTTAAAAGAAATCAAATGCGCGACGTACGAGTGGGGACCACATCGCAGTCGGCAATCGGCGATCAACGGATCGGCGGATCAAACAAAAGGTGCGATGGTGCGATATTGCGATGGCGCGATCAAACGAAAAATGCACAAAGTAACATTTGTGATTTGCGATGGGATCACATCGCAAATTGGCGATCAAACAAAAGATGTGATTAGCGGCATTGCGATTTGCGATGTGCGATCTGCGATAACGTGATCGCGCGATCGCATCGCGGATCAAACATATGGCGGAACACTTTGAACATTGTAATCTGCGATCATGCGATGGTGCGACAATTGCATTGCGGCTTTCAATCGGAACACAACAATTTGCGGTGGTAACACATATTGCGATTGTGATTGCGATTGTAATCGCATTGCATCGCGACTCTACACATCAACAAGACACTTGACACAAAAACTTGCGATCTGCGATTAGCGCATAAGTGGTAAGGACCACTTGTCCTCCCTTTTCAGAAAACTTTAAGTCTTTCCGCTGTTTAAACACATTTTCATCAATTTTGGTTGTTGAGGGCTTAAACGCTTGAAATGACTGTTTTTAATAACTTATGCTCCTCCGTAAATCAGATCTACGGGAAAATCCTCATTCCACTGTGAGACGGCTCTGCCCATCACCATAATCAATTTCTCCTCTGTCATTTGTGGCTATGGCCCATCAAAGATTAAATTCATTCTTACGGGTTTTTCATTCTTCTTAAATACAGAGTGATGTGCAGTCAAAGCTTCTACTACCTTTGTACTTTCTTCTTCCTGCCCAAGGCTGGCAGGTGACTTTAATATTTCAACACTCCCCCTTAAAGTCATCTACTAGGTTATCAATAATACGCAAACATTTTCTTAAAAATTCAAATGTCTTTTGTCCCAATGGCTTTGTTAAAATATCTGCATATTGCTGCTCCGTTTTACAATGCTGTAAAACAATTTCTCCATTGTTTACCAATTCTTTGATATAATGAAACTTTGTATCTATGTATTTTTTTCTCTTATGAAATACTGAATTCTTTGAAAAGGAAATAGCTGAGTTATTGTCACAATAAATCGTTGTCCCTTTTACCTGTTCTTGACCTAAACTTCTCAACATCCTTCTCATCCAAATTGCTTGACACGCTGTTGTTGTAGCTGCCACATATTCTGCCTCTGCTGTAGATAATGCTACAATAGGATGCTTCTTAGAAGCCCATGAAATGGCTTCTGAACCCATATGAAAAACATAACTAGAAGTGCTCTTCCGATCATTTACACTTCCAGCCCAATCACTGTCAGTGTATCCAACTAATTATGAATTTTCTGAAGTAGTATATAAAATGCCAAATCTTTTAGTTCCTTTCACATACCTCAGAATTCTTTTTGTTGCTTGCCAATGTGCTTCTTTTGGATTCTCCATAAAGCTGGAAATTAAGCTGACAACATGCATAATATCCGGCCTAGTTGCAGTCAAATACATGAGACTGCCAACTATGCTTTTATACAAACTTGGATCAAAATACTTGGTGCTGTCATCTTTACTCAACTTCAATCCCATTACTGTGGGAGTAATTACTGCTTTGCACTCCTACATGTTAAATCTTTCTAAAACCTGATTCACATACTTTGTTTGAGAAATAAAAATCCCTTTCTCATTTTGTTCCAATTGTATTCCTAAGAAGTATCTCAACAAACCCATGTTAGTCATTTCAAATTCTTCTTTCATGACTGTTTTGAAATTTTCAACAACGTCATTATCATTACCTGTAAATATTAGATCATCAACATATAAAACAACAATGAGCATTTTACCATCATTTTCCTTGATTTAGAGGTTGGGTTCTCCCTCACATTTTTCAAATCCATTTTCTAGTAGATAGGAGTCTATCCTATTGTACCACACTCTTGGTGCTTGCTTCAACCCATAAAGAGCTTTCTTCAATCTGTAGACTTTGTGCTCTTGGCCTTTCTTCTCATATCCGAGAGGTTGTTCAACATATACCTCTTCCATTAAAACTCCATTTAAAAATGCAAATTTTACATCCATCTGATATACTTTCCGTTTGTTTTGTGTTGCTATGGACAACACTGTTCTTACTGTCTCCATTCTTGCAACTGGTGCAAAAAAATTTTCATAATCAATCCCATGCTTCTTCTTATATCCCTTGACAACAAGTCTGGCCTTGTGTCTCTCTATTTTTCCTTCAGCATTGCTCTTGGTCTTATAGACCCATTTAACTCCAATGGCTTCTTTACCTTCCGGGAGATCAACCAACTCCCATGTTTTGTTCTTCTCTATGGCATTAATTTCATCATCCATAGCTTATATCCATTTTCTATCTTTAATAGCATCTTCAAAATGAATAGGGTCATTAACTTGACAATACAGAGAAAATAGGGAATTCATGCCTTCACTTGCCACTCCCTGCACATAAATTTCATTAATGCTTCTGAATTTTGTTCCGCTTTCATTTGGTGTAGTCGTGCTTGAAGAAGCACTCGAATCTGCTCCATGTGGTGTGCTCGGCGATGCACTCCCAATTCTTCTCAAGGGTGTCTTCGCTGCCGCTTGAGGTGTCCCTTGCTGTCCTTATGTTGGTGGAGATTGTGCAACGGATGAGTTGTTAATTTCAACCACATCTCCCTCATCTTCATCATGAGATAAACAACTTTTAACCTTAACTATTTTCTCGATGTTTCCATCCCATGCTTCCTCTTCAATGAATTGCACATCTCTGCTTATCAAAAACTTCTTTGTGGATGGGTTATACAATTTATATCCTTTGGAATCTTCACAATATCCAAGGAAAATGCAGTTCTCCCCCTTAATATCCAACTTCTTTCTCAACTTGTCAGGAATGTGTGCATATGCCATACATCCAAAAACTCTCATGTGGGTGACTCCTTGTTTTCTTCCACTCCATGCTTCTTCTAGAACTTTGTTCATCACAGCGTTTGTTGTGCATATATTTAAGATATACACAACACATTTTGCTGCTTCTGCCCAATACTCATTCGGCAAGTCTTTTTCCTTCAGTATACTTCTCACCATTTCCATTATGGTTCGATTCTTCCTTTCAGCAACTCCATTTTGTTGCGGTGTGTACCTTGTGGTAAATTGCTTGTGTATGCCATTCTCTCTGCAGAAACACAGAAATTCCTTTGATATATATTATCCTCCTCTATCAGTTCTGAGAACTTTAATGTATTTTCCACTCTGTTTCTCTACAAGAGCTTTAAAGTAGAATTTTTTTTGAAAGACTTCACTCTTATATTTCAGAAAATAAATCCACACTTTTCTTGTGAAATCACCTATGAAGGTCAGCATGTAGTTGCTACCTGAAACTGATGCTGTCTGCATCGGCCCACATAAATCTGAGTGAATGATCTCTAAGGGTGATTTTTCCCTTATGCTTTTCTCTAATGGAAAAATTTCTCTGTGTTGCTTTACCAAGATGCAGCCTTCACATAGGCTGTCAGGCTTCTCAATCAATGGTAAACCTCTTACCATTCCTTTTCTGTGCAACAAATTTAATCCTTCGAAATTGAGATGTCCAAATCTCAGATGCCATAGCCAATTTTCATCTTTCTCTTCCTTCTGGAAGGCTTATCGTGTTATAGCTGCTATGCTTTTTCCTTTTCCCTTCAAGTCAATATTGAGCTTGAGCGGAAACATTCTATTGCTGGTCATTTGAATTTCAACAATGATTTTATTGCTTGGAGGTATATCTTTTATGGTGTACACATCATCCTTAAATATTACATTGTAACCTTTGTTTATGAGCTGCCCTACGCTCAAAATATTACACTTCAAACCTGGAACATAATATACATCAGGAACAAATTTCTTCTCCCCATTTCTTGCTCGAATACTAACTCTGTCTTTTCCTTTGACAGAGATCTTAGTATCAGTCCCTGTGGTTACTTTGGATTTTACTTCTTCATCTAGATTGGAAAACATTGCTCTGTTTCCAGTCATATGATTACTACATCCTGAGTCTAAGAACCAAACATCATCTTCTCTATCTTGTGCTACATTACATGCTAAAAGCACATTACTTGGGTTATTTTCTTCTTTTGCTACATTAGCATTCTGCTTATTCTTCATGTCATTTTGCTTCTTTCTACATTCATTGGCATAGTGCCCATATTTCTTGCAATAATGACATTAGACATTGGATTTTTCATACCTTTTTCCATGAGCATGTTGGTGTTGGT
Organism: Pinus albicaulis; assembly: GCA_034641835.2. NCBI lineage: Eukaryota > Viridiplantae > Streptophyta > Pinopsida > Pinales > Pinaceae > Pinus > Pinus albicaulis. Next base: position 1,555,083,274 of record CM076579.1, read on the forward strand.
GTCCACCTTGTTGGTTGTTGCCTTGGCCGTGGCTCTGACTTTGACTTTTGCTCCTTCCATGTGAATGTGAAGGGTTGTTCCTTCCGCCTCTATTTTGGCTTCTACCTCTTCCTCTTCCTTTGCCTTGACCTCTTCCTCTCCCTGAAGGCATTTGGGTCTTGAAGACATGCTCAAGATATGAATTTTCATCTCTGCTCAATCTATGTTCATGAGTTATCAGTGAGGCATGAAGTTCATCCACTGTGAATTGTGAGAGATCTTTGGTCTCTTCTATGGTGGTAGCAATAACATCAAACTTTGAGGGTAAGCTCCTCAATAGTTTCTCCACAATCCTTCTTTCTTCAAGAGTTTCTCCATGGCACCTTATCTAATTTACAATCCCAATCACATGTGTAAAAAATGTGTCAACATTATCTGACTCTTTCATGCAAAGAGTTTCAAAATATCTTCTTAGCAACTGAAGTTTTGATGTCTTAACTTTCTCCATACCTTGATAGGCTACTTTTAGAGTTTCCCATGCATCCTTGGATATCTTAGCTGCTGTTATCCTTGGAAACACACTCTCATTTACTGTCTGATACAAATAGAAGAGGGCTTTAGAGTCCTTCTTTCTATTATTATTCAATAAATCCTTTTCTGCTTGAGTTAAGGCATTAAAAGCCTACTCATCTGCTGGTTCTTTAAAACCATATTCTACAAACTCCCATAAGTCTTGTGAGATAAACAGGGCTCTCATGGTAATGGCCCAATAATCATAATTCTTTCCATTAAATTGTGGAAGCTGAACATTTCCAATGCTCATTCCTATACTTGGTCCAGCCATTGCTTTTAACTGAACTTCTGAACTTAAACAAAATGTCTTTCCTTTTCTCTGAAAGAAAAAACTCTTTTAAGTGATAAACAACAGCTCTGTTATCTTTGGGAAATACCTAAACTTTTGACTTCTGTTGAGCTTTCACACTACTGGAGAAAACGCTGCAACAAGTCTTCTTCTTCTTCAGCTTCTTTGAATCCTTCAAAGAGCCTAAACTAGCTTTTATACCATGTTGGAATATTGATAATTCCAAAATAAACTCCCCTCTTCAAACACAGAGAAATTAAAATCAAAATTTTTCTTGCAGACAGAGATGGCATGAAAATGCTTTCTTCTATTTCATTAAACAGAACTAAAAACTATTACAAATTTCTTCCTCAGTGGAGGGATTCACAGAATACTATCAAGACTGCTACAGACGCAGTGCTCCAAAACAAATATCTCTCTCTATCTCTCTCAAAATGCACAAACAGTGCTCTATTGGTCTTACTGTGTTTTTCCTGCCTGCGGGCTCTCACACAACGATTACAACAAAAATAACATTAAATTGTATTATATTCAGCCTCACTGGCTTTTCACCTTTTATATGGCGCGGTGGGAACAAAACCCAAAGAAATAAAACAAATTACAAAGAAAAACTTTGCGGAACTTAAAAGAAATCAAATGCGCGACGTACGAGTGGGGACCACATCGTAGTCGGCAATCGGCAATTGAGGGATCGACGGATCAAAAAAAAGGTGCGATGGTGCGATGGCGCGATCAAACAGAAAACACGCAAAGTAACATTTGCGATTTGCGATGGGATCGCATCGCAAATTGGCGATCAAAGAAAAGATGTGATTGGCGACGTTGCGATTTGCGATGTGCGATTTGCGATGGCGCGATCGCACGATAACATCAGGGATCAAATATATGGCAGAACACTTTGAACATTGTGATCTACGATCGTGCGATGGTGCGACGATCGCATCGCGGCTTTCAATCGGAACACAACAATTTGCGGCGGTAACACATATTGCGATTGCGATTGCAATTGTAATCGCATCACATCACGACTCTACACATCAACAAGACACTTGACACAAAAACTTGTGATCTACGATTAGCGCATAAGTGGTAGGGACCACTTGTCCTCCTTTTTCAGAAAACTTTAAGTCTTTCCACTGTTTAAACACATTTTCATCAATTCTGGTTGTTGAGGGCTTAAACGCCCGAAATGATTGTTTTTAATAACTTCTGCTCCTCCGTAAATCAGATCTACAGGAAAATCCTCGTTCCATTGTGAGACGGCTCTACCCATCACTATAATCAATTTCTCCTCTATCATTTGTGGCTGCAGCCCATCAAAGATTAAATTCATTCTTACTGGTTTTTCATTCTTCTTAAATACAGAGTGTTGTGCACTCAAATCTTCTACTGCCTTTGTACTTTCTTCTTCCTTCCCAAGGCTCGCAGGTGACTTTAATATTTCAACAGGGTTTCTTAGAATTTATTAATCTTAGCTTGTTTTGGTTTTTTTCTTATTTAGTTTGATGTAAAATTTGAGATTATAGGTTTTAACCGTCAAATATATATATATATATATATATATATATATATATATATATATATATATATATATATATATTTAAGAATTAAAATATTTTTGAAAACATCAAATCTTTTTATACTTTACAAATATAAAAATGGTGTAAATTTATATATAGTTTGCTAGCAGGGAAATGAGAAACTTATTACCACTATTACTTGTCTCTTGTTCTTACAATTTACTGTATTACAATGTTTAATTAGTATTATTATTTCTTAATAAATAAATAAATTAATTAAATCACAAATAAAATAACGAATAACTAAATTTGAAATTGTAATTTTTATTTGCGTGTAACCTACAACATAAAATACTCTTTTGTCTCATGTTTATGTGCAAAATACTCCTCAAATGGGACAAGTATGAAAGGCATGATTTCGGCAGGTTATTGTTTACCTCTAATACAGCTTCCAAAAAGAAAATCCTTCATCCTATTTTCAATGTATAATATATTTTAAAAAACAAATTTATTCACATGTGTGAGAAATATAAGGGATGATTTGTTCAGGATGAAGAGTTTCTATAAAGAATATGGAAGAGTAAGAGTAAACATTGTGGATAGATTTACTCAAAATAATCCATAGAAATATTCACATGTGTGAGAAATATAAGGGATGAGCGGTTCAGTTCGAAGAGTTTCTATAAAGAATATGGAAGAGTAAGAGTAAAAATTGTGGATAGATTTACTCAAAATAATCTAGATCTTTTATTAAAGATCTTGTTAAATCTGGTTCATATTCCAAATAAAAAGAATATTGTTGAGAATTTTTTTCAACAAAACTTCAATAACCAACAATACAATCTTATATTAATAAGTATGTATTATTCAAAGTTATCCCTTTAATACTTACATTACATTATTACAAATATTAATACTAAAATATAAAAAAATTCCAATTCACACTCCACATTTGTCTGACTGGTCTTAGTTGGCACTTATCCCCACTCAGAAGTCTCCCAGACCATGCTATTTTCACCATCACAATTTTCGAGCTTCCCATTCAACTCATTTAAGACATAACTTCGTGTGACAGTATTTGATGAACTCTGTATAATTGACACTTCTTAATCTTCCTAAGGAAAATCTCGATACTTGACCACCCTATGGACAAACTCCCATCTATCGAAATGCAACAAACTACACTTTTGGTAGTTGTATAAGTGAGTTTTCTGATTACTGGGCATATTCAACAGCCAATTATGCAATGAAACTTTCTATACACACATGGATGCCATAACATAACATGTAGTCAATACCTTTGAAGATCGAAGCACAACAAGATGCATCGACACATAAAATATTCACAAAATTAATCTAACCATGGTTCTCTCCGCACTGAAGAACATTGAGAACCATTAAGTTAATTATATTCTTTTGTTTACTAATTGGTTTTTCATGTTTTACAAAACTAGATATAACTAAAATACACACCAGCCCATATATTTTGTTCTTGAAAATATGATTTGCCATAGTCTTCACACACACAATCTTTGTACCTATTGCAAAAATAATACTATGACAATGACATATCCACAACTCTAAATTATTTGGGGCTTTGTCTTGAGCCCTTTCAAGAGAGTGATTGTGCTCTAAAATAGAGCACTTGGAAAACTTGCTTCTTGTCAGCATCAAAATCGACAATCAATAATTTGATCTAATTTTAAATGGAGTGGATGCATTCTCCAACTTTTTGGAAGCAAGAATAACATTAATTAATTATGTTGTGGACAGTGAGGGAAGCAGTCTAGTCATCAAACACGATGGAGAAGGACAATAGAAATTGTGATGTCCTGCGTTTAAAACCATAGTCTCTCAAATTCAATTTGACTCTCTCATGCCATGATTTTGTCTCAAACTTTTTCCTCGGTCTCCCTGAGATCTGAAATTGAGTCCATCCACAACAACACGCACAATATTTCTACAATGGGAACGATTTGAGTGTAGGGATGCTTCCTTGCCTTCCGTTCAGATTTTTGATGGTTGCCCATAATAGGTATCAACAATGGTTCCTTAACACAATTATCTTGACCAAAGTAGCCCCTTGAATGCAACTATAGAAAATGGTGAGTGAGGAGGTCAGATGTGTTAGTGTCAGTATTTGCATACTTCCACGAGGCATAAAACACATTTTTCATGTGCATCTTCAGTGTCCCACTCTAATGAATTTTCAATCATTCCATTAGGTCATGATATAAAATTGTTCCATTGGTGGTTGTCCTTGACAAATGTCCCATTTTCCTTCAGAAGTATATGCCTGTTGACCCTCTTCCATGTCTTCATCATGCTGAAAACAAGTCTTCTCTCATTCCACTTTTAGTAAAAGTTACTCATTGAGACAGTTTATTTCATTTCTCATTAGGTCAGTAGGGTTTCATTAGGTAAATCATTACATTGTCTCATTTTCAATAAAGGGAAGCAGAAGGTGTGAGATTGATCCCAATAATGTCTCTTTACCATGTAAATATGATCTCCAAAATCATTTCCAAAGTTGTATTTTGATTTCAGGTGTGAGTTTCATTCCAAGATGTAGTGTAAATTTTTATCCACATAATTTTATGTCAGTTTAAATGTAATAAGTACTCGGCCTCCCAAGGCTACCAACTCAGACTTCCACATGCCAACACATCAAGTGTCAAATACAAAAAATTCTCGACTTTATCAATTGATCAAATGTCAAAGGAATTTTTCTTTTTCCAAGGGTTCATAAGTCATCATTTTCCACAAGCACTAAACCCTAATTTTCTCTCCCACTGAGCTAGGGTTTTCTATGGAATCAAAGACATATGAGAAAATAGGCATAAGGTAGGTGATATTAGTAAGCATGAGGTAATTTCAAACTCATAAACATCATGTCTCCATCATTTTCCACAAAATCATTCCAAGATTCAAGCCATTTGCCACTAATAGGGCCAGTTTAACTTTAAACAATGTTTCGACCAAACAGAGATGAATTTCAGAGAGTTTTTTGTCCATCATAGGTCTAGGAAGAAAAAATTCCTTCATTTTCTACACAGGTTTCATGGTTTTAGAGAAATGTCAAAAAACACAGGTGCCATAGGAGATTTTCTACACTTCTAGAGTAATCTTGGGAAAATCAAGTTTTCTCATAGCTAGAGCATGAAAATGACTTTCTTTATGAGTCAAATGATAACTAGAGAAAGAGATATTTCCAATGAGCTATCATGAGATCAATTTGGATTTGAGGAAGGCCTGCAAAATTTGGCCGCAACATCACTCTCCATTTCTGCACCTTCATTTGGCACTTTTTTACCATTGTTGGGAAAATCAATATTGGACAAGGAAAATATAACCCAAAAAAAAATTGAAGGTAGAAATGGAAGGTAGACAGGATAAGATTTCCAATGAGCTGTCATGGGGCCAATTTGTACATCGGGAAGACCTCCAAATGTGGTTTACACAGAGGTGTTGCAAGGACACTGCACGTTTGCCACGGATGCTGCGCGTCTCAATTAAATTGCAGTTTATTTATCAACAGCTCTGCGCGCTTTCTAGGGACTTTATGTGTTTTCCCGGTTGCTTCAAAATTTCTCTTCCAAACCTTAAAATCTCACAAATTCACTTCCAAACCTTCAACAACAACTCTTCATGCCTCTAGCATGCGAGTAAGTAACAAATTTGATTCACTATATTTTATCAAATTTCATTTTGATGTGTGATTTTTTTGTAAGGGAATTTGGTGTCTCCTATTTCAAAACCCTAGTTTTCATTAAAAGCTAGTTTAAAATTTTTTCTCAGTCCCTTAGCCTTCATATACCTTTCCTAACATCACACAACACTTACTCAAATTCCTACACTGATATCCCCTTTCCCTAAACTATCATATCCTTCAAAACCCTAAGTCCTAGGTTTTCATTTACCTAGGCTCCCTACGCCATACCTATAATTAAATCCCCTATCCTAAAACCCCTCATAATAACTACCCCTATCACCTCCCTCATATTACAAATCCTTATTCCCAAAACTCCTCCGATATCCTCACAACAACCCTCACTTCATACACTCACCTTCCACTCCATCATCTCCATAGGCTCTGACACCAAAAATACCATTGATGAAGTGAGATGCATCAAAGCACAAAGAGAGGCAGAGAAGGATAAAGTCTTGCTTGAAGAGACACTAAAGAAGTAGGGCTTGAGAGGGTCAACCAACACTTGGAGTAGCTCTTGGCCAAGCTCAAAAGAGCCAATGCTAAAATTGAAAATTTGACCAATCATGGAGATAAAGAAAGGTTGTATATACTTGTTGAGGTGTCACTCCATGCCTCAAGCAGTCAATGAGAAAGTACCCTCATAATTTTGGGACATTTTTTCACTCATATTAATTCCTGCAATTTTTGATAATTTTCAACTGAAATTTTTTGCTAAGGGCACAGTGACCTGGACATTGCACTCCTTTTTTGGGCCTCCAAATGCCAAATGGCCATCACCAACAGTTTTATAATGATGAGGAAATAAACCCTAGGAATTTAATAAGATTTGGCGGAGAACTAGTCCCTCAAACATGCAAAAAACCACCTAAAAATAATGTTTCTGCCTCCTTTTTGACCTGGTCGATGCGCGTTTACCAGTCCTGGGAGATTTTCTTTTTGATAGGAAAAATCAAAACCATTTTGAAAAATAAATATAGATATAGAAGCTATACTTAGAGATATTTCTAATGAGCTATAATGGAGCTTATTTTTGCACCAGGAAGGCACTCCAAACTAGCTTGCAAAACAGGCTATTTTTCCTGCTTGGACACTGCGCGTTTACGAGAAAATTTCAAATTTTTAGAATCTTTAGAAAATATTCTCCAATTTGACTTTTTCACTTTGAGAAATGTAATTTTATTGAATTAAATTTTCAGGATGAATTTAAAAGTAATGTTTTTACTTTAATATAAGGTAGATACATTAGGTAAGTCATTAGTTGAGGTCAAATGAATCAGTTATTAGAGATAGGAACGATGAGAGGATGAGAGGATGAGAGGATTTGGTTTGAGGTCTATTTAGCTCAGTTCTTTAGAGGAGTTAGGGTTTGGACTCAGTTGGATGGTTTCCTTTTGAAGAGGCACATTTTGTATCAGTTCTAAGCAAGAATATTAATCAAATTAGCATGGGACTCATGTGGTATGAAGTTTAGTTTTAGTTTCTCCTTTTGTGCTCATTTGTTAGAATGTTTTATTTATTTCATCCATCATTTTATTTCTATTAAGTGAATTTTTCCAAGTTTGATGAACATAATCCATAATTTCTATGCTTTTTTTTGCGTAAATATTCATAGTCTGTAATTTCTTCAGTTTAGAAAAAGAACATGATTTCAACATGCTCTTTCCAGCTCCTCACTTGTCTTGATCATCCCACCATCAAAATCCTAAAGTGCTAAACCACTGTACCTACCTTGCCCCATAGAGAACCTTGCAAATTTTGACCTAATTTCCCTTGCTCTAACTAATTTTCTCATTATGATCCAGCATAACCCTATACAATCAAAATAAAAAATTCTGAGGTACTATACCGAGCCCAATATCTTCTTTCCTCTGTCATCTTGGTTATGATCTATACGGAGAGAGTCCTCTCCTTTCCTAGTAGGGTTAGATACTTGGCTAAGCGTGGCTTGTGGTTACCTCAGAATTTCCTTCTTCAGCTTAGTTCAAATCCGAGTGATAACATTTTACCGACCATATTGGGGAGGCGAAAGATCATATCTTCCCTGGGAAAGAACGAAAAAGTTTATATCTGTTTGCTGATGGTGGACAGCAATCAGACGCATATGAAGGTTGAAATTTTCACCTGGCGACTCCATCTTGATGCAAATACTCCACTGGAGGATCGACCTTGCTAGTAGAAAAATGGAAGGATATTACAAAAAGGTCAGGTATTCAAAGTGGAATTGTATTCAAGATCTAATCTTCTTTCTTGTAAATTATTTTTTTTATTTTCTTGCAACTATCCTGAAAGTTTTTTGAAGTTTGTTGTATGATAAAGATGATCAAAATCTTGATTCTACGTATTCGAAAGGTGTAAATAATGAGTTTTCCTTTGATCTTCATCCACATCCTTTTTTTGAATCTTATGATGACCATCTTAAAATTGATGAGCCTAAACAGATCAAGAATTATCCTACATCTTCTGTACATACTCCTACACCTTGTAAAATTCCATATCGATACAAACCACTCATCTTACCTCCTATACTCCATGCTTTCCCTGGAAATCATTACCTATAACTGCCAAGGCTTGATGATGAATATGAAAACATCACTACTGAGAGACATATGAAGAATTTTGAGACTTTTCTAGACTTTTTTGAAGTTGACAAAGAGGATGTCAGTATGAGGCTACTTTCTCTTTATTTGAAAGATAAAGTCAAGATTTGTTTCAAAAAATTTCCTGCCATGAGCATCTTAGATTTCTGGTAGTTTCTCAAAGTTTTCCTTGATAGGTGGGTGGTCAAAGAAAACACGTTCCTAATTCTAAAAGAGTATAACTAGCTAAAAATACATCTAATGGAGACAATACAACATTTTTCTGCCAGATTTAATCAAGTATATCATTCGATACCTGGTGATATAGGACCTCCTCCTAGCTCAGCTCTCTTACATTAACCGGATGCATCTTATCCAGAAATGGAGTTTCAGCTGAGATAAAGGAACCTTGCAACACTCGGAGAGATGTAAAACAGTGCAGTAGATGTAGAGGCTAATCTATTGATCAAAAGGGCAAAGCTGAAGGAAGAAGAGAAGAAGAACACTGCAGAGTATGTGACATCTTTAGAGGTAAATCTTGACATTATTGTAAGTAAAATAGGGGAAATGATACAAAGGATCACCATGAAAGATGTATTTTCCATTCAATATCATCATGACCAACTTATCCCATAAAAAGAAGAGATTGCAAGCCCTAAAAATTTTCCTACTAATCCTAGCTACAAAAAATTATAAAATGGATTGGTAGATCAATCCGAGGTGAATAAATCTGATAATATAATGTGTATGATTGGTGAGATTACTTATATTGATGATTTTCCAAATTTTTATCAGTATGATGATGGCTATGTTCTCCAAACTGAAGCTAATATTCCAGAGAAATCAGCAGTTGGTTTGTGGGAGGAAGTTTAGTTTCATCATCTTGAAAACAGTGATTAACCGATGCATATCAGCTATGAGAGTGATGAGGAAAGGCTAGAAAATTTGGAAGTACCTGAAGGATCTTTGCCTCTTTGTTTTACTTCATTTCAGTTCATCAGAGATAACTTTCATGCGATCAGAAATCAACACTCATTGATTTTTGATCTTAACAATCAAGATGATAATCAAATTTTTTATCACAGCTCCTTACCCTTGTGTTTCTCCTCATTTCCAAAAATAATAGAAAACTATAAGCAATCAAATAAGCGAGTGGTAAACACGATAAATGATGAACCTTCTCCTAAATTGGTTTGGAAAATCATTTGTGACATAGAATCTTCCTTAGCTCTGAATTTGCAGCTACCAAGTTCCATTGAATTTCAAATTGCAGATGAATGCTTGGAGGCTGAAACATATGATCAAATAATGCAAGATGATTTTGTACCATTATGTTGAATAATTTCAATTTTTAAAGGAAAAATTTCATAATATCTCTAAAAGAGAAGGATGGGTAGTTTGTAGAGTGTCATGTAGTCTCATTAAAACTGATGGATACGTTGCAGCAGTATTTCAAGTTTTTCATGACCCTACAGCTGATGTGTTGGATGATATCTACAATAAAATTAATTCTCCATTAGCTAACTATAAGCCTGAAAAAAGTGTTGATATAAACTTGATCCGACAGCCGACTTCATTTCCTTGTTTAGCAGCTGTTTCATCACGAAGATCACACATGGATTTGCAGTCATAGCAGGAGATTAATGAAGAAGATTCTTGTTTTTTTTATGATCATCAGGAAAAATTAGTCAATCAAAAGTTTCAGGATCCTTTTTTCAACTTGCTACAATAATAAAAGAAAGAAAGCAGAGATGTTAGGAAAATTTTAAAACCAAGGTACGAAGACTACCTAGAGTAGAGCAGTAACATATTAGATGGCTGGAAATTAATACGTATTCCTATGAATATCATTTCGCAACATTCTTGAGGTCATTCAATGTGCTTTGCAATCTCATCAAGATTCAATCTATCGACAAGTTTTGATGGGAGTTACCTTTTATTAGTTATTTCTTCTTGCTCATAAGAAAGCACTTGCATAAAATTCAAACAGCAGCTAGAATGCTTACATGGTTGCATTGGTTGTTCCTTTTCAATTGATCAAGTGTTGAATGGATTAGTTAGAGTAGGTTTTGTTGAATCAACTCAATTCTGAGCATTTTTTTCAGTTTGTTAGTTGTGTTTTAGTCTTAGTCAGTTCAGTTTATTGAGTCAAGTTTCTTTCAGTATTTAGTTTTGTTTTTAGCTATTGACTACATGCCGAATGAATATGCACTGGGTCTACAGTGTTCTTGGCACCTCCAAGGAGATACCATCCCCATATGGAGCCAATATTAGTGTTAGTATTTTCATACTTCCACCAATGATCAAAACACATTTTGCATGTGCATCTTAGGTGCTCCACTCTAAAGAATTTTCAAACATTCCATTAGGTCATGATATACAATTGTTCCATTGGTGGTTCTCCTTATCAGGTGTCCCATTTTCATTCATAATTATATGCCTAATAACCCTCTTCCATGTCTTCATCGTACTGAAAACAAGTCTGCTCTCATTCCACTTTTAGTCAAAGTTACTCATTGAGTGAGTTTCTTTAATTTCTCATTAGGTAAATAGGGTCTCATTAGGTCAAATCATTACATTGTCTCATTTTAAATAAAGGGAAGTAGAAGGTGTGAGAGTAATCCCAATAATGTCTCTTTACCATGTAAATATGATCTCCAAAATGGTTTCCAAAGTTGTATTTTGATTTCAGGTGTGAGATTCATTCCAAGATGTAATTTTATTTGTATCCATGTAATTTTAAGTCATTTCAAATGTAATAAGTACTCAGTCTCCCAAGTCTTCCAAATCAGAGATCCACATGCCAACACATCAAGTGTCAAATAAAAAAAGTTTCTACTTGAGCAATTGATCAAATGTGAAAGGGAGTTGTCTTTTTCCAAGGGTGCCTAAGTCGTCATTTTCCATAAGCACTAAAACCTAATTTCCTCTCCCACTAAGCTAGGGTTTGTTATGGAATCAAAGACATATGATAAAATAGGCATAAGGTAGGTTATATCAGTAAGTATGAGGTCATTTAAAACTCATAAAAATCATGTATCCATCATTTTCCAGGAAATCATTCCAAGAGTCAAGCCATTTGGCAAGTCATAGGGCCAGCTTCGCTTTAAACTATGTTTCTGACGAAACAGATATGAATTTGACAAAAGTGAGAGAGGTTATTGTCCATCATAAGTCCAAGAAGATAAAAATCCTTCATTTTTTACACAGGTTTCAGGTTTTTAGAGAAATTTCAGAAGACACAAATGGCACAAGAGAGTTGTTGCACTTCTAGAGTAACTTTGGGAAAATCAGGCTTTCTCATAGCTTGATTGTGAAAATGACTTTATTGATGAATCAAATGATAACTAGATAGAGGGATATTTCCAATGAGATATTATAAGCTCAATTTGGAGTTGATTAAGGCCTTAAAAAGTTGGTTGCAACATCACTATGTATTTCTGCACCTTCATTCAAAACTTCTTCACCAGTCTTGGTAAAATAAAATTTCGACAAGGAAAAACAACTCCAAACAGAAAACCAAAGGTATATTTGGAACAAAAATAGGATAATATTTCCAATGAGCAATCATGGGCCACTTTTGAACACCGGTAAGGCCTCCAAATGTTGCCAGCAAAAAGGTTTTGTAGGGACATTGCGTGCGTTTGACTGAAATTCCAGTGTATTTATCAATGCTGCTACACGTTTTCCAGGGACGCTCCGAATTTTCCCAGTTTCTTCAAAAATTATCTACCAGACCTTAAAATATCACAAATTCACTTCCAAACTTTATGAAATAAATCTTCATGTGTCGAGCAAGATAGTAAGTAAAAAATTTGATTCATTACATTTTATCAAATGTCATTTTGATGTGTGAAGTCTGCCTAAGGGAATTTGGTGTCTCATTCTATTTCAAAACCATATTTTTCATTAAAATATAATTTAAACTTTGATCTCAATCCCTTAGCCTTCATATACCTTTCCTAATATCACACAACACTTTCTCAAATCCCTACTCTGATATCCCCTTTCCCTAAACTATCATATCCTTCAAAACACTAATTCCTAGGTTTTAATTTACCTAGGCTCCCTACACCCTACCTAAAATTAAATCCCGTATCCTAAAACCCCTCATAATCACTACTCCCGTCACGTCCCTCATATTACAAATACCTATTCCCAAAAATCCTCCAATTTCATCACAACAACCCTCACTTCATACACTCACCTTCCATTACATCATCTCCATAGGGTTTGACACCAAACACACCATTGATGAAGTGATATGCATAAAATAAAAAAAAGAGGTAGAGAAGGCTAAATCCTTGACTTAAGAGACACTAAAGAAGTATGGCTTGAGAGGGTCAACCAACACTTGGAGCAGCTCTTGGTCAAGCTCAAAAAAGCCAATGCTAAAATAGAAAATTTTACCAAGAATGGAGAGAATGAAAGGTTGGATATACTTGTTTAGGTGTCACTCAATGCCTCAACCAGTCAATGAGCAAGTACCCTCATAATTTTGGCATATTTTTTCACTCATGTTAATTTCTGCAATTTTTGATAGTTTTCAACTTAGAAATTTTGCTAAAGGTGCAACGACCTAGATGTTGCACTTTTTTTGGGGGCCTCCAAATTCCAAAAGGACAACACCAACACGTTTATAATGATGCAGACATCAACCATAGCAAGCGTTAAAACATTTGGAGGAGAACTAGTCCCTCAAACATGTAAAACACCACCTAAAAATCACATTTCTCCCTCCTATTTGACCTGGTTGTTGCGTGTTTACCAGTGTTGGTAGATTAGATTTTTTACAAAGAAAATCAAAACCATTTTAAAAAATGAAGATAGATCAATAAAATACACTTGGAAATATTTCTAATGAGCTATCATGGAGCTAATTTGGACACAGGCAAGGAACTCAAACTAGCTTTCCAAACATTCTATTTTTCCTCCTTGGATGTTGTGTGTTTGCCAGAAAATTGCAAATTTTTGTATTCTTCAACAAATCTTCTCCAGTTTGACTTTTCAATTTGGGAAATGTAATTTTACTAATGTAAATGTTCAAGATGAATGTAAAAGGAGTGTTTTTACTTTAATCTAAGGTAGATACTTTAGTTAAGTCATCAGTTGAGGTCAAATGAATCAATTCTTAGAGATAGGAACGAGTCACTTTCCTCATCCTACACTCTAGCATGCAGTTCAGATTTTCATGTAAACCTCCCTAACCTCATGGATTCGACCCCTGAGGATGAGAGGAGGTGCTTTGTGGTCTATTTAGCTCAGTTATTCAGAGGAGATAGGGGCTGGACTCAGTTGGATGCTTGGATTTTGAAGAGACATATTTTGTATCAGTTATGAGCAGGAATATTAATCAAATTTGCAACTATTTTCATGGGATCCATGTGGTATGGTGTTTAGTTTTATTTTATCCTTTTCTGCTCAGTTTTTAGAATGTTTTGTTAATTTCATCCATCATTTGATTTCTATTAAGTGAATGTTTTCAAGTTTTATGAATAGAATCCATAATTTCTATGCTCTGTTTTGGGTAAATATTCAAAGTCTGTAATTTCTTCAGTTTATAAGGAAACCATGATTTCACCATGCTCTTTATAGCTCCTCACCTGTCTTGACCATCCCACCATAACCATTGTACCTACCTTGCCCCGTAGAACACCCTGCAAATTTTGACATAATTTCCCTTGCCCTAATTTCTTTGCTACTTATGATCCAGCACAACCCTATACAATCAAAATAAAAAACCCTGAGCTACTATACCTAGCCTAATATCTTCTTTCCTCAGTCATCTTGGTTGTGATATATACAGAGAGAGCCCTCTCCTTGCCTAGTAGGGCTAGCACTTGGCTAAGCCTGGTTTGTGGTTACCTCAGAATTTCCTTCTTCAGCCTGAGGTTCAAATCCAAGTGATAAAAGGATGACCCACTAGAAATTCTAATTTTTCTCAATTCCCAAAGCCATCTCATGGATTTGTGATCCAAAATGAGAATTGGATACTAAATAAAGAATGATCCATGATGCAATCTTCTGATCTAGGCGTGTGATAATACGCAGAAAAAATTCACAAAGAGCATATAAACAACACATAAATGGCGTATAAATGAGGAAAAATTGAGTACGATGAACACAAGGCATAGGAAAAGACACACTATATAGCCATTTGAATGGACTATGTTGAATGGGTCACCCTAGATAATTTTGTTTCCATTCTTACAAGTGTAGAAAGAACTCATTGGACCTTCCCATCATTGCAACTACATGAAAAAAGTGGGGGGAAAGTATGGACACAATATAGGAACACTAAAAAATGTCACACAATAAGTTGATTTAATCTCACACTCTTTCCTAGCTTATGTACAAAGTAGAAAACTTTAGATCTCTTCCATCTCTTTGAGCCCTCCTATGGGGAGTCAAGCCCATATAGGCTGTGATACCAACAATGTAATTGGAAGAGAAAATATTGTGGATAGATTCACTCAAAATAAATCATATTTTTCATTCAGGGCCATATTACAAGCCACATAAATATTTCGTGTGATATCCAACACATTCCAAATAAGGAGAATATTACTGAGAAAATATCTCAACAAAACTCCAATAATAAACAATCCATCCTACTTATATACTGATGTAAGCATTATTCCAAATTTTCTATCCTTTACAATCCAGCTATAAGACATTTTTTCTACAAATATTTATGCTTTGAAAATCCCTATGAAATTAGTGGGCGAGAAGCCATGTGGCGTAATGTGGCTCCCCCTTCGGACACCAAAATTTCTAAATTTATTAAAAGTCAATGCAACATAAGAATCCCTATAACACACTACAACTATTGATACACATTCAGATGAAGCATATGATGAGCATATCCCTCAACATATTCCCTTGAGAATCATTTTAGGTCATCAATTGAAAAAGAAAAAGTCAACAAATCCTCATCCACTTCTAATTGATATAGGAAGCATTCATCTAAAAATATTGCTTTCATCACCACTAACGAATTCTAAATGTTAAAAATTTAAAAATATAGAAGGGTCGGAGGTGAAGTATCATTGTGAAGACATGAAAATGCTAAAATATAGAATAGTATCGAGTGAAGTATGATTGGTTCAACTCTGTTTTTAATTTTGGATTACGTTGATATAATTCATCATTAGATTATTATTCTAAAAATACAAAAGTATTTTTTAAGAAAAACTCAGCATAATATTAAAATTGGTATTAAAATGAACTGTAACACCTGGGTTTAATTTCATTAAACATAAATCAATTTCAATTTACACATTGGAGCTTATTTTAAATTAATAGGATTAGCAAGCATGTTAATCAAGTTATGAGCTGAAGTTATTTTCCTGAATAAAACATTTAATTATGGTATGTTTCGATAAGCTGATGGTAAAAATTTTCTAGGATTCCAAGGTAGTTGGATTAAGCAATTACTGGAAGTTACCTTTCCTCTGAGGATAAAGGGAAAACACTAGAGAAGGAAAGGGGTTTTGTGCAGAAGAAAAGAAATAGCTATATATATGAAAGGAGAGAGTGTCCAGAGCTAGTAGAAACTAGTGGAACTCTACGACCTGTCATTGGAGAAGAGATTGGAGATGGGTCCTTAGGTCTACCTCCTTGATAAACACTACATAATCATAAGATGGTGAGGAACACTAGGGGATATGATGATGTCATTGCCTCTCTAATGGTTGGCAGGATACCATCAACCTTACTTATCTCAAATAAGTATACCATACTGGAATGGATTGGATAATGATTTCTAAAATATGTTAAATCCTGTAAATAGTTTTCCGAGTATGTGAACACTTGTTACAACAATAATTATTTAAATTCTTCGAATGTTGTATGAACAATTTTACTTTATGGAAATATTACTGTAAAAAAAAGAATTTTGGAAAGGTAAATGACTAAATATTCTTTAATGATATCTATCATAACCATAGGGGAAATCCTACAGTGAAAAAATAGTAGGATGGATAGTTATTCCATTCAGGGAAGTAATTCCCCAAATGGGACATTATGTCATGTAAAGGAAAACCAGGTAGATACACAAACCATGGGCTCGGTGTAAACCCTCTCGAGGTGGTCTGGTCACCCATGTAATTTGTTCTACTATGAAGGATTATTATCAAAGTAAAACCAAGAAAATAAATTGAACATAAAAGGAAATACTAAATAAATATATGCCAGAATTAAATTAACTGTAGATACATTGTACATCTATTCATTAGGTAGGAAAACCACAGAACTATAATTATTGAAACCAAACCCAGTTACAAAATTATTCCTCATGGGGATGAGAAAGCCTATATAACAAAGGTACATCTGAAACTATGAAACATGAACGGTATCATAACTGTTGAAATAGAGGTAAGATCAACAAGAAAGACAAGAGAAAGAAAAATAATGACATTCTTAATGAAAATATTAACCGAATAAGGGTCTTCATGAAAAATCCTTATGAACATTATTGACACAACGGGTGAAGTGTCGGATTACCTTGATTGCGCATATCTATAATCCATATATGTATTTAACAAATAAAATTCCAGAATTAGTCACAGCATCAGAGTGCATAATCCCTAATACCCAAATTTTCTATTGTGACAATCACTGCAAATATCACTGAAAAACTACACTGCTATGGGAGAAAACAAAAAAATAAATAAATAAAGGGTTTTAACCAAAATCAAATATATAAAAGAAGTACCCTTACGAGAATTACTTATTACAGAAATCACTACTAAAATACCAGTGCACACTTCAAATAACAAGTATTGTTAACTCAAACAATTGATGATTAATTACATCAAAACCCTCAAGTGGATGTGATTTCCAATCGCGTAACTATTAGCCTTAAACATTTCTTTGAGAAAACTTATGATAAAATCCTAAAAATACGTAAGGAAGGCTACCAAGAATGGCACAGAACACCTGTAGTGGAAAACTAGAGCCATTAGACAGGGAGGCTAGTGTGATAGCCGAATAGCTATGAGTGCAGGGTTTCAGGTTTACCGGCATAACATACAATGAAAACCGTAAAAGAAATTTTATGAACCAAAATAAACATACTATTAATGAAATCCCAAAACTGGAAGCAACGGAGAATTACCTTTGAGGTATACGGGTGGCGATCTCCTCACACCTATTAGTAGTAGTGAAATTTAACAAAATAAGATATACTGAAGGAAATAATCCATTCAACTAAGATAAGAACCATAAATACCTAAAAAAAAAGATAAATTTCTCACCTATATCATTTTTTGAAGGCGTGCTTCGATTGAAAAATTTTGTGGGAATTATTTCCCCGAAATGATAGCAGTTCAGAGAATGTGTAGCTTGACGGAGAGTGCAACTATCATAACTATGCTGATTTCAAAAAGGAGAAAAGGAAAAACCCTTAACCTCAACAAATTCCATACCAAGTAGGCTTGAATATGAAATAAAAATCAGGCAGGAAGTAATTTAATGAGGAGGAGGAGTCATCTTTATACCAGCTAGATAGAACGCCATGAAAGGAAAACAAAACAAGTTGTGTTGGAGTTGCAGAGAGGAGGTAGCCAACATCGACGCCAAGTGAGAAATTTGGTTAGGGTTCGACGGGTAGGGAAATACCCTAACCACCCCAGGACCCATTAAAAATGTTGATTTGGATGGAGTGTCGATGGTGGAGAGACATCAGATATGTCCCACCATTAATTGAATCATGAATCCAAAGGCTACAACTGATCCAAAAAAGAATAAAAAAATGAAAATCTGCATTTAATAATTGTTGCTATGGAATAAGAATCATAACTGTGTCATTATAGTTTTTACATTAAACATATAAATATATAAACTCTGCTGTCCAAAAAATGTAAAGAGAAATATGAAATAATTCCTTCTGAATCTTTTTTATTTTGATATTGCATAAAGTTAGAAATGACATGTATTAAGTTGTATAAAAATTTTATGTTTAGTATTTAAGACAGAAAAGGTATAACTTAGTGGATGATACATTCATTAGATAGACCTTTTGAAAATGTTAAGTATATGTGTTTGCATCAAGGTAAAAAAAAATTGTTGTTAATTACATCAAGTGATTATGATGATTATCTGTTAAGAGTAAAAAAAATTATTGAAGGGTAAGATTTTATGGATGAACATTACAGGTGATATCAGAGTAGCATTCAAACACTCGGACCTAAAAAGGGTCACCTAAATAACAATTGGTGTGTGTAAAAATGTGAAAATAATTAGGAAGAAGGGCTGACAGAGTGGGATGAGGAGGGGATCTTTACATCGAAATCCAAGGACTATGGGAAAAAATTACCCCTAACCAAGAAATGGACCCAGAAATGTGGGTGCAGTTGAGTGTAGACTAGCATCAACAAACCAGTGGATTGCTAGAGGAACAAAAACAAAAAAGCATCATGATTCTTGATACTGTGCAACAGCAACAAGAGGAAATGGTTCAAGTAAGAAGTGATATTCAGAGTTTTATGCTAGAAAAAGAGAAGATTCTTAATCCCTCTTAGATAAACAAAATCAAGGGATAGCTCAACCAAGACCAGAAAGAGACACCATACAAGAAGGTAAAAAATGACAACCAGCAAATGATAAGCTGGAAGGAATCCAAACACAAGGAAGTAATAAAAATAAGCCTTATAACGAAGCAGAGTCGGGAAATGTGTCAGGCGATAAAGAGATAAAAAAGCAGAAGGTCGAGCTACAAGGTGAATTCCAAAAAATTAAACGTCCCACATTTGATGGAGAACTTGAATAAGTAGTAGAAGTGTGGATAATTAACATGAATAAATATTTCCAAGTCTATGAATATAACAGCAACTAAACACTCATTTAGCGATTTACCAATTTTGTTAAAAATCCATATTATGGTGGGGAGAAGTCACAAATTTGTGACGAATCAAGGACCCAAATTCGACTTGGGACTAATGCCAGCAATACTTTAAAGATAAATATCTAACAAAGAATTTTTACGATGAAAAATCTCGGGAGTTTGATGACTTGAGATTGGGACAATTATCTCTGCATGGGTTTGTAACTAAACTTACATCCTTATTTTGATATGTGCCATATATTAGGGAGTACAAGGCCAAAGTACAACGATTCCTAAGCAACATACCTACTCATATGAAGGAGAGAGTCAAATTTGTAAGCCTAAATACCATGGACGATGTGATTTGAAAAGAATGTGTGTGCTATAAAAAATCCAGGGTAAAAGGAGAAGCTCGATGGAGTTGGCCGCCCAAGAAAGGACAGAGAAGTAATTCAAACTTTAAAAGTATCAGATCTTTAAATTTTAAGGGTGCTTCCAAAAATAGAGAAAATAAACAGCAAGGAAGAAACTAACAGAGAACCAAGTGGCCAGCAGAGGAATGACCCACTGAAGCATCCAATAGAATAGATCATGGACATACCTAAAAAATCCCATTACAGTGTTGGGGATGCAGTGAGACGCATTATTATAAGAACTTTCCTCACCATGGAAAAAACAAAACTGTAGTTAATGTGCAAGAAGCATCCATAGTGGGGGACGTGGTGTGAAACATACCTAGAATCAACGCTGCACTTGAGGATCGGCAAGTGGTCTACCATCCAACCATGATAGATCTGGAAGGTAAAATGTATTCCAATGCTATATCAATTTTGGTTGATCCTAGTGCTAATTTAAGCTACGTAAATCCAAATATAGTGGAAAAATGCGACTTGTAGAGCCAAAATTTTAAAAATCCTTAGCTAGTTCAATTGGCCACTGGAGTAAAGAGAAGAGTTAATGTTAAAGTTTCCAATTGTACCCTAGAATTTAGAAACCAACATATAAAGTTTTAATTAAATATTTTACCTTTAATCTTATATGATATATTATCGGGAATGGATTGGTTGGAAGTACATTGGTCACTAGTCGACTACAAGGATAAAATCATTTACTATAAGGTCGAAGAAGGAACATGCCAAGAGTTACAAGGAATTAAAGAGCCACTTAAGTTCCATCCTGTTACTGCATCTCAGTTGGGAAAATGAATCAGGAAAGGGTGTCAAATTTATGAAATTCAAGTAGGATTCAATACTTCTAAAGATATGACCCCCATGATGCAAAATATACCCATGATGCAACATTTTATGAACGTATCTCCAGAAAAAATACCAGGACCACCACCAAAGTGGGACATTGATTTTACCATCGAACTAATGCCAGGGCCATCACCGGTATCACAAGCACCATATCGAATGAGTTTTCTTGAATTGATAGAGATGAAAATGCAATTATGGGAATTGTTGGAAAAGGGATATATTCGTCCTAGTGTGTAGCCATGGGGGGCACCAGTTTTTTTCGTAAAGAAGAAGTATGGTACAATGCGAATGTGTATGGATTACGGACAACTCAATAAATTTAATGTTAACAACAAATACCCACTGACCATGATATATTATCTTTTCGATCACGTAAAAGGGGTAACTATATTTTCAAAAATAGATTTAAAGTCTAGGTATCATCAAATATAGATAAAGGATGAAGATATCTATAAACAATGTTTCCATACTAGATATGGGTGTTATGAATATATGGTTTTACCATTTGTATTAAACAACATACCAACTACATTCATGAGTTTGATGCATGACATATTTCACCGTATTTGGATAAATTTTTTCTGGTTTTTACAGATGATATACTAAGCTATTCAAGGATGATAGAGGAACACAAGGAACATTTTCATATAGTGTCAAAAATGTTGAGATACCATCAACTATATTCCAAAATCAACAAGTTGGATTTCTATAAAGAGAAAATCCAATATTTAGGCCACCTTTTTTCTGTTAAAGGAATCACAGTAGACCCTGAAAAGATAAAGACTATTATGTAATGGAGAGTACCTAAAAACATAGCACACATATGATAGTTTATGGGACTAACCACCTATTATTAGGGTTTTATAGAATGATTTTCAAAAATTTCATTTCCCATAACCTCCTTGTAGTGAAAAGGGTGACTGTTTAATTGGACTAGTGGATGCCAAATTAGTTTTGAAAATTTAAAACAATTGTTGACGACAGATCCTAGTTTTGAAGGTAGAAAATTGAAATTAAGAGTTTGAGGTTTGCACCGATGCTAGCAAGGACAAAGTAGGACCGGTGTTGTCACAAAATGGAAAGGCTGTGGCATATGAACCTATGATGTTGAAAGATTATGAACAGTGATATTCCACATATGATCTAGAGTTAACCGTAGTGGTGCATGCATTCAATATATGGAGGTGCTACTTATTGGGAAATAGGTTTTTGCTAAAAACAGATCATAGTATATTGACCATTTATTTTTAAAAATATGACTTGAATACTCACCACACTATTTGGAATTCATTCCTGAGTGAATTAGACTTTGAAATGCAACACTTTAAAGGAAAAGAAAATCGGGTCGTGGATGCCTTAGGTAGAGAATTGTAGTATGTGCATGAGTTACACTTCAATAATATGGAATTCAAGTTCCAGGAACAAGTGATAGAGGATGTGGCAAAAGATCTTGAATATCAGTTTCTATGGCAGCGAACACAATATATAGAAAATCAAGGAAAGCGATCGGACTATACAATAAATAATGAACACCTTTTGGTCTTCCGAGGAAATATATATATTCCTAATCAACTATGTTTAAACAAGTCAATTCTAGATCATTATCACAAAATTTCATATTCTCGACATTGTGGTTACCATAAAATGTTAACAACAATTAGAAAATATTACTTTTGGCCTCATATGCACAAATACATTACCGAATTCTTGACTAAATGTTTAGAATTTCAGCAGGTTAAATTGAGAATCAACATGCACCTGCTTCATTGAAACCCATACGAGTACTAGATTGGAAGTGGAAAGTTATATTTCTGGATTTTATTACTCACTTACCAAGATTGAAGAGACACAATGACTCCATAATGGTAGTATTTGATCGGCTGAGCAAAGAAGCTCATTTTATTCCTATATAGTCCAATTTTAAAACTGTGTAGATTGATGACATCTTCATGAGGTAGATATTCAGATTACATGGAATTCCAAAAACAGTCATCTCAGACAGATATGTAAAGGTTACCTTAGTGTTTTGGAAGGTATTGTTTACTGCACTAGGCTCACAAATCAAATTTATCTTAGAATATCATCCTCAAATGGATGGGCAGACAGAGCGGGTGAACCAGATATTGGAGGAAATGATATGAATGTATATAATGCAACATCCCAGGAAATGTGAATATTATCTGCATTTAGTAGAATTTCCCTGCAAAAATGGATACCAGGAATCCCACAAGATGTGTCCATTTGAAGCCCTAGATTGTAGATAGTGCCAAGCTCCCATTAATTGGAGCAATCCACAAAAAAACTAATACTTGGGCCATAAATGTTGGCTGAGATGGAGCGAGATGTAAAGAACATCCAACAAAATGTAAAATTTTCCCAAGATAGATGGAAAGTATATGCAGATAGAAAGAGGACATATCGAGAATTCAAAGTGGGTGATCACGTTTACGTGCGAATTAGACCCAGGAAGAGAACTTTAAGGTGAAATACCTGTGCCAATTTGGCTCCCCGATTCTGTGGAACCTTCGAAATCTTGGAAAGGGTGGGGCCAATAGCCTACCAACTAGATTTACTAGGACACATATGAGTGCACAATGTGTTCCATGTGTTTGTGCTAAGAAGATACGTACATGATCTGGACCATGTAATACACTGGCAGAATATTCAGGTAGGAATGAAAGGGGAATTAATATCTCTAAGTGAGATAAATGATTATTTATCAATTAAAACTTTTTCTATTTTCAAGTCAAACCAGACAGTGAATTCTTAGTAGGACCTCAACATATTCTCGATTAGAGAGCATTAACGCTCCAAAGGCAAGCCATCACCCAGGTTAAAGTGCAATGGAATCTCTTTAGCTCGAAGGAGGCGACTTGGAAAGATGAAAACTTTGTGTGAGAAGCATATCCATAACTATTCATTGGAATGGCATAAACACCGAGGACGGTGTTTACCTTAAGCAGGGGAAGATGTAACACCCGAATGTAATTTCATTAAACATAAATACATTTTATTTTAGACATTGGAGTTTATTTTAAATTAATAGGATTAACAAGAATGTTAATAAAGTTATGAACTAAATTTATTTTCCTGAATAAATGACTTAATTATGGTATGTTTCCATAAATTGATGGTAAAATGTTTCCAAGATTTCAGATTAGAGGGATTAAGCAGTTACTGGAAGTTACCTTTCCTCTGAGTATAAAGGGAAAATCCTAAAGAAGGAAAGGGGTTCTATGCAGAAGAAACGAAATAGCTACAGAGCTAAAAGGAGAGAGTGTCCAGAGTTGATAGAAACCAGTGGAACTTTCCTACCTGTCATTGAATAAGAGACTGGACAGGGGTCCTGAGGTCTATGTCCTTGAGTACTGCTACACAATCCTACTTTGGTGAGGGGAACGAGGGGAGATGAGGATGTCATTTCCTCTCTCACGGTTTGGAGGATTCCATTAGCCTTACTTATATGAGATAAGTATACCAGACTGCAATGGAATGGATAATGATTTCTTAGATATATTAAATCCTATAAATAGTTTTCTGACTATGTGAAAACTTGTTAGAGGGATAAGTATTTATATTCTTCAAATTTTGACTAAAATTTTTTACTTCCTAGAATTATTATTGTAAAATAATTGTTATGGAAAGATAAATGACTAAATATTCTTTAATGATATCTAGCAGAACAGTAGGGAAAATCCTACAGTTAAAAAATAGCGGAATGGACATTTAGTCCATTTAGGGAGGTAATTCCCAAAATGGGACAATATGTCCTGTAAAGGAAAATGAAGTAGATACACATACTAAGGGTTGGGTGTAAAACCTCTCGAGGTGGTCTACTCACCAATGTAATTCCTTCTACTACGAAGAATTATTATGAAAGTAAAACTAGGAAAATAAATTGAACAACAAATGAAATACTGAAGAGCTATATGCTAGAATGAAACTAACACTAAATATAGTGTACATATATTCACTAAGTAGGAAAAACACAGAAATGTAGGTATTGAAATTAAACCCAGTTACAACAGTATTCCTCGTGCGGAGGATCAAGCCTATATAATAAATTTACATCTGAAATTATAAAACTTTAACGATAGCATAACTGTTGAAATAGAGGTAATATAAGAAACAAAGGCAAGAGAAAGAAAAATAATGAAATTCTTAATGAAAATATTAACCGAATAAGGGTCTTCATGAACAATATTTATAAACATTATTGACACAGTGGGTAAAGTGTCAGATTAGCTGGATTCCACATGTCTATAATCCATATATATATTTAACAAAGAAAATACCAGAATTAATCACAGCATCAAAGTCCATAATCCATAATACTGAAATTGTATGTTGTGACAATGGCTGCAAATATCATTGAACAACTACACTACAGTGGTAGAAAATAGAAAATGAAAGAACAAAGGGGTTTAAGCCAAATCACATATATAAAAGAAATAACCTAACAGGGATTAATTATTACATAAATCACTACTAAAATACTAGTGCACAGTTCAAATAACAAGTACTGTTAACTCAAAAAATTGTTCATTAATTACATCAAAACCCTCTAGGTGATGTGAGTTCAAATACCATGACTATTAGCCTTAAACATTACTTTCAAAACCATTATGAGAAAATCCTGAAAAGAAGAAAGGAAGGCTACCCGGAATGGCACAGAGCACGTGTAGTGAAAAACAAGAGACATTAGACAGGGAGGTCGATGCAATAATCAGAACACTGTGAGTGCAATATTTTAGGGTTACTTGCATGCCATACAATCTGAACCTTGAACGTAATGTTATGAAACAAAAGAAATAGAGTTTGAACAAAAGCCTAAAACTAGAAGAAACAAAGAATTACCTTAGAGGTATATGGGTGGCGAGCTCCTCACACCTATTTACAACAATGAAATTTAACAAAATAAGATAAAGTGAAGGAAATAACCCATTAAACTGAGATAATAAACATAAAAACCCAAAGCAAAATATAAATGTCTCACATGTATTACTTTTCAAAAGCTTTTTTCTCTTGACGAAGTCTGTGGGAAGTATTTCCTCCGAATGAAAATAGTTCAGAGAACGTGTAGCTCGAGGGAGAGCACAACTATCATAGGTATGCAAACTGCGAAAAGGAGAAAAGGAAAAACCCTTAACCTCAACAAATTCCATATAAAGCAGGCCTGAAGATCAAATAAAACTGAGGAAGGAATTAATGTAATGAGGAAAGGAGATGCCATCATACCAATTAGCCTAAACACTAGGAAAGGATAATAAAACAAGTTGTTCTGGAGTTGAAGGGAGGAGGAAGCCAAGAGTGGTGCCAAGTGAGAAAATTGGTTATGATTCGTGGGGTAGGGAAATAACCTAACCACCCCAGGACCCATTACAATCGTTTATTTGGATGGTGCTATCGTTCTATAATTTTAATATTGGAAAGAATAATTATATATGACAACATCAATCTTCTTTTAAAGCTGGGATCTAGTCTTGCCAACATCCGAGAGGGCTCTCTCAGTATAATTTATCTTTTTTTCCTTAATTGATATTAGGATAGTTATGATAGTGTTGAATTGTTTGTTTGTTTGTTTGGTTTGTTGTTTGGGTAGGTGATCTTTTGAGTTATTTATTTTCCATTGGGCCATGGAGTCAAATAAAAGATAGATGCTGCATCAAATTTTCAAAGAGTAGTCACAGAGAAACCAAGTTATAATTACTAGATCCTTAATTTTAAATGAATTACCGAATGAGGCAATGGTGAATTCAGTAGTGATTGAAAAACAATCAATAATTTCTGAATCAGAATTCAGAAGAAAATATATATATATATTGTAAACACAGTTACAAATAAGGTGTTCAGATAAGAAACCTTAATCTTCATTTTATGTTTAAAAACTAGATTGAAGTAATACGCAGTAAGGAAAAAAAATGGAAACAACTGTCACAAAAGGAAAAACATCACTAGTAACATATATCACAATTATCTTGTGAATGGTCCACTTTATTGATGTCTCAACAACTCTGAGTACAATGCTCAATAGAAAAATATTACAATGATCAGATTCCAACCCTTGATACTTTGAATGCATGAAGTATTTAAACTAATTCCACAAATAATATTTTATCAAAACATGAAATTTTATTATTAATTACAACATGACAGCATTTGACAAATATGACCCAAAAAGGTGGATTCGTTTGAATATATCTAGACATCTGGAGCATTTGTCTCGAAAATGGTTGTTGCATGATCTAATTGTTTTCTATGTTGGTCATTGTGTTGGTTGTAGCTCCTCTTCACTCCTCTTGGTACTTGCACAACTTTTCCCATTGATCCTCATCAGGAAGAATTATCTTGTTTGCCTTATGATAGATCTCATGTACCTCTGTATATCTAGAAAATGTGGGTTTGACCACAAAGATATGCTTTATCTCATGTAGCTTGAAAATATCATTACTCACAGCTTCTAGAAAAGCTCTCCCCATCATAACACCTTTAATGTTTCAAACTTTTGTTGTGTCCTTTGCATTTTCCTTGAGATTATTCACATAGTAATCTCTGGCTATTATTTTTTGATTGATAACAAATAAAGAAGGCAGATTCCTCTTAGTTAATGGTTCAATTCTGTTGAAAATCCTACTAACTACAATTTTCAATCCATTCCATTTTTCCTCAAGATGTTGCACCAAGTTCCTTTGTGTAAGGGATTTTTTCACCTCCAAATTTGTTTCTAGCCTATCATATACTCCTAGATCATCAATTTCATATCTATTTTTGGAATTCAAATAATTCATGATGTTGTTAGCTGTATGAGGTATGTCTCCTAGTTCTTTATTTATATCTGGAATGGCATTATTGGCCTTCTCAATAAAGCCCTTTTGCTCAAAAATAATCTAGATATATGGAAAAATTTCATTCATGGCTTAAGTGATGCTGGTCCATATGATTTCTTTAATTTGACCCAAGGTCTTGGTAATTGAGGATTCCTTTAGAGATTTCTATAAATTTTCTGTTTGATTCTCACTTCTCTGTGATTATGTTGCATGAGATGTCTTAGCCTTTACCATTTGATCTTGAAGAATTTTTTTCTCAGCCTGTATTATTTTAATTTTCTCCGTTTATAATGACGTGTTCTCCACTGATTTTTCTAGCTGATTTGCGACATCTCCTGTGCTATTTGTTGAATTTTTTGATGTAGGAATGGCTGTAAGGGGTATAACCTCTAAAGGAACAACTGATGTTTTTGCAGCCTACTCTTTTTATTTGACCATTTTCTCCATCTCAAACTTCATATTTTTGAGTTGGACATACTACTTCATGATGAGTTTCATCATTTCAGATTTCTGGGACTTTGTCTCCTCTATTTTTTTTTTAGTAGGTGTTCTATGTCTGATATCTTTAGCTGCTTCTTTAATGCTGATATATCTACACTTTTATTATTAATTATATATTCCACAGCTTGTAGATTTGAGGGGTCATATCTTATCTTTACAACCAAATATTCCAAGGATTTTGTCCTTGTATCCCTTGCTAGGTCACTATATTACTAATGTAGTCCCTTATTTTTGTTAGTGCAACCCCTTAGTGTTATTGTTGTACCCATGTCACCCCAATATTGTTATTATTGTACCCTTACATTATTATTGTTAGGTCGGATAGGATTATATTGTGACCCCGTGGACTCCTATATATAGAAGGAGGTTTTGGTCATTTGTATGATCCAAGAATTGTTCATTTATGTAATGTGTTGGAGGTTTCCCCCTTGAAGTGTCTTATTTCTAAGGAATTGATCTCTCTTTTCTTCTATTTTTGGAGCTATACTCGTAACATTTGGTTTCATAGCTTTAGATTTTAGGGTTTCACTACTCCAAACAAGTCATCGTCGCATTTTCACTATCACTTTTTTCTACGAAGGTTCAAAAGTTGAAATTTGTAAAAAGCGAAGCCGAAATCCTGAGGAACATCGTGTAAAATTTTAAGATCTTGGTTCGCAACATTTTCAAAGATATGATCTGTGGAAGTTAGGGCTTCTTCAAGCTCCTGAATTTCATGTAAAATAGGTCAACGTGGAATTTTCACTATAAATTTTGTTATACGAAGGTGGAGAAGCTAAAATTTCTACAGAGTGAATCCACAATCCTAATAAAACTCTTGTAATAATCTTAGATATTTGTTCACAACATTTTCAGAGATATGATATGTGGATGGTAGGGTTTTTCAAGCTCCTGAATTTCATGTCAAAGAGGTGACCGTGGGAAAATTGTCATAACTCTCTCTCTGAGTGTTTGATTGGAATTCTATAAAAATTAGACACAAGTACACAGAATTTAGTTTCTGGTGTATCAATTTCAGAGCCGAAGGAGTAAACAGTGACACGTGGAATGTCGTACAAGTTCACTCTATTAAACCAATCCATAATTAAGTCATTATGGGAGATTGGGAATAACTTTTTCTTGAAGAATCCAAATCAGGTCAGAGCTATGTTATTAGAAAGAAGATCCATAGGGCTACTACAGGACCAAATTTTAGATATTGAATATCCAAAATCACAAAGATAATTCATTTTCAATATTGAGCTTCTTAAAAGCAAGAAAAAGAAAAAATATCAGTATTGGCTTCTAAAATTCCCCCTAAAATAAATTCAACACCAATTAATCCCTCAAAAGGCTCTAATATGACCCATGAAGACAAATAAATGCAGCATGACATGTAAAAATTACAAGAGAAAGTGCATCAAATTTCGTTGTCACAAAGATCAACAAAAAATGAAATGGAAGTTTTGAAGAAAAGCGTGGAAGCTAAGATGGATGGTTTGAAGAAAGGCATGGAAGCTAAGATGGATGGCATGGAAGCTAATATGGATTACATGGAAGCTAAGAATGGTGAAAAAATGAAATACAACATGGAAAACATGAAGAATGATATAAAAGCAGACATGGAAGGTTCGACAAAGTTGATACAAGAAATGTTTCCTAAGGGCGAAGAGATAGTAGAGGAAATTTGTCATGAGAAAAAATAAATGTTAATCATGGTTTCATAAACTCTAATTTTGGATGGAAGAACCACCATATTCCAAATATAGATATGAGGAAGCTTGATGGCAAGGATCCCGTAACATGGATGCTACATATGCAGCCATATTTTGATCCCAATAATGTGCAAAACACACAAAAAGTACGCATTGCAACTTTACATTTAGAAAAGTATATATTTTTATGGTATCGATGGCTTTCCTCTTGTAAAAAAATTTCCACTTTGTCAATTTTTACAGAGGAAATGATAGCGCATTATGAGGATACAAAGAGCAACACCTTCTTTAGCCAATTGATAAATCTCAAACAAAAGGGTTCAGTGGTGGAGCACATTGAGGACCTCCAAAGATTGAATATAAGGGTAACTGATATTCCAGAGGAACACAATATTGATGTCTTCATAGGGAATTTAAAGGATAACATCCAACATGAGGTTCGTGTTTGGGAACCTAATTCATTAGAGAAGGCATTCAGGTTGGCAAGAAAAATTGAGTATAAAATTATGGCGACAAGGAAGCCTACCACTCACATCGATAAGGATGGAAGTGTTTCTAATCTTATAATTCCACAACCTGCAAGGTTAACACCATAAAGATTAGAAGAAAAAAGAGCAAAAGGGTTTTGCTGTAGTTTTGATAGAAAATACACTAAAGGTCATAAGTGTTCTCAGAAGAAATTATTTTACATATATTGTGAAGAGGAGGAAGAAAATGAACAAGAAGCTTCAGAACAAGAGGATACACACCAAGAACCAACCCTAGTAGAAGAAGAAATGAGTCTGACCATATCGTGTAATGCATTGGCAAGAATTAACACTCCTCAAAATCTCAAGGTAGAATGACATATCAGGAAGAAAAAAGTAATAATGTTGATTGATTCAGGTAGTACCCATAATTTTATTCATTGTAAGGCATCCAAGGAATTGAATTGTTTCCTATACCCAACACCAAAATGTCAAGTGATGGTTGCAAATGTAGGAACTATAAATTAATCTAGAAAATGCCATAATATCAAGCTAAGCATGGGGAAATATGTATTGAATAGTCCAATGCTTTCTATTCCAATGGGAAGTGTTGATATTGTACTAGGAGTACAATGGTTACAATCTTCGGGGACGGTGATTTTAATTTTCAAGAACTTTTCTTGTATTTTTTTTCGGAAGGAAAGGAAGTATATTTACGAGGTATAACAGGGAAGTCGGGAGAGATAATAAGCTCTAATGTTAGGAGAAATCTAAATAAATAACAACGAGGCATCATTGCATAATTATGCTCACTAGAAGTTCCAACATTAAAACAAATTA
Organism: Pinus albicaulis; assembly: GCA_034641835.2. Lineage (NCBI taxonomy): Eukaryota > Viridiplantae > Streptophyta > Pinopsida > Pinales > Pinaceae > Pinus > Pinus albicaulis. The sequence continues at coordinate 1,555,114,333 of CM076579.1, forward strand.
TTTCTCCAGATCTCCCAAAAGTCTTGGACAATCATTCCAAGGTGTTTGAAACTCCCAAAGGACTCCCAACTATTTGTGATCTTGAGCATGTTATTCATTTGATTCTATGAAGTTTCCCTCCAAACATCATGCCTTACTGATATCCTTATGCCAATAAGAGCACAATTAAACATATGATTGCAGGAACGTTAGAGGCTGGTATAATTCAACCTAGTCAAAGTTCTTTCTCTACTCCAGTATTATTGGTGCACAATAAGGATGCATCATGGCGCATGTGTCTAGATTATGGGGAGCTCAATAATCTCACTATTTGTAGGTTTTAACCCTGTACAAAAATTATCTACAGATGAAACTTAGAGACATAAAATAAATAGTAGAGAGAGCATAAAACATAAAACAGATAAACAAAGAGATTTTCCCCTGGATCCCAAATCGGGACGACTAGCTTCATTTTTCATTATATTTATTTTAGTCTTACAACACATATATATATATGCCGAAGCATACATAAACACCAATCCATTAACCCTGGATTAGAACATAACCGTATTTTCCTTGATCGGATCTACAAAATACCAGGGGCCGAAAACCATCATGCCACAAAACCATGTGCAAACCCATGCACAAAACCATGGGCGGGTTTGGCCATCGCAATGTACAAGGAGGGCTATCATCCCCCCTATTAACCCCCCACACGTGATTAGTCGTGGAAAGAATATAACATAAAACCAACATTCTCCCACTTGTTGTTTTTTTTCCACAGGAGACCAAAGGAAAGCTAAGTCATTAGCCCAAATTTTCATCACCCATTGTTTCTCTAGAACAAGAGAACTTCTGAGTGCTCACAGACTTTGTCATTGCATCTGCAACATTCTTCAAAGTGTCCAATTTTACCAGCAAAATCCTTTTAGCCTCAACCATATATCTCACAAAGTGATATTGAACATCAATGTGCTTTGTCTTTGAATGATAAGCAGGGTTCTTAGACAAGAAAATTGCACTTTCGCTATCATAGTCTATCCTTATAGCTTGCTGCACCAACCCCATACATGAACACAATCTCTATAACCAAAATACTTCCTTTCTTGCATGAGTGGTTGCCATGTATTCTGCCTCTGTAGTTGAAAGAGCCACTATAGACTATCTTTTACTCATCCAACTGACTGCACCTCCAAATAGGCTAACACACATACCCACATGTAGATCTTCTTTGGTCCAAATCTCCAGCCCAGTCAGCATCAAAAAAACCATGAATGTCCAACACTCTTTCCAATCATGTTCTTTCCTAGTAGCACAAGCCATAATCACTAGTGCCATGCAAACATCTGAAAACCCGCTTCACCGTTGTCCAATGCGCCTTCACTGGGTTTGATGTAAGCTTGCTCAATACTCCCACTGCATGTGCAATGTCTAGTCTAGTATAGACCATTGCATACATCAGGCTACCCACTACACTTACATATGGAACACGGGACATATCCTCCTCTTCTTCTTGTGTCTTGGGACACTGTTCAGCAGACAGTTTTGTACCTACAGGAATCGGAACATTCAACGGTTTACTATCGTGCATATTGAACCTTTTCGATACTATATCAACCTACTTCCTCTGGTTTAACCAAAGCTTACTCTTTTCCCAATCTCTCTTAATTTCCATGCCCAAAATATAGTTTGTAGCACCAAGATCCTTCATGTCGAATTTGGAGAATAACTAGGTCTTCAAATCTTGGATAATTTCTTTGTCATTTCCAATCAAAAAGATATCATTCACATACAAGACCAGATAAATAACATGGTCACCAACTAATTTAAAATAAATACAGTGATCCTCCTTGCTTCTGGTGAAGCCAAGTCCCCGTATATAGGTATCAAATTTCTGATACCACATCCTTGGTGTCTGTTTTAACCCATACAAAGACTTCTTTAACCTACATACCAGCTCTTTCTTCTTCTTCGTTGTTTCATGTAGATATCCTCTTCCAGATCCCCATGAAGAAATTTTGTCTTCACATCCATCTTTTCTACCTCAAAATCAAATGAAGCAGCAACAGATAAAAGTAATCTAATAGAAGTAACTTTAGCAACAGGAGAAAAAATATCACCAAAATCAATTCCTGACACCTGGGAATAACATTTTTCTACCAACCGAGCTTTGTATTTCTCCTCCTTGCCTTCTACATTCATCATCTTCTTAAACACCCATTTGCTCCCAATGGGCTTCCTTGCAGCCAGCAACTCCACCAGATCCCATGCCTCATTTTTATGCAAGGATGCCATTTCATCAACCAAGGCGTCCTTCCATGGTTTCCATCCTCTGAATCTACTGCCTCCCTGATGGTTCTGGGATCATCATCAGCTATAGTTAAAGAAAAATTTGAATAGAAATCAGATGGACTATACCTTTCTGGTTGTCTTCTTTCCCGAACTGATCTTCTCACAGCTGGAGTTTGTGGCTCTTCCTCTTCTGAGTCTTCTTCTGTTGTAGAGTCTGATTCATCCTCCTTTAGCTCAAACTCTATCTTCTCATGTTCCTTTGGTAGGACTTCATGTGTAACAACATCTTTCACCTCTCTAAACACCACATCTCGGCTATACACAACCTTCCTTGTTTCAGGGTTCCAAATCTTGTAACCCTTTAAACCATCCTTATACCCAATAAAGATGCACCTTTCAAATTTATTATCCAACTTGGTCCTTTTCTCCTTTGGAACATGTACATATGCATCACATCCAAATACCCTTAGATGTGAAAGAGAGGGTTTCTTACCAGTCCATACCTCATGTGGAGTCTTATCCTCCAATGTTGATGAAGGTGATCTGTTAACTAAGTAACATGCAGTCTCCACTGCCTCTGCCCAGAATTCTTGTCCTAACCCGGTACCACTGAGCATGCTTCTTGCCTTTTCCATCAGTGTTCTATTCATTCTTTCTGCAACTCCATTTTTCTGAGGTGTGTATGGAGTAGTATTTTGCCGTGCTATACCACACTTCTTACAGAACTCTTCAAATTCCTTCTTGCAGAACTCCCCACCATTATCTGTCCTCAACGCCTTTATCTTCTTCTCTATCTAGTTTTCCACCAGAGCCTTAAATTCTTTAAATTTTTCAAAGACTTCAGATTTCTTCCTCAAGAAATATATCCATGTATTCCTTGAGAAGTCATCTATGAATAAAACATAGTACACAGACTTTCCCAGTGATGGAACTGACACAGGTCCAAACACATCACTGTGCACAAGCTCTAATATCTTGTTCGCCCTCTTAGCACCAGAAGGAAAACTCACCCGATTTTGCTTCCCATATACACAATGTTCACAGAAATCAAAATCCAGAGAGCTATTATACATACCTTCTACCATACCATTTCCATGCAGTATCTGAAGGCCCTTCTCTCCAATATTTTCAAGCCTTTGATGCCATAGCATGGTCTTTTCTCCAGAGGCTGCTAGGCTTTCTGCTCCACTTTTGGTAGCCATAGAACTGTTGCACCCAACAATAATAGTGCTTCCCTGAAGCTTGTACAGATTTCCAATACGAACTCCCCGCATTAATACCAATTCTCCCTGAACCATCTTACAGGTATCTTTCTCGAACACTATTTTTACACCTGCATCATCCATCTTCCTTACAAAAATAAGATTTCTACCCAATGCAAGAATGTGCAGAACACCAGGAAGTTTTCTAATCCTTCCACCTTGCAGCTTTAGCTTGACTTTTCCACGTCTGACGATTCTTTCCTTCCTATAATCACCTAAGAATACATCACTGCCATCATATTTCTCATACTCACAGAACCACTCCCTATGGGGAGTGAAGTGAAAGGATGCACCCGAGTCAATCAACCATGAATCATGATATACATGTGTATTTGAAGAAGAAGCCAAATACACATCCCCACCTTCATCCAAGGTGGTTTTTGCCTGTGCAGAAGGAGCATTATCTGATCCCTTTCCTTTCTCAGGAGCTTTAGATCTGTAGTCGTTTTTGTAGTTCCCTTCCTTTCCGCATTTCCAGCACACCTTTACAAAATTTCCAGGATATTTAGATCTCCCTCTAGATTTATAACTCCCACTCAAAACCTTATTCTTTTTTATGTTTTGGGACCTTCCTCGTACAGATAAGGCATCTCCATCTTGACCCTCCATATTTCTCTGTCTCATTTCCTCCGACAACAAGGTTGAGACAATGTCATCAAAATTCAAGGTACTTATATTGCTACCTATTACAATAACTAGACTGTCCCATGAATCTGGTAGAGGACACAAAAAACTGATGCACTTATCTTCATCTGAGATTTTAATATCAAAAAATGACAGTTGACTTACCACGGTATTGAAGGCATTCATATGCTCTATCACCAAGTCTCCATCCTTCATCCTCAGGTTATACAGCTTTTTCCACAGGAAAAAATTATTCACCAGAGACTTAGATTGGTACAAAGTCCCAAGTTTGTCCCACAAGGTCTTCATCATAGCTTCCCCATATACATTTAAGAATACTCAATCTGAGACACACAACCGTATTGTGCTCTTTGCCTTCTGATCCAATTTCTTCTAGTCTTCATCTGACATTGTCATTGTTTTAGTAGCTAGATCTACCGTGATCCACTGATCCTTATCCACCAATAGATCCTCCATCTTGCGCTTCCACAACTCATAACTCTGACCATTAATTTTCTTGATCTCTATCTTCCTCCCGCTCACCATCTTCTTTCACCACAAGAATCAATCTCGCAGATCTCCCACTGAACATGGTCTACCTCAGGCCTGAGCAAAAAAACCCTGACCAGCAAAGGCATCCCCTTGAAGGTGAAACTGCTCTGATACCAAATGTAGATTTTAACCCTATACAAAAATTATCTGCAAATAAATCTTAAAGACAGAAAATAAACAGTAGCGAGAGCATAAAACATAAAATAGATAAACACAGATATTTTCCCCTGTATCCCAAATTGAGACGACCAACTTGATTTTTCATTATATTCCTATTAGTGTTACAACACATCTATATACATTTCGAAGCATACATAAACCCCAATCCGTTAACCCTAGATTAGAACATAACCGTAGTTCCCTTGACCAGATCTAAAAAATACCAGTGGCTGAAAACCATCATGCCCCAAAACCATGTGCAAACCCATTGAAGAAGGACGAAGAAGTGTGGACACTCATTCAAAAGTTGCAGCAAGATCCTAGTACATCTGATACATTTAGTTTGAAAAATGATTACTTATGGTACAAATATTGCCTGTATATTTGCAAGAATTCCCAATTAAAACAAAATATTCTTTTGGAATTGCACACTTCTCCTTTAGAAGGACACTCAATATTTTAAAAAACTTACCATAAGGTGAAGATATTTTTTTTTTCGGATGGCCTTAAATCTGATATTCAAAATTTTATGGCAGAATTTTTGGTTTTCCAGCAAAATAAAGTTGATAAAATTAAGACCCCGAGTCTTCTACAACCTTTATCCATTCCAAGTCAACGTTGGGAGGAGATTTCAATGGATTTTATCACAAGTTTATTTAAGCTCAAAGGAATCAATGTCATCATGGTGGTAGTTGATAGACTTACCAAGTATGCACACTTTTGTGCATTATTTCATCGATTTAAAGCATGTACAAATGCTATTGCATTTATGGAAACAATTCAAAAGCTACATGGAAACCCAAATATTATTGTAAGTGACAGAGATCCCATTTTTACTGGAAATTTTTGGACAAAATTATTTTATTCTTTGGGTACTCAACTAGCTCATAGCTCATCTTATCATCCTCAATCTGATGGTCAAACTAAGATAGTCAGTAAATTTTTGGAAGGATATATTCGTTGTTTTGTATCTGATAAGAAAACAAAATGGGTCAAGTGGTTATCTGTCGCTGAATGGTGGTATAACACTCCGTTCCATACTGTAGCAAACATGACCCCATTTATGACACTTTATGGATATCATCCACCATCCATCACATCTTATTTAAGAGAAAATTCTAAGGTTCAAGCAGTGGAATATCACATCGAACATCAACAATAAGTTCTCCAACTCTTAAATAATAACCTAATTTTGGCACAAAATCGAATGAAACAACAGGCAGATCAACATCATAGTGAGAGAAGTTTTGATGTAGGATACTGGGTATTTTTATGGCTATAACCATATAAAGAAATGTCCCTTAAGAAATCTAAGAAGCATATAAAATTATCGCCAAAGTACTATGGTCCTTACAAGGTGTTGCAAAATATTGATACTATGGCATACAAATTGGAGCTTCCTAATTCTTCGCGAGTGCATCCAGTTTTCCATGTTTCATGCTTAAAGAATGTTATAGGGGAAAAAATTCCAATTCAAACAATATTTCTAGAACTTGAAAAGGAAGGAAAAATATTATTGGAACCTGAATGAGTCACGGAAACAAGAACTTGACAGCTATGAAATCAATCTATTTCAGAGTAGTTCATCGAATGGAAGAGCTTACCCACTGAAGATTCTACATGGGAGGATGAGAATTTTATAAAGAAGCATTCGGATCTAATCAAGCGTTAAGGATAACACTTTTTTGAAGGAGAGGGGAAATTTAGGTCCATATATTACTAGTATAGTCCCCTATAGTAGTTAGTGTAACCCCCTTATTGTTATTGTTGTACCCCTATAACCCCAATATTTTAATTATTGTGCCCTTACATTATTACTGTTAGGTCAACTAGGATTATATTGTGACCCCATGGAATCCTATATATAGAAGGAGGTTTTGGTCATTTGTATCATCCATGAATTGTTAATTTATTTAATTATTGGAGGTTTCCCCCTCAAAGTGGCTTATTTCTAAGGCGTTGATATATCTTTTCTTCTATTTTTGGAGCTATTTTCATAATAAACTTCGACATAGAAGAGATATTCCCATTTTAAGTTGTGACTATACATTTTCTAAGGAGACCTGCAACTTAGAAAAATTCATCATTGTGTTAGTTAATGTGGAAAATATCATTTCATCTGTGTGTTTGTGCATTTCCATCTGGTCAATAGGATGAATTTATTTGATACTGAATTCAAATGAAATCTGATTGTAGTCTGCTGCCATCTTAGGTTTTGAAATTTGAGCATTCAAGAATGCCATGTGAATTTTCCCCTTCTCTGAATCAAAGTCAGATAATAATCTTCTATGTGAGCTAAAGGTTTGTTTCTAGAACTGAGTGTAGATGTTATTATTCAAAATTTTATTTCCTAGTTTGATTTCCTTGAAGGTATCAAACACTTCCTTATACCTTTCTTCTACGGAAACACTAGATGTGGATGCCTGGAGGGCTTGTTGCTGATTTAGCATAATAGTTGAGGTAGAAGGGGAGGAAATGGCCAGACCTCCCACTGGATAATATCCTAGAGTATCGATGATGTTGATGATGGTCTTATTCTCTGTCTCTTTCCCTTGATCAATGTCCACATGTATCCTAGCTCTTTTCCTATATTTCATCTTGAATTATTTATTGGAAGTATCAGTCACTAAAGTCTATTGATATTCCCTCTGCCTCTTCCATGTTACTTCTTTATTATTTTCTTTTCTCTGTTTCTGCTCTGGTACAAGGGTTTGTAACCTTGAAGTTGATATTGCCTACTCCTCTACCTCCTGCAAAGTTTTCTTTGCACATTCTGTCTGATTCATAAATTGTTCTAATTATGGTCGTTGAGTGTGAATGTAGTGTGTAGACTTGTTTTCCACCCTCATTTATGAAATGACCCCAAATGGATCGTAATACCATGTAAACTTGGGGGAAATTTCATTTCTTATAGTCTTTTGTCAAATTCCTCTCCCGCTACCCTGTTGTTGCATATAAATGGTCAAATTTTAGACTTGATCCTGAATTGTGATTTTTTCTTTGCTGAAACAAAATGCACCTCATCAGCATTTAGAATTTTTCTAATATACTCCAGGGAAAAATTCCTCACTGGGAAGAATTTTGGTAACTTTTAGGGAGGCAATTCACATCCATACACTCTCAGCTCTGTATAATTCTGGTATAAATACCGGTCTCTTATTTTGGCCTGATATGAAATCTGCATAATTTTCTTAATATCATCACTTATTCTAGGCTCATATGTTCCACTTAGAATACTCATGGCTGGATGTAAAAATAGCTCAATGAACTACTTTTATCTATATTCTTCTTTCTCTTTCATCAACAAAAAATTACAAACTAGGGGTGTCAATCTTCATCCATCTTCTTCATGGAAAACTGAAACCTTTCTGACTGAAAATATAAGAACATGTAAACAATAACCAAAGTATATTTAAAGACTCCATCTGTATGGAACTTCAAAAATTGGTCATGGATGATGTTGGCTAAGAATTGGCTAAAATCAAACATGATAGAGGTCTTGGAATATGCGGAAAATATAGTAAACAATCCTATAATTGTCTCATTTATCCATTGGTCAGAGTAATACCCAAGAAGATATGATAGGACTGTAGCTATTTTATTGGCTATTTTAGGGAATAAGGATGGGGGATATGGAGGATTTTTCTTGGGTAAAGGGGTATTTATAGTCAAGAAAAAATCAAGGGTTTTGGCTCTCTTGTCAAAATCTATATTTTTTTATAGGACTCTAAGGGCTTCTCAAGAAAATGGTATTGTATTATATGATGAGGGTCCTTGAATCATTTGGATGATGGATTGGGCATTAATTGTGAATAATAATTGACTAGTAGGGGCAATTAAAACTCTCTGGTTAGGGCTGTAGTAGGCATAAAATATTCTGATGAATTCCCACGCATTGCCAGTTTTAGGGAAAATTTAGTGGGGAAATTTTGTGTCCCACAGCCCAATGTCATCGACACTGTCTATTAACTTATCCTCTAACCATCAGGAAACATCAAACAGATAAAAATCACAGAGGGTATTGTTGATTTTGAAGTCCTTTTCTGCTAGGCTAATATGGTCCAGGACGATCAAAGGATGAAACATAGGATTTAAGGGTTCTTGACCTTTATTCTTGGGAGGAATGACAGGTTCAAGCTGCAGGAATGATTAATTTTTTTGATGATGTAGGTTTGTAGAGTGTAGAGGTTGAATTGGAGCGGGGAAGACAACAAGACAAGAGAAAACACTGAGATTTGTGGTTTACTAGCATTCCCTGTTGCACTAGAACTGTAAAAATGAAAAACTTGTTGCAGGGGTGATAATTGGATACCATAGTAAATTTTGAAACACGTCGGAGGAAGGAATTTTATGGTTTTCCTAATTTCCCATTGTTCATGGCATGGGTCTGTTGGTTAATGGTTAAACACATTTAATTGTGCAACAGATTGATTTGGGCGGTAGTAGAGTTGATTGGATGGATAACGGGTGGAGGAGGTGGCTTAACGGGATACGAGGAGGGATAACGGTTAGGAGGGTGGTTTTTTCTTGTCGTAGAAACCAATTTGGGAGGGGGTAGCATGTGGTAAGCCGATTTGGTGAGGGGGGTACAAACTTGACAAGGCCTGTGACATCATGGTGGGTCCGAGTTTGAAAGCCATTTGTTTCAGATCCTACCCCCCACCCTCCCCATGGTAACATTTGGATAGTGAAGGGGGGTGAAAGAGTGATTATGGTTGTCGGATCAAGAAGGATGGGTTGAGATAAAGGGGAAAGTGGTGGGGATTTAGTACGATGTGACGAGAATGGATAGTGGGGTCAGGAAATAAATGAAATGTGGGCAGAGTAATATGCAGGGGTAAAAATTAGGGAAATGAAAACATGATGCCTAGAAACCTTGAAATGAGTCAAATATTTAAACTATATAAGAATTCATCCCTTTTCCTTCTTTAACATACAAAATGTCTTCACACTCCAACTTAGGATAAAATTTTCATGCCTTTTCCAATTTCACCTTCCTTTTTATACCCACCCTTTTCCTCTAGACTAACATTTTTCATATTTATTTTGCAAGGTGCATTTACAAACCCAAATCATCCTTTTTTTTAATGAAAATATATTCTACTCTATCCTGTATTTCACCTATTGATTCAGATCACAATGTTGAATCAATTTCATTTCTACCTAGCCACTAACTTACCAAGATTAAACTGTTTGGTAGGTCTTTATTCACTATCATTTTTAAAAGAAATTCAAACTTGTTTAATCATGCTCAAACTGCATGAATTGAACAAACTAACTTATGAGTAGTGGCATTTTGACTTGTTGCACTTTTTGTATTATTCTTTTGTGGGATTTTCTTTTCTTTTCTTTCATTCTTTTCAAATTTTTCTTTTTTCAACATACCCTCTTTTCTTTTTCATATTTTTTTGGAGATCATTTGAACATTGAGATTCATGTAAAATATGAAATTGAAACTATAAAACACTCAATCACCTTGAGATCCTATAAGTTATAGGACCCTAACAGTGGCTCCAGTTGGGGATATTACTTCTCAAAGTGAAGTGTAAAGAACATAAGATAAGTAGCCTTGAGTACTCCATTTTTGAAAAGTCTTCATCTAATTTATTTTTCTATTTTATGTAGCTCATAAATCTATGCTTGGGGTCTTCTCTGCAGGCTTCAACCTTTGTTAATAAGTTACCCAATCACAAAATATAAAAACTATGACATTTATAATGATGAAGGATAAAACTATATGCTTAAGAGAAGTAATGCTTTAGGATCCTACCATTGACAGGACCTCCAGGTATCTATGTTCCATCTAGGTATTTAAGGAAATATGAATTATTTCCTCTGAAAGCATAAATAATGTATGGTCCTTGCCAAAGGTTTTCAACTTTTCCATGTTTACCTTTATCTTCTCTTCTATAATCCCATTTCAACACTTTGTCTCCTAGATGGAAATCATCAGACTTTGTACTTATGTCAAAGATCTTCTTAATATTTTCCTGAACAATGTGGGTCTTCTTATAGACCTCTTCTCTATATTTTTGTAACTGGAGATTTTTCTTAATTATTCTCTGTATATCATTTGCTTCAGCCTGTATTTCTTGAATGATATTCATGACTGGAACTCCTAAAGAGGATGGAAAACTGCATCCATTCCATAGACCAATTAGTATGGTGACATTCCAACTTGTTTTTTGGTAGTATTTATGTCAGCCCAAAGTGCATTGAGGAACTTATTATGCCAAGATTTAATTTTGTCTTCTAATAGATTTTTGATGATATTTACCAAAATTTTATTTGAGGATTCTTCTAACCCATTGGCCTGAGGGTAATAAGTTTTTGAGTATGAAAGTAATGTGGTATTTATGACAAAAATCAACCATTTTCTTGGGCTTAAAGGCTAAAGCGTTATCAGTGATTAGTTTTCTGGGACAACCAAATCTAGAAAGGATATTAGTTTCGAGGAATTTAATAATGAAGTAATTGGTTGTAGTTCTGGAAGGAGTGGCCTCTCTACATTTGGTAAAGTACTCAATGACAGTAAGAATTCAATTATGCTGGGTAGAGGAGGGACAATGAATTTCACCAATGAAATCTAATCCTCATTGTTGGAAAGGGCTTTCAACATAAATAGGCTTTAATGGTAGCGGAAATTTTTTTCTCTTTCCTTGAAATATTTGGCATTTATTATAGGAACTTACCATTCTATTTATGTTATGGAATACATTTGGCCAATAAAATGATGCAGGAGCATGAGGTTAGAGGGATAAAAACTTCATTTTTTATTCCAAAAATACAAAAAAGGTTTACAAGCAAAGGAGTGGGTTCCTTTAGTTGGAAATTACTGTTTTGGTAGATAGGATTTGACCGATATTCGGGGATTCAAAATATTTGTATTTGATTCAATGTATTTGGTTTTTAGTTGAGGAATTTAGGGAGAATATTGAGCAATAGGATTTTATCTAAAATTGGGCAAATTGATCCACAAAATTTGATCAATTTGTTTGTACGAACAATATATTTAAAATGTAAGTTTTAAATGTATTTGGAGAGGAGGATTGGATGGAAAATTTATTGAATAAGAGAATATTTAAAATCATACGTTTTTGTGTAAATGGAGGGCATCATTCTCAAATGTGAGATGTTCATTTTTTTCTCAAATTATTATTTGGGTTTAGTTGAATCCAATTGAGCTTGGATTAATTGATTTTCTATGTGTTCATTGGGTTAATTAATTATTGAATGTATTATAGCCTGGATTTTTTTCAAGTGTTAAATGCATGTATTAGATTATTTGCATAAGATCATAAAAGCTTTCACAGAGAGCCTTGTTACTTGCAACAAACATAATTTGTTTTTCGTTTGAACATGCTATTAGTATTAAAACTAGCGGAGTTGGAGAAATTAGAAATGCTGCAATGCATATGGAGCTGAGGGGAATCACAACCATTTGCAATAAATCTGGTGGAAATCGTATTTTAATTTGTAGGGATCTTAATATGTACTCAAATATGAAATCTATTAAACAAAGATTTGGAAGCATCGAAAATCGTCTGATCAAGGTAGTAGATAGATTGATGGATATCGTATATAAATTTGTGTGGAGTATAAAGGATAAATTGGATGTGATAGTTTATAGGCCAGTTTTAATAACTTATGAAATAAGTCTATCATATGTTTGATATGATGACCTTTGCATAAGAGGAATATATCTAATGAGAGTCACATTTAAACATACGTGTGGGTTAATATTTTTATTGGATGCAATACCATATAGAAAAGCGTTTAATGTGGGTTGGGGTCTGGCATTAAACCAAAGGTAAGAAGAATTTGCAGTTAATATAAAGGTTTTAATGTATTTCAGTTCCGTCACTAAAGTCAAATATTGTGAATATTATGTTTATTGGGTTTGAATTGTGATTTCGCCAATTATGGAAAGGCTGTGAAGTGGTTTTAATGCAATTAAAATTTTTGTAACAAATTTTAAGGCATTAAAATTTTGTGTTTAAATTTTGAGGTTGATGAAGGAAATACTAAAGGAATTAGAAGAAGATCCACCAAAACATGAAGACATAGTTTCGAGATTTGAGAGCTTATCTTTGACTCCTGCATCCAAACCACCATTAGTGGTATCAGAGCAGCCTTTAGACACTAAGAAAGATCTCAAAGATTAGGACAAGAAATTAAATATGGCTTACAGAGTTGGAAGAGGAGGTCATGTTGATCGAAGAAGAGGAAGACCGGTTGCAAATGCTGAAGTGATGGAAGTTATGCAACAGATCCAAGCTAGATTGGAAGCAATGGAAATGGGAAATCAAAGAGATGCAGATGCCAAAGATGTTAGTGAACCTGAAGTTGAATCTGCAGAAGAGGGAGAACCTGTAGAAGTTACTCCTGAAATGATATTTTTTAAATCAGTGTTGGGATCCACATCTAAACCTATACTTGAAGTTTTGGTTTTTACAGGAAGATTAAATATAGAGGAATTAATAGATTGGGTTAATGACATGGATAAGTTCTTTGATTATGAATGAATGGATGAAGGAAAAAGAGTGAGGTTTTCTGGCACAAAATTGAAGGGACATGCAACGCTTTGGTGGGATGGATTGCAGGCAAAAATAAGGAGACTTGGTAAGCAACCAATAAATAATTGGAACGGGATGATAGAAAAGTTAAGAGGTAAATTTTTTCCAAGTGATTATCAGCTTTCATTATTTAGAAAAATGCAGAATCTTAGACAAAGGTCAATGACTGTTAAAGAATAAACAGAATAATTTTACAAAGTGAGCGTAAGATCAGGACAAATTCAAGATACAATACATAAGATTTCAAGATATATAAAAGGTCTAAGGATGTAGATCCAAGATGAGATAAGTCTGTTGTCTCCTAAAACAGTGGAAGAGGGTTATCAGATGGCCTTGAAGGCTAAAGAAAAACTTGTAAGGAAGAAATCTTCCAGAAGTAGAGGTAATTTCTGAGGAAAATGAAGTCAAGGTGGTACAGGAAGATCTACAACATCGAGAGAAGGAGCTAGCAGTAGCTGAAGTCAGCATACACACACAAAATGTGATGCAAGTAGTAGAAGGAGTTTCTCCAGAGGAAGAGGAGGTAGAGGCAGAGGAAGAGAAATTAGATGTTATAGGTGTAATAAGCTTGGACACAAGGCTTATGAATGTCCAAAGAATGTGGGGAAAAATCATAGAATTGTAATTGTTTCTCAAAATGAAGAGGAAGCAGCTAAAATTCCAGAAGTAGCAAAAGTGCCAGAAGTAGAAAATACACGAGAGAAAGGAGAATATTTTGTAGTTAACAAAGTTTTGTTAAAACCAACCAAGGAAGTTGTTGAACCGGCATAGAGAAAAACTTTGTTTAGAAGTGTATGCAAAGTTCAAGGAAAATTATGTAAAATGGTAATTGATAGTGGCAACACTGATAATTTTGTCTCTACAGAAGTGGTGGAGAAGTTAAAATTGAAGACAAAGAAACATCCAACACCCTACAAGGTGTCACGGCTTCAGAAAGGACATCAGTTGTTAGTGCATGAACAGTGTGAAGTGGAATTCCAGTTGGGCATGTACAAAGATAATATTATGTGTGATGTACTGCCTATGGATGTATATCACATATTACTGGGTAGATCCTGGTAGTATGACAGAGGAGCTATGCATGATGGGAAAAAGAACACATACAATTTTTGTAAAGATGGTATCAATCATACATTGTTGTTGATAGAAGAAGAATATGCATGAAAAAAAAAGGTTTGATCTGAAAGCTTTGTTACTGAGTGGAAAAGAATATCTACAGCAGATTAAAGATGATGAGGTAAATTTTTCATTAATTTTCAAACCCAAGGTAGTAATTACTTCCACTAAACTTTCTGATTTACCAATTGAAATTCGAGAGATGATGGAAAAGTACTATGATATCATTGTAGATGATTTTCTGGATCAATTGCCACCTATTAGAAAGATTAGCCATCATATAGATTTGATTCCAGGAGAAATTTTTCCAAATAAAGTAGCATACAGGATGACTCCCACAAAAAATGAAGAAATCAAGAAGCAGGTACAGGAATTGTTAGATAAAGAACTGATCGGAAAAATTTTGAGTCCTTATGTAGTGCCAACAGTGTTGAGTCCAAGAAAAAGATGGAGGCTCGCGAATGGGCATTGATTCAAGAGAAATCAATAAAATAAAAATCACGTATAGATTTCCTTTACCCAGAATTGAAGATTTGGTATATTGTTTAAGTGGTGCAAGATATTTTACAAAACTAGATTTAAAGAGTGGCTATCATCAAATTAGGATAAGGGAAGGAGATGAATGGAAAACATATTTTAAAACAAATGAAGGATTGTATGAATGAATGGTAATGTCGTTTGGATTATCAAATGCTCCTAGTACATTTATGAGGCTTATGAATGAAGTGCTAAAATAATTTATTGGTATATTTGTAATAGTATATCTGGATTATATATTAATTTACAGTAAATCTAAAGAAGAACACATGAGACATCTAAATTATGTCTTAAGGAAGTTGCATTAGGAAAAGTTGCTGGAAAATTTTAAAAAATGTTCATTCATGAAGGAAGAATATATATACTTAGGTTTTGTTTTTTTTGTTGATGGATTGAAAATGGATCCAGAGAGGATAAAGGAAATCATAGAAAGGCCTTCACCTAAGTGTGTTTTTGAGGTAAGACGCTTCCATGGTCTTGCTAGTTCTTATAGAAAATTCATAAAGAATTTTAGTAAGATAAATGCTCCTATTATTGAAACCATAAATAAGGACAAACAACCATTTAAATGGACTGATGAAGCAGAAAAAAAATTCCAATTTTTGAAAAGAAGGATAACAGAAAAAACCCATTTTAGTTTTGCCTGATTTTAACAAACCTTTTCAAGTGAAATGTGATGCTAGTGGAGAAGGTATTGGAGCTGTGTTAATTCAAGAAGGAAAACGTTTAGCTTATTTCAGTGAAAAACTAAACGAGACAAGAAGGAAATATTCTTCTTATGACAAAGAATCTTATGCAGTTGTGAAATCATTAAAAATATGGAGACATTGCTTGATGTCTAAATAGTTTGTGCTTTATTCAAATAATCATGCATTTCAGTATATTATGTAGTAGCCAAAAGTAAATTAGAAACATGAAAAATGGGTAGAGTATCTTCAGAGTTTCAATTTTTTATTAAAACATCTGACTGGTCAAGCAAACAAAGTACCAGATGCCTTAAGTAGAAAAGTTATTTTAGTTCAAGAAAGCAAAATTCAAGTGTTAAGTTTTGATTTTCTTAAATAATTGTATAAGACAGATTTGTATTTTAAAAAGGCATTTGAAGCATGCAGTAATCTTGTTTTGTTGGACAAAAGTAAGTGGTTGGATTTTTTCTTGCAAGAAGGTTTGTTGTTTAAACGAAATGAGTTGTGCATACCAAATTGTTCTCTGAGGGAAAATTTAATTAAGGAGAAACATAGTGGTGGACTTGGTGGAAATTTTGGTGCAGCCAAGACTTATGAATAGGTGATTCATTTTTATTTTTGTCCAAATATGAGATCTAAAGGGGAGAAGTGTGTGTGAAATTGTAAATTTTGTTAGTATGAAAAACAAAGAAGTCAAAACATTGGTTTGTATGTTCCATTACCTATTCCAGATAGACCTTGGGATGTGGTAAGTATGGATTTTGTTTTGGGTTTACCTAAAACACAGAGAGGGAATGATGCAATTTATGTTGTAGTTGGCATATTTTCTAAAATGGCACATTTTATTCCACGTTATAAAATCAGTGATGCTACACATGTTGCTAATTTGTTTTCCAAATAAATTGTAAGGTTACATGGGTTACCTTAAATCATTGTCTCTGATAGAGACACCAGATTTGTGGTCATTTTTGGAGGACATTGTGGAAAAATCTTGGTACTAAAATGAGTTTCAGCTCATCTTATCACCCTCAGACTGATGGACAGACTAAGGTGGTGAACAAAATTTTGGGTAATATTTTCAAAAGTCTTGTAGGTGAACATCCTAAATAGTGGCATCATATTTTGACGCATGCTAAATATTCTTGTAATGACTCTCCTAATAGGAGTACAGGGTAAAGCACCCAAGAGGAGTGTATGAACTAAGAAATTTGGGAAAATAAGAGATGCGAAGTGCTGATGGAGAAGAGTTTGTTTTAGAAATTCATGCAATACATGAACAAGTAGAAAAAAAGTTATAGGACAACAACATCAAATACAAAAGAAAACAATATTTGAAGAACAGAGAAATTAATTATGAGGTTGGAGATTTGGTTCTAGCTCGCCTGAGGAAGGAAATATTTCCAAAAAGGGCGTATAACAAATTGAAATTTAAGAAAATAGGGCCATGCAGAGTATGAGAAAATTTTCTACGAATTCATATGAAATTGAATTAGCCCCTGACATTGGAATATCTCCAATTTTCAATGTTGTTTATTTGTACAGGTATGAGGACAGAGACATGTGATACAAATGAAGGAAAAAAAGAGATTGACTGGTTGAAATAGCTACCCAAAGAAAAAATATTACAACCAGAGAAGATTTTAGACAAAAGTCTGTCTAAAAAGACAAGAGGAAGAGAGTATTTTGAATATTTGATCAAGTGGATAGATCAACCAGTTGCAGAAGATAATTGGATGATAGATACCATGCTACAAAAATTACGCAATTTTGTGGAGGAACTCATGGACAAGAGCCCATGAATAATTTGTGCTCAGGAATCTGATGCAGGAGCATGAGCCTCAAGGGATGAAAACTTCATTTTTTATTCCAAAAATACAAAAAAAAATTACAAGCAAAGAAGTGGGTTCCCTTAGCTGGCAATTACTGTTTTGGTAGATAGGATTTGACTGATAGTCAGGGATTTGAACTACTTGTATTTGATTCAATGTATTTAGTTTTTAGTTGAGGAATTTAGGGAGAATATCGGGTAATAGGATTTTATCTAAAATTGGGAAAATTGATCCGTAGAATTTGATCAATTTGTTAATATCAACAATTTATTTAAAATGTATGTTTGAAATGTATTCAGAGAGGAGGATTGGATGGAAAATTTATTGAATGAGAGAATATTTAAAATCCTTTGTATTTGTGTAAATGGAGGGCATCATTGTCAAATGCTGAATGTTCATTTGTTTCTCAAATTATTATTTGGGATAAGTTGAATCCATTTGAGCTTGGATTAATTGATTTTATGAGTATTCATCGGGTTAATTAATTATTGAATGTATTATAGCTTGGATTTTATTCAAGTGTTAAACACATGTATTAGATTCTCTACATCTAATAATAAAATATTTTTCAAAAAGCTTTATTACTTGCAACAAACAGAATTTGTTATTCGTTTGGACATGATATTAGTATTAAAATGGGCAGAGTTAGAGAAATTGGAAATGTTGCAATGCGTATGGAGTCAAGGGGAATCAAAACCATTTTCAATCTATCTGGTGGAAATTGTATTTTAATTTGCAGGGATTTCAATATATACTCAAATCTGAAATCTATTAAACAGAGATTTGGAAGTAGCAAAAACCGTCCAATCAAGGTAGTAGATAGATCGATGGATATCACATAAAAAATTCTGTGGAGTATAAAGGATAAATTGGATGTGATAGTTTATAGGTCAGTTTTAATAACTTATGAAATATGTCCAGAATATGTTTGATCTGAAAACCTTCGCATAAGAGGCATATATCTAACTATAGTCGCATTCAAACATGCATGTGAGTTAACGTTTTAATTGTATGCGATACCATATAGAAAAGAGTTTAATGTGGGTTGGGGTCCGGCATTAAACCAAAGGTAAGAAGAATTTGCAGTTAATATAAAGGTTTCAATGTATTTTGGTTCTGTCACTAAAGTCAAATATTATGAATATTATGTTTATTGGGTTTGAATTTTGATTCTGACAATTATGGAAAGACTATGAAGTTGTTTTAATGCAATTAAAATTTGTGTAACAAATTTTAAGGCATTTAAATCTTGTGTTTAAATTTGGAGGTTGATGACTGAAATACTAGATGAATTAGAAGAAGTTCCACCAGAACTTGAAGACATAGTTTTGATATTTGAGAGCTTATCTTTGAATCTTGCATCCATACCACCATAAAAACCAGCCCTAAGGATTTTATTTGTAGTGGTTTTCTAATAAAGATGCCCGCCACAGTCACCTACATGGATCTCTTGCATGAAACTTTCTGCATAATCCTTCAACAAGAATTTGAGTAAAATACCCCCAACATATTTCCAGTATAAGACATCTTCTAGAATGAAAAATTTAACTCCTTTCAACTTCGGAAATATTTCTTTTGTTTTTGTCAGACCAAGAGGAGAATTTAAGTTGAATAAAACATATAAGAGGTCTGCATACCAAGTGGAGTTTAGGAATGCTTCATCAATTTTTGGAGTGGCCTATTCCTCTTGATCATACAATGAATAAACCATATTGATATCCAGTGCTTGAAAATTGGACTCATCCATCAGTTTGGCCAGTGCTTGTCCTTTTTTAATATTCCTAATTTAGCTTCAGCTAATAGGAATATTAGATTTTTCTTTTCAAATCTAGATGCATGAATAATTGAGCAAGGAGGCCCCTAATTTTCTCAAGTATGA
Source organism: Pinus albicaulis (assembly GCA_034641835.2). Classification (NCBI taxonomy): domain Eukaryota; kingdom Viridiplantae; phylum Streptophyta; class Pinopsida; order Pinales; family Pinaceae; genus Pinus; species Pinus albicaulis. Next base: position 1,555,133,824 of record CM076579.1, read on the forward strand.
ATAAAAGTCATTCCTAATGTGAAAGGGGATCATCAAATAACCAATTCAGGCATCCACATGTGGGAAAAAGACATAAACTATGAGGACAAGGTCAAGTTTGACCAAGTCAACATGAATTATTCTCAAAGAAGTGGATTCTAAATAAAACCAGCTCAATGTGAATAGAGATCAATCCAACTAGATAAAATGAAGGCACCTTGAGTGTGAAAACAGACAGGGCATGAAGAATCAGTCTAGGTTGACCAAGTCAACAAATTTTTCTAGGTACATTGCACCATCTTGATGGACAATGCAGTTTTTGTGGGGGAGCCTTTGCATGGAAGTAACCTCATAGTGGGTGGGACCCTTAATGAGAGAGCTCATCAATTATATAATGAAGGAGATGGAAATCATATGGAAATATCGGAGATTATATCTTTATGTGGTCTACTTAGACTTCCTACATACTTGGATGTTTAGCTAAGTTGTTGCACTGTTTAGTGCAAGGGTTTTCTCGGGTGGGGATTCCGTACTCTTTCTTGGAGATCTTGCTTGAGAAATCTAATAGGAGACTTATGATCTCAATTTTCCAATACCTGTTGTTGGGCCAAGCACTTACCTTCAGAAAACATCCAGTCCCTTCAGAAAATTGCATTATTTCTTAAGGTGTTCAGTGGGAGGGGTGAAAACCCGATTTTGAGGAGCTAGTTTCCCAAGAGGAGGATCAGCCTTTCTTTGGGAAAGCTAGGGGAAGCATCTACAAATATTTATTTTCTTGTTCAACCTTTTTTATGTAGAGCTTCAGCTATAAAACATGATTCAGTCACAGATTTGCAACATCTCTTTCATGTATATCATTTCTGTTAAGAAACCTTTGCCGGGTCTTCTTGGATATGTATAAAAGAGATTATATCTTTATTTTTATGCCTCATTGAGAAATATAATAATAATATCATATATATTTCTCTTTTTTATGAGTTTAACCTCTATTATACTGTGCAGTCTCTTATGCAGCAACTCCGGCATTTTGCAGTCTTGGCGTTTTGTCAATTTTAAGCTATTTTGAGCATGGGAGTCCTGTTTAACTAGGCTAGAGGCATTTGTTTCTGAAAATATTTCTCATGCAGGTCCCATATTTTGTATTCTAAGGGAAAAAACCATTATTTTTCACTATTATAACTTAATATTTAAAAAGTAACGTTTTCGGGGCCAAAACTGCTACTTTTCCCCACTTGGTGACATTGTATTGAGGCATAGCTTGTTGTTGTGATTGTTTAATGAATGATATGTGTTTAAAAAAATTATATTATTTGGTTACTTACTGATATTCAACTTTGGAATACCTTAGGGTATTCTTATTGTTGTAGAAAATTCCATATTTGGGATATTACAGTGGTATCAAAGCAACAATCTTGCCTCAGCCTGTGAGCTCAAGAATTATGGAGTCTTCTCATGGAGAGGAGGAGATTTGTAGAAGAAATCAGAGCAAACACTTTTTTTTTAGAGAAAGGAGGTTCTCAAAACTTATTTTTCCAAATCTATAGGGTAGAAGCAAGGGAATCAAAGAAATGAGGAGGGAGAAATATGAAAATCCCTCAGCAAGATCTATACAAGAGGAAGATTCTAAATCCTCATCTTATGGATATGATAACTCAGCCATATCATCATATCTACCACATTCTGTCAGAAATTTCTTCATGAAGTATAAGAAAGGAGATGTGCCAAAGAGAGATACTCTTGGTGATTATTTGCAGGAATATGAAGCTCAATCTGAGGAGTTCAAAGATCACTTGAATTTCCAAGGGTTTTTCCAAGTGAAGGAAAAGAGTAGAAGGAGCAAGAAGTAGGGTGAGGGTATATTCCTTCTATCCACTTTTTATGGATCACCTCTATGTCCATCTAGGGCTTGGGTGAAGGAGTTAGACACATTTGTGCAGCAACATCAAGTTTTAGAATATGAAGCCATCAAAGTAGCAGCACTACATTTTGAGGGTAAGGCCTATGATTGGTGGTTGTTTGAATCATTTTCCTTAAAGAATGTGAATACATCTACTTATGCAAGGTTCATTAAAATATTAGTTGAGAGGTTTGATGATATATCATGTGAAACATCTTCTATTGTAACTATCAAACCACATCAAACAAAACTTTTGCATGAGTGGGGAGCATCTATAAATCCAACTCCATTTCTGAAAACCAATGAAGAGGAGGTGAGCATGTTTGATACTTTTCCAAGGGCAAGAACTCCTTTAGATGAACGAATTTCTTATCAAAAGGAAGTCATGAAGATTCCTTCTTCAATAGAGGACCAAGATCTAAGGCCTCTTGTTGAAGGTAAGACAACTTCGACTAGTGAAGAAGAGAAAGGAGAGGCGGGAGAGGATAACGCAGTCATGACAAGGGCACCTTAAGCACCTCATGAAGAAGAGTATGGGGCACTTGCTCCAAAGAAGGAAACTCTTGAACTTTTGCAAGGAGTTCCAAAAGGTCTCACACATAGAGCACTTGGCATAACACATGAGCAGCATGTACCTTCGTTGCCAAATGATGAGATCATGGAGACAGGAGAAGGAAAAGAGGAGGAATGCCATCACAAGATAAAGAGGATGCACCCTTCTCTATTTCAGAGTTTGAAAGAAAAAAGAAGGCAAGAGGGCCCATGCAACAAATGTAGGGGAAAATCTGTCCACCTACATTCACATCCTAGTCTATGCCTTGATGCCTCTTTTCAAGGAGGCATTTCAGTAGGAAGACCTCTTGATTGGAGGGAAACCAGAGTGTTCTCTCAACTATATGCAGCAAAAACCTATTTTTTTAAAGAGGGAACTTGGAAGGAGCCCCTACAGCGCAGAAAATTATTGATGGAAGGCTAGGCAAATTTTTGAAATTGACCTTGCTTTCTTCCACTCATCTATTTGCGTTGGAGGGAATAGATTTAGAAATTTGTGCTGATATGAGCATAGTATCAAAAGGCTACTCCATATATTTGGGGAAGCAAAGGATACTCCAATATATAATGAATATTTCTGAACATAACAAAAAAAAAAATTTCATTTTTGTATGCAGGAGAAAAATGGTGGAAGTTTTACAGGAAGAGAACCTTTCAAAAGGAAGGTGACTCTCCTAGACTTCAATCTTGTCTTGAGCAAGATCAGCCACAAGAAGGGCAGCAAAATAAATTTGGGAATACTCCAACATGTGACTTTGACATCAAGCATGTCAAAGAGGAGAGCCATCATATGAGAAATGCATCATTTCATACTTCTACAACGCTGTCAATGTTGGGAAGCCTAGACCCTTATTGGGAGTCCCAACTCTTGATGGAATATTCTAAGGACCTATTCACATGTAAGTTTCTTGATATGCAAGCAAGCGATGGAGAGTATAAATTAGTTAATGGAATAATTTATGTTCATGATTTGATCTACTTAACTAAATATTCCAAGCTCAAGAAAAAACTACTTAACACAACCCATGGGGTCCTGCTTTCAAATCCCACTAGTTTCATTAAAACATGTCATACTATCCTAGATGGATTCGCGTGGGAAAATTTCAGAGAATGGATGCACTCTCATATGATTAAGTGCATGGATCAGTTGCTGGTTGAGGAGGAACATAGATCTTAGGAAGAGTTATCATTATCACCTACTTATTTATTGAGTGTGAGAGGGAGCTCATCCATGAGCTACCTTGTTGATTTTAAAGAAGTGTATGATAAAAATTGTATTGTTGAATCTCATGATATATTTATTATATACTTGCATTTTCTTAACACTCATGTGTAGGTCTTGGGTCCAAGAGGGGGCACTTTTGTTGATGGGCTTCATGAGCCACTTTAGGCCATGAAAAATGGTGATGTTGGCCATTCTTTGGGAGATCTTGGAGATATGATGTACTCTTCATGGTGTGGTTCCTTAACACCAACCATCGTATACCTTCTCCAAGCATGCAAGAAGGATGGGGCAGTAAACAAGTGTTGGGGAGAATGCTTGTCATATCATATCCTATGGCAGTTAGGAGGAAAAATGCACTAGTTGCACATGAGGGACCATTGTCCTTCTCCCTTATTGTATATGGTAGTTAGCATGATCTTACTTATGATACCACATGTTGAAGATGTTCTTATATTTGTTGGTGGTATGGTTGGAGGAGAGGCACCCTTGTAGGATGTGTCTTTTGGGGAAGAAAGTTCCTACTTTTTCTACACTACATGTTCCAAGAGGAGCATGAGGAACTATATAGCCACCATTGCATGTCACTTGTTTCTTTATGAGGTGGACCATATGTTTGGTTGGAGCACTTGGGGAATACCTCTCATGAGAACTTGGAAGGAGCTTTTCTATGAATTACCAAGTTGGAAGGTGATTCATTTTATTTGGATGATAGCATGGAGGAGGAAGACCTCCATTAATGATGAAATTCCCCATTCTTGTCATCACTTTTATCTTGAGAAGGCCATGGATTAGCAAGAAGGTTTCCATAACAATCTTCCATTCTTTCATGATGAGAGCCATTGGGTTTATTCACCAAATGCCAACTTGCACACTTGGGAGGAGCCATTGGGAGATGGAATTTTTGAAGAAATTTTGAAGCAGTGGAGGAGACTATGGGATGAGATGGCCATAAGAGGAAGAGGGGTGATTTTGTGGCACCCTTGCAGATGCTTGAGGACAAGAAAAATTTGGGAGGGGGAGATTGTAATATTCCTAATTTAGCTTCAACTAATAGGTATATTAGATTTTTCTTTCCAAATCTAGATGCATGAATAATTGAGCAAGGAGGCTCCTAATTTGCTCAAGTATGAAAAAAAATCCTTCCTAATTTGAAATCGGATCATGAAATAACCAATTCAAGCATCCACGTGTGAACAATATCTAAACTATCAAGACAAGGTCAAGTTTTACCAAGTCAACATGATTTATTCTCAAAGAAGTGGATTATAAATAAAACCAGCTCAATGTGAATAGAGATCAATCCATCTAGATAAAATGAAGGCACCTTGAGTGTGAAAAGGGACAGGGCATGAAGAATCAGTCTAGGTTGACCAAGTCAACAATGCTATCTAGGTACATTGCACCATATTGATGGACAAGACAGTTTTTTTGGAGGAGCCTTTGCATGGAAGCAACCAAATAGTGTGTGGGACCCTTGATGAGAGAGCTCATCAATTATATAATGAAGGAGATGGAAATAATATGGAAATATTGGAGATTATATTTTTATGTGGTCTTCTTAGACTTCCTACATACTTGGCTATTTAGCTAAGTTGCTACACTGTTTAGTGCAACGGTTTTCCCGGGTGGAGATTCCCTAATCTTTCTTGGAGGTCTTGCTTGAGAAATTTAGGAGACTTCTGATCTGAATTTTCCACTACTTGGTGTTGGGCCAAGCACTTAACTTCAGAAAAAATGTAGTCCCTTTTGAAAACTACATTATTCCTTAAGATGTGCAGTGGGAGGGGTGAAAACTTCATTCTGAGGAGCTAGTTTCCCAAGAGGAGGATCATCCTTTCTTTGGGAAAGCTAGGGGAAGCATATACAACCATTTATTTTCTTGTTAAGCCATTTTTATGCAAATATTTAGCTACAAAGCATGATTCAGCCATAGATATGTAAGAACTCTTTCATGTATATCATTTATGTCAAGAAATCTTTGCCGGGTCTTCTTGGATCTATATAAAAGAGATTCGATCTCTATTTTTATGCCTCATTGAGAAATATAATAATAATATCAGATATATTTCTCTATTTTCTGAGTTTATCCTCTATTAGATTGTGCGGTCCCTTATGCAACAACTCCGACATTTTGCAGTGTTAGGGTTTTGTCAATTTTAAGTTGTTTTGAGCATGGAAGGCCTGTTTAACTAGGATAGAGGAATTTCTTTCTGAAACTCCTTTTCATGCAGGTCCCATATTGTCTATTCTAAGGGAAAAAACCATTATTTTTCACCGTTATAACTCAATATTCAGAAAATAATGTTTTTGGGGCCAAAACTACTACTTTTCCCCACTTGGTGACATTGTATTGAGGCATAGTTTGTTTTTGTGATTGTTTAATGATGGATATGTGTTTAAACACATTATATGAGTTGATTAATTTCTTCTCTCCAACTTTGGAATACCTTAGGATATTCTTATTGTTGTAAAAAATTCCAGATTTGGGATATTACATCCTTTAATCAATTTGGTGGGATTTATTTCTAAATTGTATTACAAAATGATGGAAATCCATTTAATTCGCTTTCCATCCTTGCCATTCTGCATTAAAATTTCCTTGACCACTAAATTAGGAACATAAGCAATAATATGGGAATGTAAAATATACACTCTAAAATATTTTATTTTTTAACCAATGCAAAGGCATGTTTTTCCATAATTTTGTATTTCAAAGAGGCATGCATTAAAGATTTGCTAAATAATGTTATAGGTTGTTCAAATCCTTCACTATTTTTCTGCAATAGGATGGCTGTAATAGTATGTTCATAAGAAAAAGAAAAGATAATGAAATCTTTTGTAAAAACTGGGATAATTAGCACTGGAGTTGTTGTTAATGCATGTGTGACTAGATCAAAAGATTGTTTACATTCAATATTTCATTTGATTTCTGAATATTTTTTAAGCATTTTGGTTATGTTTCTAAGAAGTTCTACAAGGTTAGGAATGAATCTTCTTAGGAAATTGATTTTACCAATAAAATACTAAATTTCGTTGAGGTTTCTTGGGTGATTGATTTTAAGTATACCTTCAATCCTACTAGGATCAATCCTAATAAAATCCTTAGAAATAATATGACCAAGAACCTTTCCTTCTTCAAGACAAAAAAGTGTTTTCTTAGGATTTAATGAGAGTTCAATCCTTCTACATTTTTCAAAGACTCTTCTTAGATGTGCCAAGTGTTCCTTATCAGTTTTCGAATAGACATTAATGTCATCAAGATAAATCATAATAAAATTTTCAATTTCAACAGAAAAAGCAATATCCATTTCTCTCTCGAAAGTGGCTCCAACATTCATCAACACAAAGGGAAATTTCACATACATGAAAGTTCCCCATGGAGTAGTGAAGGCAGCTTTATCCTGACAATCAAGATGCACTAAGATTTGTTTATAACTTGAGAAACCATCTAATAAAGAAATCCTACTATATCCCACTACCATTTGTAACATGTGATCCATTTTTGGTAGTGGGTAGTTGTATTTTAAGGAGACCTTATTTAGATTTATGAAATCAATGCCTAATCTGTTTTCTCCAGTTTTTTTTCTTGTAGGCACAATGTTATATACCCATTTAGAATATCTAATAGTAACTATGATTTTAGCATCATACATTTTATTTACTTATTTTTCAACCAAATGCATTAGGAAATGATTTATCCTACGCAATTTTTGTTTAAATGGTTTTTTATCTTCTTTGATTGGTATTTTATGTTGTATGATACTAGTTTCATAGGCTTTCAGGTCTTCATAACTCCATGCAAAAACATCTATGAATTATTTGAACAACACTATGTGCCCTTGTTTTGTAACAAGAGGTAGTGATTTTGACAGTTTTTTTCATTTTGGGATTTTGTTCACTACCTATGTTACACTCTTCTATGTTTTCTCCTATGGGTTCATTTTTTGGATTTTTCGCTACATCGTTGAAATCAAAAGGTTATTCTAATGGGACATAACCTCTAGGTAGGACATTATGCTTAAGCTGAAGTACCTAAAATTCCTCTTTTCCTCGGTCTTTTCCATGCAATTATGGTTTATGTACAATTTTATTTGCTGAAATATTTATATCAGAAACATCAAATTGTTTATCTATACTAACCGGTATATCAGTTTGATTTTCCAATTCACAATACAAATATATATTGATATCTTCAATCTCATCCTTTGACTGTTAGAAACTCTCAATATGTTTGTCATTCCCAAGTAGTTGACAATATCCCATGTTATCAGGTACAACTACACGATGTTTAACTTTCACTGTGTATTGGCTGTTGGGATGAGGCAGCTAACATTACTTGCTGAAAAAACCAAACCATTATCTAGGATATTCTGATTTCGTGGAATGAGATAAAAGATCATATTCATCAAAAGTTATTATAAATTCAAGCACAACATTTATGTATGCTCTCAATCTAGGATGATTTGCAACATATTCTCCTTTCATTTGTTTTATGATTAATTCATAACCTCCATGAGCAGAAATTATTTTAGCTCCCAACCTTTCGACAATTGTAACCCTAAGAGAAGTGCCTCATATTCTTCTATGCTATTAGTGCACTGAAAGTTAAGTTTGCAGGGATGACCTTCTACATGATTATTCTCTACATTTCTCACCCAAACACTAGACCCTAACGTTGCTTTTCCACATGAACCATCAATACTCATGTTCCAAAAGGGATCAGTTTTAGCATTTTGCGATACAATTTGCATTGAGTTTTCATGTTTTTCAATAGAGTTGTTTTCCACCTTGGTAACTTGTGCATCAATGTCCCCATCATTATAAATAATGAAAGAGTAAAGGACATAATGAGCATAGTAAATGGGGTATTTATGTGGTTTCTCTTGGCTACTCACCATATACTTCATGAATGTTTCTCTATACAATCTTATCTTTTGAGAAAATATTGGTATTGTTGCATAAGACATGTCCATTTGAATGGTTCCTTGTAAATTTTCTCCCCGTGAGCGTGACAACAACCTGCCATACATAGGAGGAATGTCTGATACTACTATGTATATTACTAGACTCTTTGTTGGGATTTGAGCTAAAGTGACACAAAGATCTTTAATAAGACCTAAACATATAACTTTGCTAGAATCCATCATGAGATGCACCTGAATCCATCATTGAATCATGGAGAATATTTTCTTAAACATAGAGATTGACATAAAATGGAGGGACACCTCCTTCTAGTGGTTTACCATCAACTTCTGGTCCAAACAAAAGTTCAGGTTGATCATCATTGAGATTAACAGTATGTGTGTTTTCCCCTTTGTTTAATGGTTTCATGACCTGAGTATTTTACACATTTTCTGTTTATTAATTGAGTTAAGAGAATAGAAATTTTCAGTTTTTCAAATTCATTTTCAATACTGAATGGTCTTTGGCTCTTAAGCAAATTTGAAGAATCAGAATTTTCAGTAGCTACTTTTATGGCAAGTTTTGTTTTTTGGTGTTGGGCCACTAATTTGTATTATTATTATCACTTCTTAACATCCATTTCATCCATTTTTAATGTTATTTTATCACATTATTTATCTTAATTGATTATATAATTCCATTTCATAATTATTTATGCTCTTTTGGTTAAATAATACTTGTTCTCCTTTATTTTAATAAATTAATGATTTTTATGCAGGATTTTTCCAATGATGGTTTATTAATGAATTCGTTATAACATAACTCACTATTTTAGCCACCAATATCTCTTCCAGATTTCAGATTTGATCTTCAGCTGACAATTAAATATTCCAACTTAAAACTTTATGGGAACAATAAGAGACAGTTTTTCATTGAACTTTTTTGGGAAATGGAAGAAGAATCCTGAAAATCTGAAACATGGGTTTTTTGAAGAACGGACCAAATTAGTTTTATTTGAACAATTTTCCAAAATTCGGTCTTGATTGAGAGAAAATCAGGGTTCTTCAAAGGATAGATTTGTAGATTTTCTGTTGTGGACGTTTTCCAAAATTGCCACAATTGTAATTGCTAGATTCGACTTGTGCGAGTTGAATCATGATGGAAAGATCTTTCAGATCTCATCTTGCTTATTTATATTTTGTAATCAATCTATTTCCCTTTTTTTTGTTATTTAAAGGGACACAAATCAGAGGGGAGGATAGAACAGAGCATAGAAGGCATAGGAGATAACACATAGAGGGTTGGCTATGCAAGGAATGTAACTGTGTAACAAAAAATTATTTGATCAAGTTAATGCAAGTTAATTTCTTGTCACTTCTGTAAGTTGTGAGCATATTGCAACCCTGATAAAAGAGCTGGACCCACTCTCCGATCAGGTGCTGCGTATTTCTCATACATTATTAATTCTATTTTCTTTTTTTCATCTTTCGTAATTACCGTAACAATAGATGTAATTGCTGGTATATTTATTGTTGTGAATGCATTGCAAGGTTTAAAATTTATGAATACCATTATTTTCTTGCTATTACAGTGATTTTTTCTTCTCTTAATATCGAATCCATGATTAATATAGAATTTTTCTATTTTCATCTGCACATACTGTGCGTGTTAGCCTTACAATAACCAAACACACCCGAATTGATAATTGATGTGGGAAAGGGTTTGAATATTTATTCACACTTGGACACCAACATTTTGGCTCTGTTTTTGGGGATGCTAACAAAGTTGCAAGAACACGATTCATATTGATATAAGGATCAATCTCTCATCCTAGGAAGGGAAATTATACCCTACTCTAGTTCTTGAGCATAGTTTTTCTGTTTTTATTTTTGATTGGTTTATTAGGAACCAATCTCTCGCCCTAGGGACCGAAATTCTATCCTGCTCTAGGTCTGAGTGTAGTTGTTCTATTTTTCCTCTTTTTTTATTGAATTCTTAGGAACATATATCTCATCCTCGGTGGGGGGGAATGCTACCCTGCTCTAGGTCATGAGCCTTAAGTTTTCTTGACTTTATTTCTTGCTTCCTTTGTTTTTGTTTCAACACCCAATCTCTCATTCTGGGGAGGGAATTTTCACCCTGCTCCAGGTCCTGAGCTTTAAGAATTGTTTGAATTTGTTTCCTTCATCTAGCTCTATGAACAAAGATCTAAAAAAAAGGCAAAGGATGAGGTCAAGGAAGAAATCATCAACACAATCTCGAACTCAATCACGGAACTTCAGGATGCGACAAATATGGGAAATCAAGACTATATTGAAGACTAGTTTCACTATGTTGTTTTCTTGCAGCATCACTCTACACTTCAGCAACTCTTGGCACCATCCATAACAGGGAAGTTGGTCTCTCATAACCATGTATTTATTAACATACATTTTTCAAATATGGGTATGTGCATACTTGAGGCATTATTTCGAAAATGGCTTCACCAGAAGTACTCTTATCTGTAGTATATTTTATTTTTCAAAGTAGAGTACTGTAGTGTAGAATATAAAATGAATAAAGACATAAATAAATAAATTTTTTTAGATGTAAAAATAGTTGTTTTTGTTGCAACACGTTGTGAAAATTATCATCGATGATCAATATTCAAATTTATTTATGTATGTAGATGAATTATATTGAAATTAAATTCCTAAAATCGCTCATATTCATTTTGATCACATTCTTGGAAAAATTCCTTAATTATCATATCTTATGGCTTGCAGGCTCGATGAAAATTCCGGAAAAACAACCCGTACAGTCATGTTTTGAGGGACAAAATGGCCATATTTTCAAGACCTATTTCTATCCTACGTAGCCCTTCATGTCCAATTTCTAACCCAATTTGAATCACTCAATTGGAGTTGAATTGAAAAATTTATGACCAAAACAATGACAGGATGTGTAGTAGGCAGTTAAGGAACAGAGTTGGGACAATCCGTTTTTCGAGATTTAAATGACTATATTTTGGAAACCTGTTTCCATAGTATATTACCATATGAATCTAGTTTACAATGCAATTTTTACCATTTTATTTCAATATCATGTGAGGAAGGTATGACCAAAATACTCACTGTTTATCGTAGATCACCACTCTTAAAACTTTGTTTTCCCGGCTGTTCACTAGCGAATTCGACCCATCAATTATTCATGCCTTAAAAACCTATTTCTATTGGAGATATATAAATACATATACTTTAATTTCCAATTTTAATCAGTTCAATCCATCATCAAACGAAAACGTAATGCTTGAATTATCAACTATTTGTCTAAGCTAGAAAATAAAAAATGACTCTGTTATGTAAGTTTTTATAAGAAAATCTAACATACCATTACATGGAATTTTTAAAACCTAACTCTGTTGGAGACATCCAACTGAATTTAATTTTATTTGGCTTTGGAATCACTCAAATCAGATGAAAAACAAAGACGTTATCATTGAAACACTGTTGGTTAGTATGGTTGGCCACCACTCTCCCGCAGTTAATAAATTAATTTTACTTTGTTATTTTTTTTCCCATGCATTTGTTTTATAGAGTAAATAACTGTTTTTTTTTGGCATTTTTCTTGGATTAGGATAGTCCTATCACCTCTCTTCTTCCATGATTTCATGTTTTATTACAGGTAGACACTCGTATTTTTTCAAGTGCCAGGAGAATAAATTGTTAGAGTATGCACAACGGAAATTAAATAATTCACACACGCAGCAATTAAAGATAGAGACAGAATTTAACGTGGTTCACCCAACCAATCTGGGCTACATCAACCAAAGAGAGGTATCAGATTTCTTATTATTCAACAGGAGACTACTACAATAGATTTATCACATGTGCACTTCCTCTTCCTCACCCTCACATCTCTTTTGCCTCTATGGGCTTACAATTTATAGATGTAGAGAAGAAAATGAATAATAAATTCAATTTCATCCTATCACAACAAAATAGGATATAATATCTCCTCTTCAAGATTTGATGCCATCAGATTTGGAAGAAACCCTATTGTTGGCATTATCCATGAGATTTTAGCCAAATTAATATAAAAAATCTCAACAAACTCCACCTTGACAACAATTAGCCTGATACCTTCTTCCTGTTATTATTTTAATATTTTCTTGAAGCCAAGAGAAACCAAACACTATCGTAGCTTCTCTAATAAAACTAGTTTCATGAACATGTATGCACAATTTTCCTTTGTATGCACTTTTTCAAGAGAGACTCCTCGTTCAGTGACAACCTGTTTTACAAAATGGTACTTTATAGGTATATGATTTTATTTACTATGATAGGCTGGATTTTTAGCCAAATGAATTGCACTTTGACTATCGCAAAATAACTTTATGTTGTCTTGCAACCTACCAAACTCACCAAACAACACTTTAAACCAAACCGCTTCTTTGCAAGCATGTGAAGTAGCTATGTATTTTGCTTCTGTAGTGGATAAAGCAACAATGTTTTGTAGGTTTGACATCCAGCTAATAGCTCCACCCGCAAGAGTAAAAACATATCCTGAAGTTGACCTTCTCTTATCCAAATCACCTGCAAAATCAGAATCAACATATCCACAAAAAAATTTAATACTTTTGTTATAAGTGATACAATAATCACTTGTGCCTCTGAGATACTGAAGCACCCATTTCACTGTTGCCCGGTGTTCTTTCCCTAGATTTTCCATATACCTACTCACAACCCCAACTGCATGTGAAATATCTGGTCATGTACAGACCATCGCATACATAAAAATTCCTACTACATTGGCATATGGTATTCGAGGCATATACTCCTTTTCTTCATTTGTATTAGGACATAAACTTGAAGAAAGCTAAAATGGGAAGCTAAAGGGATTGAAACTAGCTTCACATTTTTCATACCAAACCTAAAGAGTATTTTCTCTATATACTTCTGTTGTGATAACCACAACTTACCATTACTCCTGTCTCTGAAAATCTCCATGCCCAAAATCTATCTTGCTACTCCTAGATCTTTCATATCAAATGTCCTAGCCATCTGAGTCTTTAACCTGTTGATCTCAGTTATGCTTTTTCTTGCTAAAATCATATTTTCAACATATAATACTAAGATAATGAATATGCCATTAATTAACTTCTTAAAGTAAACACAATGATCATATTCACTTATTATATAATTTTGACTCATCATGAAAGAATCAAATTTCTTGTACCATTGTCTCAGCGACTACTTCAGACCATACAATCATTTCTTAAGCCTACAGACAAATTTCTTGTTGTGATTTTGAAAAAACCCTTCAGGTTGTTCCATATAGATCTCTTCATATAAATCTCCATGTAATAATCTAGTCTAGTTCTTGTAGTTCTAAATCAAGTAAAGCAACTAATGCTAAGACAATCCAAATTGAAACAATTTTAACAACTAGTGAAAATATCTCATAAAAGTCAATTCCTTCTTTCTGAGAAAAACCTTTCGCAAGTAGCCTTGCTTTGTACCTATCTCCTTTATCATCAACACCCCTTTTCAATTTGTAAACCCATTTACATCCTACAGTTTTTATGTCTTTAGGAAGTTCCACCAGGTCCCATGTGGCATTCTTGTCTAATGCCTTCATCCGATCCTTCATAGCTTCTTTCCACATATCACTGTTAGAACCTTCCACAACTTCTTGATAGCATAAAGGTTCATCATTGTTAGCTGTTAAAGCAACTGAAGTAACATAATCATCATATTTTTAAGGAGGATGTCTGATTGTCGTGGACCTTCTTAAACATATTTCTGGTTCTTCCACAATTTGATGATTATTATCTGTAGGAACTTCTTCATGATATTCATTTGAAACTTGTTCATATTTACTATCTTCAGAATTTGAACTGGTTTCAAACTGAATATGTTGAAACTTATGTACATTTTCCTATTTCAATATAATATCTACATCTACATTATCAAGTGAAGATTCATTGAATTTAACATCTCTGATAATGATGATGTTGTGAGTAGTAGAATCCCACAACCTGTATCCCTTAATACCACCACCATATCCAACAAAGATATATCTTTTTTTTTCAGGATCTAATTTAGAATGCTGATGTTTCGAAATTAGAGCATATGCATCACAACCAAAAACTTTCAGTTTAGAATAATCACAAGGATGACCTTTCCATACCTCTTGAGGAATTTTTCACCCTATTGCAGTTGATGGTGATCGATTTATCAAATAGAAAGCCGTAGATACTACTTCTGTCCATAATTCCTTTTGTAAATTTGCGTTACTTGGCATACTTCTCGCTCTTTGTAAGAGATTCCTGTTCATGCGTTCAACGACTCCATTTTGTTGAGGAGTATAAGCAGTAGTTCTATGTCTTTCAATCCCAATTTCCTAGAAATAATTATAAAATGCCTTTGAAGTAAACTCACCGCCAATGTTAGTTCTTAAACATTTAATGGTTCTTCCAGTGATATTTTCAACTAATGCTCTAAACTACTTAAAAACTGTGAATACATCAGACTTTATTTTTAACATGTAGACCCATACTTTCCCAGAAAAATCATCTATAAAAGATAAAAAATATGATGATCCTCCATATGAGATTGTAGGAGAAGGACCCTAAACATCAGAATGGATATAATCAAGGATTCCTTTACTAGTATGTTTTCTAGTTTTAAATTTCTGCTTGCTTTGTTTTCCATATATACAATGTTTGCAGAAATCTAACTTGAAAGACTTTAAACTAGGAAGTAACATACAATCAGATAATATTTTTAATCCTCTTTCGCTCATATGGCCCAACCATTGGTGCCATAGTCGAATAGAATCACTGTCTTTTTCAGATAAAGTTGAAACATGATCTGACTTTGTTCTTCATTCTAACTGAAAAATATTTGCAACCCTCTTTGATTTCATTACTAATAGGATTCCTTTGTAAATTTTCATTACTCCACCTTGAATAAAAGTTTTATATCCATTTGTGTCTAACACTCTTAGAGAAATAAGATTTTTTCTAAGTTCAGGCACGTGTCTTACGTCAGTTAAGATTTTATTTCTCCCATCAAACATTTTATTCTAGATGCTTCCAATTCCCACAACATTACATGATACATCATTGCCCATGTAAACTACTCCATCATTAATTGACTTATAATATTTAAACCATTATTTATGGATGCACATGTGATTGGACGCACCAGAATCTAATAGCCAATGTTGATCATGATTTGAAAAATTAACTGATAAAACTTCATCACTTATACCTGAATCGGATGCCGAACTTGAACCTGTATCTGTTGTGTTTGTTTATTTATTTTCTGTTGAAGAGTCTCCTTTGGATTTTTTCTATCTCTTCCAACATTCCTTCTTCAAATGTCTCTATTTTCCGCAAAACCAACATTTTAGCTTACTCTTCTTCCCTTTTGATTTTGACCGAGAGTTGGTTTCATGACTGAAGCGGTTTTATTTAGATAGAACTCCAACCATCATTGCTTCTGATGTAGTGGTTTTTAAATTTTACCTATTTCTGGTTTCTTCAGACAGCATAGCTCCAACAACATCATCAAATTCAAGGGTTTCTGATGAACTAAGACTTATAGAAGTAAAAAAATGATCCCATGACTCAGGCAAGGAGCATAATAAAGTTACAACTTTATCTTCTAAATCAAATTTTATTTCCATGCTATCTAACTGCACCAAGAGAGTATTGAAGGTATTCAAATGATCAGTTATTGTTTTACCTTCCTTCCTGCGCAAGCTGTACAACTGTCTTTTCAGAAGAATCCTGTTGGCTAAGGATTTAGTCATGTGCAGTTTTTCTAACTTTGTGCATAAACCGATAGTTGTTTTCTCTGACACGATGTTAAATAAAACATCATCCGCCAAACAAAATCGTATGCTGCTTAGTTCTCTGTCATCGATGTCACTCCATTTGTCATCTATCATGGTGAAAGGTTGTTTTGATTTTCCCAAAAGTGCGTTCACCACACCTTGTTGTACGAGTAAATCGTGCATCTTGACTTTCCATATTTCGAATTTATTCCTCCCATTAAACTTCTCAATATCAAACCGAGCACTTTTATTTTTTTCCATTTTTTAACTTAACTTCTCTATCGATCCTTAATTTCCTAAATTCAAATTAACAATTTGATAAAATTCCCTTTTTCAAACATGCAATTATTAATAATTGGATACCATAAATGTGCTATAAATCGAGATTTTACATCTTCTCCCATTCCAGAAAATGAAGCCTCCATAAAAACGACCAGCTCCCAGTGTAGTGGTTTTCCAGCTCACAGATATTCAAGAGTGTTCCTTCTTATGAATATGAGAGAAAAAAAAACCTTCGATAGCACTCCTAGCCGAATGTGAAATAGCCTTCGAAGAGAAAATAATGTTGATAAGGCAATATGACTAGTTAACCCCTCCCGCCGATCACAGACATCGAAATTACAATTACCACAAATAAGGTTGAATGCATACAAACCTTCCCATGGTACTAGTCCCCAACTTAGTAGATTCAAGGATCTTTTGTATGATTCTGTTTGATCTTCTGTTCCTCCAATTCACGCGCAGTGAATCAAATTCAAAACTGAACATCAAAATTTTCACTTACCTCACTCCTTCCTATTTCAAGCTCCACATCCATTTCACACATAGTAATACAGATTACCGTAAACATGTTGTATCGATGAAATCGAACAGAACTATAGCATTTTCCATGAATTCATCCGACCATCCCACGGCTCTTCCTCCCGATTGCAGCGGCCGTGTCATCTGTCTACTCGTAGGAGAAGGTACTCCATACATCGAAGGAGTCTACTTGGGATGTATTCGCTCACACAATGCTCCTCAGGTAGGCATCACTTTCATGGTCTCCAATCTGGGACGTATTTTCTCACACAATGCTCTGATACCAATTGTTAGAGTATGCACAGCGGAAATTAAATAATTCACACACACAACAATTAAAAATAGAGACAGAATTTAACGTGGTTCACCCAACCAATCTGGGATACATCCACCAAACAGAGGTATCATCTTTCTTATTATTCAACAAGAGATTACTACAACATATTTCTCACATCTGCACTTCCTCTTCCTCACCCTCACATCTCGTTTGCCTCTATGGGCTTACAATTTATAGATGTAAAGAAGAAACTAAATAATAAATTCAATTACATCGTATCACAAGAAAATAGGATATAATATCTCCTCTTTAGGATTTGATGCCATCAGATTTGGAACAAACCCTATTTTTGGCATTATCCATGATATTTTAGCCAAATTAATATAAAAAATCTCAACATAAACGAGGTCAATTTATGAACAAGTGATTCTTGAAGGTAATGATAATGAAATATAAACATTTTCAAAGATGTTTCCTCACACAGAGAAAACAACATTGATATTTTTAATCAATTAACAAATTTATAGCATGAGAAATGGGGAATTGATTTCTATTTGAAGATCCAATTCATTTCCTAAAAAACATTTTTCCATTCATTCACCATTCACAAACAAAATTGCTGCAACAAAAATCATAACCATTGTAACTTAAGTTATTTATTTATTTATTAGTTTTCAATAAAGATTCCTTTATTTTATGATTTCTCTTATTTTTTATGCTTCAGGTGTTGTTTACTTCAAAGTCACATATTTTGTTGTTGTTAGTTTTTTCTCAAAATAAAAGGAGCGTGTTCTTAATTTTCGTGATGTTTTTACCGTGGATGCTGCTACTCGTGATGTTGTTACTCCTTTGCTGCTGCTACTTCATGATGTTGTTACTCTAGATGTTGCTACTCGTGATGTTGTTACTCCTTGGATGATGCTACTCCGTGATGTTTTTATTACAAATGCTGATACTTGTGATGTTGTTACTCCTTGGATGCTGCTACTCCGTAATGTTGTTACTCCTTGGTTGTGTTATTCCTTGGATGTTGTTACTCATGGTGCTGTTACTCCTTGGATGCTACTACTTCATAATTATTTTACTCTGTGGTTGTTGTTACTCCTTGGATGATGTTACTCCAGATGCTGCTACTCAAGATGTTGTTACTCCTCAGATTCTGCTACTCCACGATGTTGGTACTCTGCGATGCTGCTAGTCCTTGATGTTGTTACTCCATCGGTGATGTGAAGTTTTGGGTGTTGTTACTCCGTTGGTGTTATGAATCAGCCACTGTTGTTACTTAGTCTATGTTGTGAATCTTCCACTACTATAACTCTTTCGGTGCTATGAATCCGTCATTGCTGTTACTCCAAAAAAATTTCTAAGTGTTTGGTGTTGTTAATTCGTCGGTACTGTGAATCCTCCACTATTGTTACTCCATCGGTGCTATGAATCTGCCACTGTTATTACTCTAAATTTTTTTCGAAGTGTTGGATGTTGTTACTCCGGCGGTGCTGTAAATTCATCACTACTGTTACTCCGAAATTTTTTCTAAGTGTTGGATGCTGTCACTCCGACGGTGCTGTGAATCCATCACTACTATTACTCCGATTTTTTTTCTAAGTGGTGGATGTTGTTACTCCATCGGTGTTGTGAGTGCGTCACTGTTGTTACTCCATCAGTGTTATGACTCTACCACTGCTGTGACTCCATCACTAATGTTACTTTTTCATTGCTATTACTCTATCACTGTTGTTACTCCTCGTGTGCTATTACTCCTTCGGTGCTATTACTCCAAAAAATTTTATAAGTATCAAATGATGTTACTCCTCTAATGTTGTTACTCAAGGAAATTTTCTAACTGTCTAGTGTTGTTACTCCTATGATGTTGTCACTGCTCCGATGATGTTACTCCATGGTGATATTTTTCTAATTACTTGGTTCTGTTACTCCTCCAGTGTTCTTACTCTTCCAAGGTAAGTCACCAGGTACATCCTCGACTCACTCCGTAGACTTAATTGGTATTTTATTTACGACGTGACCAACTATGACTAATGACAGACATACTTTAGTTGGGGGGGAGGTCTTGTATTTAAAGGATGATTATTATGGTAAGTGTTGTCAGGAATGATTCACTCCTAATTCCTCATTATTTTTAAAAGTGACTAATCCTTCTTCATGTCACCTTCCTACAATCGTTATTTTTCCCCTTTCCTTGTTACTACCTAAGTCATGGTTGCTGTTACCTTAGTCATAACTATTGTTGTTGACCAATTTTCACATTGGATTCGACATGTGTAGGTCTTTTTGATTTGTTTTTCTCTTTGGTGAACGAGAAATACTTTTAATGGACTAGGCCTTCTTTGACATAATGATTGGGTAGTCAATTTATATTTTTTCATCTATAAACATAATCTTATTTTTAGGGAATATTTATGCAAATATGATTTCATCATGCCAACTTTCAACTTTATTAATTGGTTAAGTCCCTGATCTTGTAAAATTTATGATGATGACCACAAAATTGTATTTAAATATTTCCACCATTATCCAATGAACTATTCCTCAAATCAAATCTTAGCAATGTAAAATGTATTTATCAGCGGGAATTTTAGGGTTATTATTTTTTGAGAAGAAAAACTATCAAAGTTGAAAATAGTTACTACAGAAATTTTTTCGCCATCCCTAGCTCTTAAGGAGATGACCTGCCACGCCATCTATTAAGTAATATTTTATTCATTAGCGATAACCATAGTTGAATTTTAAACATAAATAGTCAATTATAGGATAAGAAGTCTCATCATGATCTAGCCTACCATGATCATAGGTCCTAATAAAGTGATATTATCACTGTTGGTCACCAAGCCACAGTAATGGCCTTCAGTCATAAAACTGAAGGACATGAGGTCTCATCACGAGACGAATTTTTCACTTTTGTTAGCTCCCATGAATGGATTTGTTATTAACTCGTTACCATGCGATAACAATGATCTTCAGTTGACATCTAAGTAAATTGAAAGGCTTTTCTAACTATGTACTTATTTCTAATAGATGGGATACTGGCATCTGAATGAGTTAAAAAGACATCCATGTCGAGGCTATGGATGCATGCTGGCAGCAGTGGCTATGCCTATGGTATAGAAGTTAATTTAATACTATAATCTACTTGGTTACCTTGTTTTCTCAAAACTAATTTCTGATAAAGCTGACTGTTTCATATACAAGGTTTTCCAGAACTCATGGTTCATGGGGTAATATTTAATAAATTCTTAGATGATGGTGGTTATGGTTTATATATATTATTGAGTTATAATTATTTATTTTAAATTTCAGGGATGAAACTTTTAGGATATTTTGTATTTGACATTTTGTATCATCTAATCTATAATTCCTTTAATCTACAAGTATCATACATTTAACCAAAGATAGTTTCTTGCCCAATCGATTACCCTTTATTCATATCTTAACAACACCACTAAGAGGCCTGATTCTAGTTTTGAATCCCATGTAATTGGATAGAACGCGAGAAGAAAATACTGAGATAAATAATTCTCATTATTTCTGTGCTGATGACAACCAAAGCTTATGGGTATAGGGAATGCATCTTTTCCCTTCTTATCCATTATTATCCCATGTCATTCACAATATGATTATCTCAATTTTATATGTAATGGGGTAATTGAGGTGATGAATTACTGATTAAGGATACTCATGAGATGTTTTATAGATGATAGGGAAACTAATCAGTTTGGTAGAAGGAAACCCTGCTACAATTTTTGATTAGTTTTTTCAGCTTGCATGGCTTCCACCTTCCGCATCACTTTCAGCATCATCTCATCCTACATGAGCTTCAAGAAATTTCAATCCATAAATTTCATTCCACATTTATGGAGGTAAAACTTGAGGTAAAATAGCATAAGGTTTTTATTTATTAAAAGTTTAGGAGAATGTAATGAAAAACCATTGAGCATTATTCACTCATATTTTTTTCAACCATTATTTCCCCTTCTTTACCACTTCCAATTTTTTAGAGACACAAAATCTTTCAGTTTGGGGGAGTGTTTCTTTCATTATCATGAACATGCCATTAATATTCTTTATCATCCATCGATCTCCTTATTCATTCTTAAAATATCCTTTATTCCATGTTGTTATACACCAAACAAAGAATTCAACCATGATTGTAGCAACCACCTCAATTTGTCTTCTAGTGTAGCATGAGGGCATGCTAATTCTATAGTTTGGGGGAAGGATTGCTATGCATGATGAATGATTTCTCATTTCTTATTTTAAGGTATACAATCCTAAAATTAATTTGTGTATATCCTTAAAACTATCAGCTGGATTCTTGTCATTTTTGGACAACAATGTCATTAAACCCATAAATTTTCAAGCTAAACCAATTTGTAAACTCCAAAAAAAAATTATTATTACCTATAATCATTTTTCTGACATATTGAAATCCTATCATTGCATTGATTTGATTTTTAGACTGGCGAAACATTGATATAGTAGAAATTTTCTTGTTAAATTTCAACAAAATCAGGTTTGTAATGAATTTTGTTTTTAATTGTATCATATTTTGTTGCAACTTCATATACATATGGTTGAAAATATACATGAAAATTATTGTGAGCAAGCATTTGAGGAAGAAGTCTTCTCTTCCATCAATATCATGTGTTGCAGTGAGAATTTTGATTATTGTATTACAACTTGGATAATACAGAGGCATTGGGTTACTTGACGACATGCAACATATTAAGTTTGAGGGAGATGTGGGGCCACTAATCTGTATTATTATTATCACTTATTAACATCCATTTCTAATGTTCTTTTATCACATTATTTCTCATTGTTTATTATATAATTCCATTTCATAATTATTTATGATCTTTTGGATAAATAATACTTATTCTCCTTTATTTTAGTAAATTAATGATTATTACGAATGCTTTTTCCAATTATGGTTTATTAATGAATTAGTTATAACATAATACACTATTTTAGCATCCAAGATCCCTTTCAGATTGCATATTTGATCTTCAAATGATAATTAAATATCCCAACTCAGAAACTCACTGGAATAACAAGAGACAGTTTTGCATTGAACATTTTGAGCAAACAGAGAAGAAACCTGAAAATCCGAAACATGGGTTTTGTGCAGAACAGACCAAATTAGTTTTTTTGTGAGCCATTTTCCAAACTTCAATCTTCATTGAGAGAAATGCAGTGTTCTTCCAAGGACATATTTGCAGATTTTTTGTTGTGGCCGTTTTCCAAAATTGCCCCAATTGTAACTGCTAGATTCGACTTGTGCTAGTTGAATCATGATGGAAATATATTTCAGATATCATCTTGCTTATTTATATTCTGTAATCATTCTATTTCACTTTATTTTTTGTATATTTAAAGGGACACAAATAAAAGGGGAGGATATAACAGAGGATAGAAGGCATAGGAGATAATGCACAGAGGGTTGGCTACACAAACAACAGAGCTGTGTAACAGAACATTATTTGATCAAGTTAATGTAAGTTAATTTCTTGTTACTTCTATAATTTGTGACCATATTGGAACCCTGATCAGAGAGTTGGGCCCACTCTCCGATCAGGTGATGTGTATTTCGTGTACATTGTTAATTATATTTTTTGTTTTGCATATTTTGTAATTGCCATAATAGTAGATGCAATTGTTGGTATCTTTATTGTTGTGAATGCATTGCGAGATTTACAATTTATCACTGCCATTATTTTATTGTTTTTATAGTGATTTTTTCTTTGCTTAATATCGAATCCATGATTAATATAGAATTGTGCTATTGTCATCTGCACATAATTGTGTGTTAGGCTTGCAATAACCAAACACACCTAGATTGATAATTAATGTGGGAAAGGGTTTGAATATTCATTCACACTTGGACACCAATAGATGGCTAGTGGTAGGGACATCATCTTGTGTAGTTTTGGAAGAAATATCAATTGTTCTTTTGGCAGGGCTTTCTGCGGTCTTGTTTTCTGAATTATTTACACTTTTCTTAGGAATTCTTGTACTTTTCTTAGGATTAGATTCACAGATGTTTTTGGCTGAGTTTTCAATGTTTGTTTTAATGGAGGTGTATAAATTTTTTTTTCTCCTAATATTGTACTACCTATGAATTTCCATGATGGAACTTTTAAATCCTTGTTTGTACTCATCAGAATATTCAACTTCAAGTTCGGTTTGGGTCAACAAGAATGATTCATCTTCTTCCCGAGTGAGAAAAATAGTATCATCTTCATTTACACCCATTAAATTTATTTGGATTTCTTCTACTTATTTAGATATTTCCACATCCTCATCAGCATAATTTTCTTGAAATAGAGGCCTAATCTGCTAATCAGGGCCCCTAAGTTCTCTTTGTCTTCTCTTAGGAGGACTTCTTCTAGGATTTTGATTATGATTTTGAGGTGGAGGCTGGTTTTCTATAGGTACAATCCTCTCATTTAGGCTAATCCTCTCCATCATTCTTTCTATAGTTATTTTCAAGGAATATAGTTTGACATAAACTGAGGAAGTTGTAGGTTCATCTCTTATGGTAAGTCTTCTCTCATTTCTCATCCTTTCTCTCTTTGCCAACATATTGGCTTCTACGCTCACTGCATCCCTCTGCATTTCTTATAATTTTTTTGAACTTCTCTCTCTGAGTTGGTAAGACATTTCTGGGTCAAAACCATCTCGGATTTTGACTAGTTTGAAACCTTGTGGTGGTTTTATGCGATAAAGAATTGGATTATATAAACTATTGAATCTAGTGCAATAATCCTAAACACTTTCTACTAGAGCCCTCCTAATGCTTTCATATTCAGATAAAATTTGGAGGGTTATTCTTAAATTCCCACCTATTATGGAATGTGTGATGGAATGCAGGAAGATCATTAATAATGTTTGCAGTCAAACCTTTAAACCATTTCCTTACTTCTCCACTTAAACTTTTAGAAAACATTATTAACTTAACACTCTCATTATCTGATTCCTTAAGTGAAAACAATCATTCATCTCATCGATATGTTGTTGCGCTGTTAAAGGACCAGTCCATTCAAATTGTGGATTTTTTTATTGATAATCCTATGACATGTTTGCCAGAGGTGTAGGTAACACCAATGGAGCATACCTTGCTTCTATGATTGGTGCAAGGAGAACTAGAGGATGATTAAAGATAAGTGCAAGAATCTGAGTAGTAGGTGAAGTAGGGTGGATAATGGAAAGAGGTAGATGTGATGGGGTTTATGTATTTTTATGAGGAAAGAAAGAAGTGGTGGAAATCACCAAAGCAGTAGGACTAGATGAATTAGGGTGTGTATATTTAGAAGCTATAGAAGAGGTTGCTACGTCCAAAAGGAGATAATTCAACTGATTGTTGAAGATAATCATCTTAGACTATTGAAGTAAATCTTGTTAATAAATCTTAAAGGTCATCAAAATCCTGTAGAAGCTAAAGGTCAAATTTAGTCTGTGAAGAAACTTCTCTAACTGGACTTGGTTGTAAAATTGATGGATAAAGTATTGTCTTATCTACCCAACTCTCAGATTTTGTCCTGAATAAACCTTGTTTGAATTTTAATTCAAATTCAATGTCTTGTATAGAGTCAAAATTTTTAGGAAGAAAGTATTTTCTAAAAAGAGGGATATTTCTCCCTTGATTCTATGGTAATCTGTTTTTTCTTAAAAGTTTTTCAGGATTATCCACTATAGTTGTAGGATTTCGGTCAGGATGAGATCTAGTGTAGGATATTTTGGAAGCTAGAAATAAAACCTAAGGCACACACACTCTGATTATTTACAAAAATTAAATAAAACCAATGCTTCTGACATATTTAGATCATACACAGTTTTGTAAACCAGGGTTTCAAAATTCGAAAGAAATGACAATTTTTCAAATTCGTTGTCCATAGTATGGTCACGACTATACTGTTAGTGTCCTATAAATTATAGGATCTTAAGGAGATTGAGTTTTTTATAGTTCTAATTTAATATTGTACATGAATCTCAATATTCGAATGATTTCCAAAAAAAATATGAAAAACAAGATAACGCATGTTGAAGAAAGAAAAAGTTGAAAAGACTAAAAAAAAATAAAAGAAAACCCCACAAAACAATAACACTGAAAGTGTTGCAAGTCAAAATTCCACTAATAATAAGTTATTCTGTTCAATTCATAGAGTTTACGCATGATTGAACAAGTTTGAATTTCTATTAAAAAGAATAGTGAATAAAGACCTACCAAAAAATGTAATCTTGGTAAGTCATTAGCTAGGTAGAAATGAAATTGATTCAATAGTCTAATCTGAATAAACAGGTGAAATACAAGATAGAGTAGAATATATTTTCATATAAAAAAAAGGATGATCTAGTTTTTCTAGTCTAAATGCAATCTACAAAAGAAAGATGAAAAATGTTAATATAGAGGAAAAAGGTCGGTAGAAAAAGGAAGGCGACTTTGGAAAAGGCATGAAAATTTTATCATAAGTTGCATTACGAAGACATTTTATATGTTAAAGAAGCCAAAGGGATGAATTATTATATCCTAATTTTGAATAATTGACTCATTTAAAGGTTTTCAGGAATCATGTTTTCATTTCCCTAAGTTTTACCCTTGCATATCACTCTACCCACATTTCATTTATTTCCTGACCCCACTATCCATTCCTGTCACATCGTATTAAATCCTCACCACTTTTCCTTGTATATAAACCCATCCTTCTTGATCCGACGACCATAATCACTCTTCGCCCCCTTGACTATTCAGACGTTACCATCACGGTGGTCTGAAATAAATGATTTTCAAACTTAGACCCACCGCAACGTGGCAGGCACTGGCAAGTTCGTACCCCCCTCACCATAGTCACTTACCATGCAATACCCCCTACAAAATCAGTATTCTCTACCAATACAGAACCACCATCTCGACTGTTATTCCTCTGCCTATCGTGTTAAGCCACCTCATCCACCTGTTGCCCATCCAATCAAATTTGCTCCTGCCCAAATCAATTTGTTTCATAATTAAATGTTTTTAATCATTAACCAATAGACCCACACCATGAATAACGGAAAATTAGGAGAACCATAAAATTTCATCCTCCTAGTTGTTTCAAAATTTACTATGCTCTCCAATTACCACCCCTACAACAAGTTTCTCATTTTTAGAGGTCAAATGCAGCAAGGAATGATATCAAGCCGTAAATATCACTATTTTCTTCTGTCTCATTTTCTTCCCCATTCTAATTCCGCCTTTGTACTCTACAAACCTACATCATCTACGAAATTTAATATTTTCTATAGCCTAATTGAGTCATGCCTCCAAATAATAAAGGTCAAGAACCCTTCAATCGTATGGTTTGCCCTTTGATCGACCTAGATCATATTAGCCTAGAAGACAAGGACTTTAAAATCCACGAGACCCTCTGTGAGTTTGATCTGCTTGGTGTTAACTTCTTGTTAGAGGATAAGTTAATAGATGGTGTCGATGACATTAGGTTGTGGGACACAAACATTCCTCACTACATTTTACCTAAAACTCACAGTGCCCTTGAATTCATCAGAAGATTTTGTGCATTCTATATCCCTAACCAAAGAGTTGTAATTGACCCTATTGTTGAGGTATTATTGCCCAATCCATCATCAAAATGATGTAGGGACCCTAAGAATAAAATACAACACCATTTTCCCAAGAAGCCCTCATAGACCTATACCAAAAGATATATTTTGAAGAAAGATCCAAAACCCTTAAGTTGTTCTTGACTAAAAATACCCATTTACCCAAGAAAAATACTCCATATCCCTCATCCTTATTCCCTCAAAGAACTAAGAAAACAACTATAGTCCTATAATATATTATTCGTAATACTCTGACCAATGGACAGATGAGGAAGTTATAGGCTTTTTCACTATATTGTCCACAGATTCCAAACCCTCTATCATGTTTGATTTTATCAAATTCTTAGCTGACGACATCCATGAACATTTTTTGAAATTCCATACAAAGGGAGTGTTTAAATATACTTTGGTTATTGTTTACATGTTCTTATATTTTCAGTGAGAAAGGATTCAATTTTCCATGAAGAATATGGATGATGTTGTGAAACCAGCTCCAAAAATAGAAGAAAAGAGATATCAATTCCTTAGAAATAAGCCACTTCGAGGGGGAAACCTCCAATACATTAAATCAATAAACAATTATTTGATAATACAAACTACAAAACCTCCTTTCTATATATAGGAGTCCATGGGACCACAATGTAATCATAGCCGACCTAGCAATAATAATTTAAATGCACAATAATAACAATTTGGGGGTTACAAGGGTACAATAATAGCAATAAGGGTGTTACACTAACAATAAGAAGGGACCATAATAGTAATATAGGGACCTAACATGCCCCTCTCCTTCAAAAAAGTGTTGTCCTCAATGCTTGAGTAGCTCTGGGTGCTTCTGTATAAAATTTTCATCCACCCATGTGCAATCTTCAGTGGGTAAGTTCTTCCACTTGATGAGATACTCTGAAATTGGTCGAATTTTTAGCTATGGAGTTATTGTTTCCATGAAAGCTTCAAGTTCCGATATGATTTTTCCTTCCTCATCAATTTCTGGCAATATTGTTTGAACTGGAAGATTTTCACCTATAACCTTCTTTAAGCATGAAACATGGAAAATTGGATGCACTCGTGAAGAAGGAGGAAGCTCCAATTTGTATGCCATAGTACTAATATTTTGAAACACCTTGTAAGGACCATAGTACTTTGGCGATAATTTAGTATCCTTCTTAGCTTGCTTGAGGGACATCTGTTTGTATGGTTTTAGTCATAAAAATACCCTGTCTCATACATCAAAAATTCTCTTGTTGCGATGTTGATCCACCTGTTGTTTTGTTTGATTTTGTGCCAAATTCAGGCTGTCCTTTAAGAGTTGGATAACTTCTTGTTGATGCTCAATGTGATATTCCACTACTTGAACCTTCGCATTTTCTCTTAAATTTTATGTGATGGATGGTGGATGATATCCATAAAGTTCCATAAATGGGTCATTTTTGCTGCAGTATGGAAGGAAGTGTTATACCACCATTCATCGAGAGGTAGCCACTTGACCCATTGTGTTTGTTTATCAGATACAAAACAATTAATATATCCTTCCAAACATTTAATTTCTATCTCAGTTTTACCATCGAATTGAGGATGATAAGATGAGCTATGAGCTAATTGAGTACCCAAACAAGAAAATAACTTTGTCCAAAAATTTCCAGTAAAAATGGGATCTTTGTCTCTCACAATAACCCTTGGGTTTCCATGTATATTTTTAATTGTGTCCATAAATGTAGTAGCAACTATAATTTCTTTAAATGGATGAGATAATGCACAAAAGTGTGCATACTTGGTAATTATATCAACTACCACCGTGATGACACTCTTTCCTTCAGACTTAGGTAAACCTGTAATAAAATCCATTACAATATCCTCCCAATGTTGACTTGGAATGGATAAAGGTTGTAGAAGACCAGGGATCTTACTTGTCTCAACTTTATTCTGCTGGCAAACAAAACATTCTGCCACAAAATTTTGAATATCAGATTTAAGGCCATCCCGAAAAAAATATTTCTTCACCCTGTGGTAAGTTTTTAAAAATCCTGAGTGTCCTCCTAAAGGAGAACTGTGCAATTCCAAAATAATATTTTTTTTTAGTTGGGAATTCTTACAAATATATAAGCGATCTTTGTACCATAAGGAATCATTTTTCCAACTAAATGTATCATATGTACTAGGATCTTGCTGCAAATTTTGAATGAGTGTGCACACTTCTTCGTCCTTCTTCCATTCATCTCTTGCTTCGATTATCCAATCTGGTTGGATAATAGAAATGGCACAAAGAAATGTTTCCACCTCTTCATTATTTCTTGAGAGTGCATCTGCAACAACATTTAGTTTCCCTTTTTTGTATATTATTTTAAAGTCATAACCCAACATCTTTGTGACCAATTTTTGCTACTCTTCTAAAGATAGTCTTTGTTCCAAAAAGTGTTTAATACAATCATGATTAGTTTTTACCTTGAAGTGTCTTCCCATTAGGTAAGTTCTCCATTTCTTTAGTGCATGTAGTATTTCTAACATTTCCTTCTCATAAATAGGTTCTGCAAATACTTTCCTTTGATTTGACGACTTTCAAAAGAAATGGGTCTTCCTTCTTGCATAAAAACAACACCAATTCCATTTCCTAAGGAATCACATTCCACAATAAAGGTTTTTGTGAAGTCTAGCATAGCTAAGACCGGTGCTAGGAACATTGTCTCTTTAAGATGTTCAAAGGCCTTAGTTTCTTTAGGAGACTATGAAAATGCATCTTTCTTCAATAATTTTGTTATAGGTGCCGTTATTGTCCCATAATTCTTAACAAACTTGCAATAATACTCTGTTAACTCGAGAAATCCTCACAACTGCTTTATCGTTGTGGGGAATTTCCATTCCTTAATGGCATTAATTTTTTTAGGGTCTACCTTAACACCCTCATGAGATACAATATGACCCAGATATTCCACCTCTTTTACTCCAGAGAAACATTTGGATTTTTTTGCATATAATTGTTTCTCCTACAATAGTTTGAGCACCCTGTCAAAATTTGAACATGATCCTTCCAAGACCTGCTGTAGATTAGTATATCATCAAAAAATACTAGCACAAATTTTCTAAGGAAGGATTTGAAAATGGAATTCATCAACCCTTGAAATGTAGAAGGTGCATTTTTAAGGCGAAAATGCATGACCAAAAATTCATAATGACCCTCATGAGTTCGAAATGATATTTTCGGAATATCTTCGGTCTTCATTCTAATTTGATGATATCCTAAATGAAGATCCAACTTGGTAAAATAAATTGCTCCATGTAATTCATCCAATCATTCATAAATCACTCCTGGATGCGGGTGAATAACGAGGCAATTGGTATGCTGGCGATTTGGTGGGTTGGCGCGTGGGTTACCACCACCGCCATCCATCCTCGCTTGATGTCAGCTTTTAATACTCCTGCTCAAATCTTAATTGTTGCGTTAATGCAGCCCTTTTCTCCATGCCATCTTGCTCATTCTTCTGTTATGGCGCCCATCCGAAATCTCATTTGTGCTCCTCGCCTGCACACTTGTTGTTCCCTGGCTGATTATGAACCTTGCTCTTGCACCTGTATAGGGAAACGATGCGCTTTGGTTTGTTGTTTTGATCTCACGCCGAGAATTAATATTTCACACAGTCCATTCTGCAATTACAGTCGCTCGTCCTCTGTTTTCATCAGGAATCCTCTGCAAACTGAAGCCAGGCTCCTTTCTGTTGATAGTCCCACCCTCCCTGCCCTTCAAATCATGTGAAGACTGCGCCAAGGAATGCGCTGTAGGAGGGGCTCCTCACGTGGGAAAGTTAATCACCCGCCCTGCTCCTCCACTTCTGCATCCTCCTCTTACTCATCTGACTTCGGCCCTGTTCGCTCTCCTGCCTCTAGGAGGGGTCGTGGATGGGGTCGAGGTCAACCCAATTCTGCTGCGCACTTTCGTCTTTCCTCCAGGGCTCAATCTCACATTTCTCATCTTCAATACCCTTGTACTCTCAGCAATTTCACTTTCCTAGCCAATGTCACCATTGAACTTCGTGAAGTTTCCGCCGGTCTGGTCATGGCTACTCCTGGAGCGGCTCTGGTTACAGGGGAGGATAACACGCCTGGTACCACTCAGGCTGACATTCTACAGAGTATGGAAACTGAAGGCAATGCCACCCAGCATGTAAGCTCGCAAGAAGGTCCCAGTGTCCCACCTGGTGGTGGCTCTTCAAGCAAGGTTGGCCCTCCTCTTGAAAAATAAGATCCCTGCCAATATGCATGCCGAATCATCGAGGAAGTGCCATCCCCCTCTCATGATGTTTAATCATGTTTGCGCTCTTTGTTTTTTGTTTTCCGGTGGTAAGGAGGTGTTCAACACCCTCCTGTCAACTGATGTTCTATCTTTCTCAAGAAAAGATGCTCACTCCTATGTCAATTGCCGGTTTCCCCTGCGTGGGCGGCATACTACTGCTTATGTCTTTGATTTTTGGCGAATGCTTCAGCAATACAATGTGTCTGATTTTGGTTTTGTTATGGGCAACGTCTGTATGTGCCCTGTCAATCGTTTAGAGTATATGAATTCCCTCTGGATAGTTCACAACCTAGTTACAGGTATTAGCTGCATCCTTGAGTCAGGCAAGGTCATGATTTTCAAAGAAAACTTGGTCCGTATCCAGCTGGTTTTGTCTGTCAATGTTCAACATTGTAATGTGCGAATGCCACATCCATGGGCTAGATCTCTTGAGGCCACTTCCTCTCTATAACTTTATTTTTGTATCAATATAGGAGTAGACGAATTGAGAAAAAAAAAATCATTCATAAATCACAGGAATGGGAAATTTATCTTTAATGGTGAGCTTATTGAGCTCCCTATAATCGAGACACATGCACCATGATCCATCCTTATTGTGCACCAATACTACAGGAGCATAGAAATAACTTTAACTAGGTTGAATTATACCCACCTCTAACATTTTTGCAATCATTCGTTCAATTTCACTCTTTTGGACATAAGGATATCTATAAGGCCTGATGTTTGGAGGAATAGCATGATCAAATGAATAGCATGAGCATGATCAAATGAATAGCATGATCATGATCATGAATAGGTGGGATTATTTTGCGAGTTTCAAAAAACCTTGGAATAATTGTCCAAGGCTTTTTGGAGATCTACATAAATAGATGATTTTGATGTTGGAACTTCTAGTGAGCATAATTGTGCAATTATGCCTCGTTTTTCTTTATATAGAAGCTTTTTCATGACATTAGAGCTCATTATCTTTCGTAGCTTCCATGTAATATCTCGTAATTCGACTTCCTTTCCCTCTAAAATAATTTCAAGAAACGTTCTTGAAAATTAAAAGCTACTGTCCCCAAAGATTGTAACCATTGTACTCCTAGTACAATATCAACAGCCCCCATAGGAATGGAAATAATTGGGCTATTCAATACATATTACCCCATGTTTATCTTGATATTATGGTATTTTCCAGAGAAATTAATAGTTCCTCCATTTGCGACCATCACTTGACATTTTGGTGCTGGGTATAGGAAACAATTCAATTCCTTGGCTACCTTACAATGAATAAAATTATGGGTACTACTTGAATCAATCAACATCATTACCTTTTTATTCTTGATATGTCCTTCTATCTTGAGAGTTTGAGGAGTGGTAATTCCTGCCAATGCATTACACGATATGTTCAGACTCATTTCTTCCTCTTGTATGGTTGGTTCCTGGTGTATATATTCTTCTTGTTCATTTTCTTCTTCCTGTTTAAAATCTATGTAAAATAATTTCTTCTTAGCACACTTATGACCTTTAGTGTATTTGCTATCACAACTATAGAAAATCCCTTTTGCTCTTTTTTCTTCCAATTGTTCTGGTGTCAGCCTTGTGGGTTGTTGAAATCTAGGAGTAGCAACACTTCCCTCTTTATAGAAGTGAGTGGTAGGCTTCCTTGTCGCCATAATTTTACATTCAATTTTTCTTTCCAAACTGAATGCCTTCTCCAATGAATTAGGTTCCAAAACGAAAACTTCATGTTGGATGTTATCCTTTAAAGTACCTATGAACAGATCAATCCTGTGTTCCTCTGGAATATCAGTTACCCTTATATTCAATTTTTTGAAGTCCTCAATGTGCTCTGCCACTAAACTATTTTGTTTGAGATTTATCAATTGGCTAAAGAAGGTGTTGCTCTTTGTATCCTCATAATGTGTTATCATTTCCTCCGTAAAAATTGACCAAGTGACAATTTTCTTACTACTGCAAAGCCATCGATACCATACACATTTATTTTGTTCTAAAAGTAAATTTGCAATGTATATATTTTGTGTGTTTTTCAAATTATTGAGATAAAAATATTGTTGCATCTATAGTATCCATGTTACAGGATCCTTTCCATCAAATTTTCTCATATTCATTTTTGGAATATGGTGGTTCTTCCCGCCAACATTACAGTTATGAAATCATGATTAGCATTTATTTTGTTCTCATAATGAGTTTCCTCTAATATATTTTCACCATTAGTAAACATTTATTGTATCAACTTTGTCAAACCTTCCATATCTGCTTTTAGATCATTCTTCATGTTTTTCATTTTTTCATCGATCTTAGCTTCCATGTCATCCATCTTAGATTCCATGCCTTTCTTCAAACCATCCATGTCATTTTTTTTTGCTCTTTGCAAGAGCGAAATTTTTTGCACTTTCTCTTGTAAATTTGATATGTCATGTTGCCATTCTTCATCTTCATGAGTCATAGTAAAGCCTTCTAAAGGCTTAATTGGTCTTGAATTATTTTTAGGGGCCATTTTAGAATCTAATACTGATATATATTCTACAATATTCCCTTCGAATCAATTCAACTTGATTCTTCAATCAAGAATTATGCAATTTGGGAAAAAAAAATACACACCTTTTACTTGCTTTTGAGGAGCTCTATATTGAAATTTAATTATCATTGTAATTGTAGATTGTAAATATCTTAAATTTAGCCATTTAGTATCCCTCTGAACCTTCTTTCAAATCTCATGGGTCTAACCTGATTTGGATTCTTCAAGGAAAAATTATTTCCAATCTCCCACAATGACCCAATTATGGACTCATTCAGTAGAGTGAACTTGTATGACTTTCCAAATGTCATTGTTTCCTCCTTTGACTCTGAAATTGATAGAAAAGAAATTTCATTTTGTCTACTTGCGACCACTTTTTACAGTATTCCAATCCGATGCTCAAAGAGAGAGAGTTATGAAGATTTTCCCACGATAACCTCTTTGAGATGAAATTCGGGAGCCTGAAAAAGACCTAACTTCCACAGATCATATCTCCGAAAATGTTGCACACCAAGCTCTAAAATTTTGCGACGATGTTCCTTAGTATTTTGGCTTCGCTCTCTAAAAATTTCAGCTTCTGCAACTTCACAGAAAAAATGTTATAGCACAAATGCCGCGATGACCTGTTTAGGTTAGGTTCAGGAGCCTGCAAAAATCCCTAACTTCCAAAGATCATATCTACGAAAATATTGTGAACCAAGCTCTAAAATATTGTAAAGGTGTTCCTCAGGATTTTGGCTTCATACTCTAAAAATTTCAGCTTCTGAACCTTCATATAAAAAATTTTATAGCGAAAATTCCACGATGACTAGCTTGGAGCAGCGAAAACCCTACAATCCAAAGCTCTGATACCAAATTTTGTAAAACCGGCTCAAAAAATAGAATACAAGAGATATATACACTTATAAGTAAGCCACTTCGAGGGGGAAACCTCTAATTGATTACATGAATGAACAATTCTTGGATGATACAAATTACAAAACCTCCTTTCTATATATAGGAGTCCATGGGGCCACAATGTAATCCTAGCCAACCTAACAATAATAATTTAAGGTAACAATAATAGCAATATGGGGGTTACAAGGGTACGATAATAACAATAAGGGGGTTACACTAACAACAATAAGGGACTATACTAGTAATATAGGGACCTAACAGATGAAGATGGACAAACCCATTTCGTAACTTTCTTCACTACCCTATTAATGAAAGAGAAAGAAGAATACAACTACAAGCAGTTCATTGAGTTGTTTTCACATCCAACCATGAGTATTCTAAGTGACATAGTTGAGCCTAGAAGAAGTGAAAATGTTAATAGAACTATGCAGCATTCAGAATAGGACAAAAGAAGAGACTAGCATTTATACCAGAATTATATAGAGATGAGAGTGCAGGGATGTGAATTGTCTCCCTACAAGTTACCAAAATATCCCCCAATGAGGATTTTTTCCCAGGAGTATATCACACAAATGCTAAATGCTGATGAGGTGCATTTTTGTTCAACAACAAAAAAAAATCATAATTCAGGATCAAGTCTGAAATTAGACAATTTATATGCAGCAACAGGGCAATAGGAGAGGAAGCTGAAAAAATAATTAAATAAATGAATTTTTCTCCCAGCTTTACATGGTATTATGATCAATTTGGGTCATTTCAAAAATGATGGTGGAAAACAAGTCTACATCCTACATTCACACTCAAAAGCTAGAAATAGAACACTTTATGAATTAGATATAATGAGAAGAGAACACTTTGTAGGAGGCAAAGGAGTAGGCAATATCAACTTCAGAATTACAAACCCATGTACCACAACTGAAATTGATCAAAGAGGATAAGAAAGAAGCATTAGGGAAGAGGCAGAGGGAAGATCAGTCACCTTCAGTGACTGATACTTCCAATAAATTATTCAAGATGAAATACAGGAAAAGAGCCAGGATAAACATGGACATTGATCAAGGAAAAGAGACAAAGCAAGAGACCATTATCAGCATCATAGATACTCCATGATCTTCTCCAGTGGGAGGTCATACATTCTCCTCCACTACTACCTCAACTACTATGCTAAATCATCAACAAGCTCTCAAGACATCCACATCTAGTGTTCCACAGGAGAAAGGGATAGGACAATGTTTGATACCTTCAGGGAAATTCAACTAAGAAATGAAATTTTGAAGAATAGTAGCGACACCAAATTTTGGAAGAAAACCTCTAGATCTCAGGGTAGATTATTATCAACCTTTGATTCATAGAAGCAAAAAACGCACATGGCATTCCTGGAAGCTCAAATTTAAAAACCCAAGATGGCAAGAGATTAAAAGCAGAGTTCATTCCAATTCAGCATCTAAGTCATTCATCCTATCGAAAAGATGTAAATGAACAAAGAGATAGGTGAAACAATTTCTTCCACATTAACTAACACAATAATGAATTTCTCTAAGTTGTAGGTCTCCTTAGAAAATGTCCAATCACAACTTAAAATGGAGAAGATCTCTCATATGTCGAAGGATACAAGGACAAAATCATTAGAAGATTTGTTTGTAAAGATTGGATATGACCCCTCAAATCTGTAGGTTGTGGAAGATATAATTAAGAAGAAAAATTTAGATATATGAGCATTGAAGAAGCATCTAAAGATGTCAGCAATAGAAGACCCACTCACAAAAGAAATAGAGGAGACAAAGTCCCAGAAATATAAAATGATGAAACTCATCATGGAGTATAATGTCAAACTGAAAAAGATGGATATTGAGATGGAGAAAATGGTCAAATAAAAAGAGGAGACTAGAAAAACATCAATTGTTCCTTTAGAGTTTGTACCCATTACATCCATTCCTGCATCAAAAACTTCAACAACTAGCATAGGAGACGTCGCAGATCAACTAAGAAAATCAATGGAGAACATGTCATTACAGAAGGAGGAAATTTAAAGACTACATGCTCAAAACAAGATTTTACAGGATCATATGTTAAATACTGAGATGGGTCATGCAACAGAATCACAGAGAAGTTAGAAGAAAATAGAAATTTTACAGAAATCTCTAAAGGAATCCTCCACTAGCAACACCATGGGTCAAATTTAATTAATCATATGGACTAGCTTCACTGAAGCCATGAATGAAATCTAGCCATGTATCAAAATTATTTTTGAGAAAAAAGGACCTGATTGAGAAAGCCAATAAGGCCATTTCAGATATAAATAAAGAACTGGGAGACATGCCTGATATAGCTAACAAAATCATCAAGTATTTGAATTCAAAAAATAGATATGAAATTGATGATCTGGGAGTACGTGACATGATATAAACAATTTTAGAGGTGAAAAAATTCCTTACAGAAAGGAACTTGGTGCAAAAGCTTGAGGAAAAATGTAATGGATTGAAAATTGCAGTCAGCAGGATTTTCAACAGAATTGAGTTGTTAACTAGGAGGGGCCTTCCTTCCTTGTTTGTTATCAATGAAAAAATAATAGCCAGAGATGACTATGTGAAGAAGCTTTAGGAAATTTCAAAGGACACAACAAAATTTTCAAACATTAAATGTGCTATGACACACAGAGCTTTTCTAGAAGTAGTGAGTAATGATATTTTCATCCTGCATGAGATAAAGCATATCTTTGTGGCCAAACCCAAATTTTATAGATGGAGGTAGATGAGATCTATCAGAAGAAAAACAAGATAATTCTTCCTTATGAGGATCGGCATGAAAAATTGTGCGAGCACCAAGAGGAGTGAAGAGCAGCTATAGCTAGGACAATGGCCAACACCGAAATAGTTAGATTGTGCAACAAATAGTTAGATCCTATAGCAAGTGTTTCCCAGACAAAAGTGCCAGATGTCCAAATATCTTCAAACGACTCCACCTTTTTGGGTCAAATTGGTCAAATACTGTCATCTTGTAATTAATAATAAGATTGTCGATTTTGATATGACATTATTTGTAGAGTTAGTTTAAATACTTCATGCATTCGAAGTATCAAGTGTTGGACTCTAATCATTGTAATTTTTTTCTATTGAGCATTTTACTTTAGATCTATAGTTACATAAATAAAGAATACCATTCACAGGATGATTATGCTATATGTTAATGCTGTTTTTTTTCCTTTTGTGACATTTGTTTCCATTGTTTTTCCTTACTATGTATTACTTTAGTCTAATTGTAAAATAGAAAGTGAAGAGTAATATTTGTTATCTGAACACCTTATTTTTGGTTGTGTTTACAATATATATGTTTTCATATGAAGTTTGATTCATAAATTCTTGAATGCTTTTCAATCGCTACTAAATTCACCATTGCTTCATTTCATAATTCATTTAAAATTAAGGATCCCGTAATTATAACTAGCTTTCCATGTGACTAAACTTTGAAAATTTTATGCAACGTCTATCTTTTATTTGACTCCATATTCCAATGGAAAATAATTAACTCAAAAATATCACCTATCAAACCAACAAAGCAAACAATAAAACAAACAATTCAACACTATCATAACTAGCCTAATATGAATTAAGGAAACAAAGCTAAATGATACAGAGAGAGCCCACTCTGAAGCTAACAAGGCTAGATCCCAACTCTAAAATTGGTTTTATGTTGTCCTATATA
This sequence comes from Pinus albicaulis, assembly GCA_034641835.2. Classification (NCBI taxonomy): domain Eukaryota; kingdom Viridiplantae; phylum Streptophyta; class Pinopsida; order Pinales; family Pinaceae; genus Pinus; species Pinus albicaulis. The sequence goes on from CM076579.1 coordinate 1,555,172,304, forward strand.
ATTATACTTGCAAATCTTAAAATTATAGAATGATAAGAGATGGAGCATCGATGGTGGACAAACATCATAGATGTCCCACCATTAATTTAATTATCAAGCTCGAGGCTACGCAAATCTGGAAAAGAAATAAAAAATGAAAATATGTATTTAATAATTTTTTGCAGGGAATAATATGCATAATTGTGTCATTATATTTGTACATTAAACATCTAAATATATAGACACCATTGTCTAGAAAATCTAAAGAGAAATATGAAATAATTCCTATCTGAATCTTTTTTATTGCAATATACCATATAGCTACAAATGTCATGTATTAAGTCGTATAGATTTTTTACATTTATCATTTAATACTGAAAAGGGTTAACTTAGTGGAAGATACATTAATTATATAGAAGTGTTGAACATTGTAAGTATATGAGTTTGAATCAAGGTAAAAACCTTGTGTTATAAATTACTTAAAGTTATTATTAGGATTATCTACTAGGAGTAAATTTTTTTTTATTGAAGGGTAAGAGTTTATGGATGAAAATTAATTGAAATAGGGTGTGAGGACATAAAATATCCTTGAAATTATAATCATTGGTATAAAAACGTAGAAGTACGAGGAAATATTAGAAATAGTAAAAGAGAAATTGAAAACCAAGTCACAAATTCAAAAAAGTTATCTATTAGAAGCAAAAAGGGTGGGAAAGATACTATAGCATAAACATAAACTAATCATGTTAAGGGAAATTACAATGAACATAATTTGGATATACTTGTTTAATATACAAGCCTAAAAGGGTCGTGAATTCTATAAATGAGGATCTTATTCCATAGGGCCAACTTGAACTGAGGAAAGAGGTTGAAAAGATAAAGGTGGAAGGAAAGGAAAGAAAATTGTAAATCATTAGAAATAAAAAAGATATTATTAGAGATAGAGACAAAAATAAGAGTGATAAATAGGAATTTGGAACACTCCATATCTTCTTCTGAAACTGTCATGGTTTTCCACTATGTAAATATCCTATGTCAATTTCGATCTCGAGTGATATTGTTCTTATTTTTTTAGTTGAAACTTATTAGCATCATGAATCAAAAGACCCTCACATAGATAGATTCATTATCTCTTCCACCTAGAACAATAAATACTCTCGTAGAGGTTTTGAAGGAATATCTTTTTATACAAAAATTAATATTTCTTCTCACATTCAACTTCATAAGTTTGACCCCTTAAATTGGTACATTTGGAGCATAATTTCCGACTTTAACAGCAATAGGATTTATATTACCAATTTTTCTCTTATCATATTTACCTCCTTCAAAAAACAAGTTGGATAAGAATTTCGGGTTCAATACATTAGAACAAGATATTCATAGTTTATGTAATGAATGTAACATACACTTTCTAGGGAATTTTAATGTTAAAATGGCTACTAATCAAGATACGCTTCTAAGTAATAACTCTCACCCTAATTCGATCTAGCTAGATGAGGACTATGACTTATATTGTACATTCAAAAGAAAGTTTTAGGAAATAATGGAGAACTTATTTGGTACCAATCTACTCAAACTTTGTAGTTCCTAAGACCTGATAATTTGTAATGGAATTAATGGGTGGTCAACCTCTAGCCAAATGACTTTGATTCATGTTCTTGATAGTAGTGCTGTGGTTTATGAGGCATTTGATGCCCATGTTATAAATACTACTATAGATTTTGACCACATACCTCTAACCTTCAATATAAACCTTCACATGCACACCATTAACATGCAAGAGAATTGTGAGAGTCAAATGAACATACAAATTGGTAGAAGTAAAATAGATCTCTTCTTAAATAATTTAAAAGGGATTTAGATTTCTTAACATATAGTGATAGCATTGATCACATGTAACACAATTTTTCTACAACCCTTTCCACCAATATTAACAAGTTTTCTAACAGTGTATTATATAAAAAATTAAAAGAACTCCTCACCCTTGGCATTATAATGATTTTAAAATTGCTAAGAAAGTGGTTAGATATTGTCTTATTGAAAACATAAATCTTAAAAAAAGAAATATGTACAAATTTCGTACGAAAAGGAATAAAATATCATATGTAAATACGAGGGAAGAGCATCATCTTCACTTTTCAAAAGTTGATTATAGAAAGTTTTAGAGAAATATTCTTGTTCATAGGATGAAATAAACTAATCTTATCCCCTTAAAGAATTGGGATATCTCTCTTAAGAATATTTATGATTCCCCTAACAACATGGGCATGAACACTCTTATAGAGGAGAATATCATTTTTGGGAATACATGAAGTTTGGGATTAATAAACTCACTAATGTGGAAGATAGAGATATTCAAAGTTACTAAGATGAAAATTTCAAAATGGAAAGGCCTATCCTCATGTGTAATATACACAAACTCCTCAATTTGGTATTAAAAGAATGCTTCTCTAAGACTTGGACGTGAAGCATTATTGTTCTTAAATTTAAAAGTGATGATAAAAACACTCCCTGTAACTACATGATGATTATGGTTAGCCACATTTTAGCCAAACTATATGGAACGAATTTGGAAATGAACATTAGCCTTTTGCTTGAAATTCATGGTAAAAGATATAAAGGGAAAGCTATATTTAGGAGACATCACTCAACTATAGACCATTTTCTTACTATTAGGATCGTTGTAGAGGAATGTCACAATAATAAAATTAATTCCTTATGTTTTGTTTATCCAATTTATTAAATATTTTGACAGAGTTCCTTAAGATAATCAATGGAAGACGCTCGAAGAGGTAATGATTCCTCTTGAGTTGAGGGTTATTGTGACTAGACTATACAAGATTTTTTTTTGAAAATTTAGGACCACTAAGCGTAAGTTAGAAGAAACTAAAGGAAATATGAGAGTTAAGTAAGGGTGTCCCCTATCCCCTAAAATTTTTGGCATTTTCATTGATAATAGGAAAGAGTGTTTGTAAGTTGTAGGATGTGTTGGTCCCATGCTCACATGGCCATTGATCTTCTCATTTATGCTGATAATATTGTTCTTCTAGCTAGGAGCCATTATGATCTTGACAAGTAGCTTATAATCCTCCAATTTTATTGCTCCAAGTTGGGTATGAATATCAATAATGACAAGGATAAGCTCAATATAGTCAAATCCAAAAATATCAACTATATTAATTTATTTTATGAAAATAATTGCATGGATTAATTTTTTTCATACAAGTGTCTCAGAATCGACTTCCATCATCGGCTCCACTAGAATTATAACATTGGGAAAAGATAATTGAGGGTTGGAATGCTTATTATGGGTTTAAAAAAAATCAGTAAGTTGACAAAGATTTGGGCATGGAGTAAAAATAAGTTCCTCTTTGCGACTCTTTTCATCCCTATTATTTTTATGGATGCGAGTTTTAGTGTTGCATCATATCTAGAGAATCATAGAGGAGGATTGAGTTGATATAAAATAAATTATATCCTATGACCTCCAAATTAAAGGAAGTACTCCCTACCATATCCTCTTGATTTAACCTACAATTCCCCCCATTGAAAGCATGTATATGATTAGGAAACTCATGTATAAGAAGAAGTTATACAACATGGAAGCGAAGAGGTTCCCACAATTGCTTTATACTCTAGTGAAAAATCCCACCTTTGGCTCAAGTGAGGTTGACATAAGGATGCCCAGTATTGGATAAACCAATGAGGGAGTAAAGGAGGAGATCATCTTGATTAATAAGATTAGTATGAAAATTATTACTACTTTCAAATTTAAGGATAAGTTGTAGGATTATAAGGATTTAGAGGGAAAAAAGGTAAGTTATTATAAGGAAGTGATCAACCTAAAACTTTATAACTAGGATTATCATTTTCACTTGATGACAACTAAGTAGAAATGAATATTTCTGAGATAAGAATTTATGTTCATGAGATTCAAAGTGAAATGAGGCTTTTATCAATTACCTAGACATCTTGGGATGAAAAATAATGTCTCCTTTGCAATAGTAAGAGGGATGAAGACGAAAATTGTTTCTCTTAGATTACCTAAGTGTTACTCACATGCATTCTAACTTTCAAAATATTTTCCACACTAGCAAACTTCTTTACATACTTAGTGAGTGAAACTCTAGTGATGTAAGAACATTTCTGTCTTATTTTCAATCATAGAAATAAAACATTAAAGAATCACAATTAATCGTTTACTTATTTTTAAGGTCTAAAAGACCATACTAGTCATAGTGGAAGTTAATCAGCATCATCAATATATATATATATATATATATATATATAATTTTTTTTAAAGTTTAGTAGACCATACTAATCTTAAGAAAAGTTAATTATCATCGATATATAAATAAATTTATAAAAAATATATATATTAAAATATTAAAATATATTATATCAATCTATTTTTATTCAAATTCAAATAAATTTTATTTCAAAATATTTTAAAAAAAATTAAATAAATACTATATTAAAGATCTATTATGTTTAAAAACACTCGTTTAGTCAAACAGATTTCAGATATGAAAATCACAAGGCACGGTGTGGTAATATTTAGATGTATATTCCATGTCAATCTTTCAACGTGAAAAACACAACTTTCAAGCATTCTTCTATTTTAATTTCAATTGTTAATTTTTATTGTTACATGGGAACATCTTGAACAAGAAATTGAAGAAAACCAAACAATACTTCTCTTATAAATATAAACCGTCTTATGGCTTGTCTAGACCCGATCCTGAATTGATCTTTTTATTTTTAGTGACGGCATTAAATACTATTAGGTTCACTTTAACTATTCACTCTTTTTATTTTTTTCAATATAATTTTGTATTAGTTTTAAATTTTTTCCTAGAAATAATTTATGGAATAGATTAAAATAGCTAAATGTTCCTTTCGAGCTAAGAGCGGCCACTATAAAGTTATACGAGAATGTAATTGCCAAGTTAAAGATTAACGAGGGGTTATCGAAAGACATTAAGTGTAATATCAGAGTTAACCAAAGTTTCCCCCTCTCTCCTACCGTATTTGGCATTTACATCGATAAGCTAGAAGGTTGTTTAGAGGAAGCAGGATGTGTTGGCACGGTCTTTGTTGGGATGGTCATCATCCTTCTTCTCTATGTTGACGATATTGTTCTTCTCGCAAGGTGCCCATCTAATCTTGATAAGAAACTTAGAATTCTTAAGGATATCTGCTCTAGCATAGGTATGTCCGTTAACACTGAAAAAACAAAAGCTATGATTATCAAATCCAAGAAGAACACTTACGCTAATTTTATGTATGAAAATAGTAACTTGGAGGAACTGTCTTCTTACAAGTACCTAGGAATTGATATTCATCACAAGCTCAACTGGAACTATAGCATTGAGAAAAGGATTAATGGGGGGTGGAAAGGTTATTTTGGTCTTGAAAATAATTTTAAAATGACAAACCTTGTAATGTGTGATAGAAAGAAGTTCCTCTTTCAAAATTTAGTCACTCCTGTTATCTTATATGGATGTGAGGTTTTGGCTTGCAGCATCTCTAGAAAATCCTGGAGAAATATTGAGCAATCGAGAAGCGTTTTATAACAGATAACCTTAAAATTAAAAGCAATATACTCTATCCTATTCTCCTTATATAAGTGGGTCTTTCCCCTATCGAGAGTCTAGCTATGACTAGGCTTCTCTTATACAAGCACAAGCTCAATAGAATAGGAGACCATAGACTTCCTAAGCTAGCTTTAAATTCCAGCCAAAATCACCTAAGGCTTAAACGAGGTTGGTATAAAGACACCAGGGCCTAGTTAAACCATTGGGAGATCGACGAGAATGTTGCATTGCAAAACATTAATAACATTAAAAAAATTGTTACTTCTAAGTTTAAAGAAAAAATGTGGTTTGAGAAAGATCTAGCAGCGAAAAGAAAATTAAGATATTATAAGGAGGTCATCAACCCCACCCTAGAAGATCAAAATTATCTCTCTGTTTTAACTAGCTCAAAGAAGAAAATTAATGTAGCCAAGATTAGAACCAACTCTCATGAGCTCCATAGTGAAACAGGTCGTTGGACAATTCCTAAAACACCATGGATGGAAAGGATCTGTCATCTCTGTGAGAATATGAACATTGAGGATGAAAATCAATTCCTCTTAGAGTGCCTCGCATACAACCACATTAGAGCTCGATTTCATAATCTTTGTTGCAAAACTTACCTTCCTAGCCTTTTAAGATGTCAAAATTATAGTGAGCTCGAGAGGCTTCTCTCCACGCTTTTTGAGCATAGGAATAAAATCTTAAATCAAACTAAATAACTCTATTCTTATGGTCGAATAAACCAAAGATTGGTCTCAGTGGACGTTAACCATCATCACCATCATCATCATCATAAAATGGTTTTAAATAAATAAATAAATTTAATATGAAAAATTATTTGAAATATTTCAATGATATATATTAAATAATTTAAAATTTAAAATTTTAATCTATTTTTATCAATTTTTAGACCAAATAAATAGAAATAATATATTAAAAAAACATTTAAAAAATAAATTAAATCCATATTAAATTATAAAATAATATTTATTAGAAAATAGTAAAATTTTGCATATGACTCATTAGTATTCTTTATAACTATCCAAATTATATATTTTTTAAATAATAAAATTGTAAAAATAAAAAAAAAATATTATCTTTTAAATTATATAAATAATATAAGTATTGTTTATTACTTTTGAAATTATATATTTTTTAAATAATTAAATTGTAAAAATAAAAATAAAATATTATCTTTTAAATTATAAAAATAATATTTTAATTTTATAGTTAAAAGGATAATAATTGAGTAAATAAAATAATCTAAAACTTTTGATATTTGATTATAAAATTAAAATTAAAATTAGATTACATAATCCAAAAATCAATACATAAAAATATAAAAAATAAATATATACAAATATGAAATTAATATAAAAATACAAGTTTCAACTTTAAACATGTAACATCAACTTAACTTAAAAAAAAAACAAGTTCAACATCATTTTCATATAAATTTGAGATTTAAAATTATAATACTTAAGTTCAAAATAATATAAGAAAGGACTTCTAAAATTAAGATATATACTTTTAAAATCAGAACATATAAAATAAAAATAAGAATTAGTAATTGTGTTACCATTAATATAAATAATCACGTTTAAATTAATTATCTTCGAAAAAAATTAAAATAAAAAATGTATATAGATTAATTTAATTTAATTGATTAAAAATTTTAAAGTTAAGAATTTAAAATTAAATATAATTTTTTATTCTATATAGTATATTTAATAATAATAATTAAGAGCATGTGTTTTTTTATAAAAATATATAGTTAAGAATCTATATAAGTAAAGTATTATACTTTAATAAATTTTAATAATTAAATTGTTTACTTTAAATCAATATTGTGATGAATAAGAAATAGAATCTCATATATTTCTTTAAAATCTAATATGCACATAATTTTAAAATTTGAAGTTACATTTAATTTTTTTTATTGTATATGTATAGATTTAATAGTTAAAAGCATATATTTCTTTATAAAAATTTATAATTTAGAATCTAGTGAAATGAACTATGTATACCTTAATAATATTTAATAATTAAATTGTTTATTTTAAATCAATACGTTGTTCCATAAGTAATAAAATCTCATTTATCTATATAATATTATATATATATTCAAAACGGAAAAATGTTGTTTGTTATATATAGTGAACAAAACAATACATTCCGACCAAAATTTGTTCATTGATATGAACTGGATATGCTGCGTATTGGAGAATGACATGAAAGCCATTGTCTCAGAGAGACACATATGATAATCACCACCACAAAAAAAAAAGAAAAAAAGTCCCTGAACATTGTGAAAAATGTGATTGGGTAAATATAGAGATCAGTAAAAAAAAAAAAGAGTTCAACACATCAAACATAGAAAATATAAAAGAAAACAACAACAAAATCTCCACCCAAAGAGGGAAACATGGAAAGCGATGCTAATTGAAAAAGGTGTTAGGGAAGAAAAATGGTGAAAGAGTCCAACAACAAATTGTCTCGATGATGATGGATAAGTACAAGCCCAAAAGGTTCCAACAGGGTCCGCCTAGAGAGGAGATCAACCCAGGTGTTTTCCCCCCTCAAAATATGTTGAATAGGGGGGAATTGTAGGCACTGTAACAGATAATTGGCCTGATTAGTCCAGCTGTGTAGCCCAGGAGGCCATAAATTCATAACTCCATTCGCCCTGTCAATAACATATTTTGTATCACCATAAATGTTATAGGTGGATAACTGCAAGTTGAAGGTGACCCAAATCAGACTCCAAAGGGCAAGGATTGCTACCTTTGTATTTGTACCATGGAAAACATTCTAATAAATGGAGAAATAATCCCAATTAGCTAGTTGGATCCAAGCCCCATGGCCACAGACGCACTGTTGTTCAGCCCCATCAAAATAATTAGCCAAAGTATTCACTAGGTGAGGGTGAAGTCGATGAGATAAATCTGGGGAAGGAATAGTAGGATAAGCCTATGTGTTTAGCCATGCTAGAATTGAGAGACGGATCTTGTGTGGATCTATCTGAATACCTTCGAATATGAACTTGTTTCTAGCCAACCAAACCTCCCAAAAAAATAAAAAAGGAATGGAGTTGTCCATCTTATCCTTTTGTGCCAATGTGTGGATACATTGTAATATCCCAAGAGGCCGACAACTACGATCATGAAAAAGATACGAGAACAAAGAAAAAATATCGAGAACAACATAGCACTGAAGAAAGAGATGTGAAACCGTTTTAGCAGCATTCATACAAAAAAGGAAAATCCCCGGCCCCTAAAAGCCCCACTTAGTCAGTTTGTTTGAGGTGAGGATCTCGTTTTTCTAGGTTAACTAGAAAAAGAGAAAGATCTTCATGGGGATATTACGCTTCCAGAAAGCCAAAATGAATGACTGGCCTCCTTCCTCTGAGTTAGTTGATATGAGGTTGGCATATAAATGTACGACCATAATGGAATCCACATTTGATCTGTTGGACCAAACAGTCATGTCCCTAGAAGAGTTGAGGCAAAAATCAGCCTACTTGAATGAAATTACCACGTCTTTCCATGACTCCGAAGAACAACCATGCAAACCAAGTTGTGTACCATTCTTCTAAACTAGACACCCCTGTTGCCAATGTGAAATAAATTGGAAGATGGAAAAAATACCCTTCTCCATAAGAATATGTCTGAGATGAAGAGGTAAATGAAGATCAAAGGGGAGGCCCTTAAGGGAATCAATGCCCAAGATAATGTTCTACCCATTTCCAAAATCCCATTCAATTTTGCAATGGAGGAGATCAACAATTCACATGAAACTTAACCATATTTGTGAACCATTGTGAGAGAAGGGAAAAACGAACCGATAGAGCAACTTCATTTCGCGTTGAAGGTTATATTTGTCTCAGAATAGAGAGGGTCAAATACATTTCCTAGTGAGCGCTTGCCAGAATGATTTGATTAAAATAGCTTGAGACAAAGTCTGAATCTCTAGCAAACCCCAGCCGGAAAGCCATTTGGGAAGTGTGATCTAATCCAATCTGCATTGGTGGAATTTAGAGGGTCCACGCACACCAGATCGAAGGAAGCTAGAAATTATAGCCTTGATACATGGTATGATGAAGGAAGGTATGAAAAACGGTGCGCCCAATAAACTACTATATGTTGAAGTACAACCTCTATGATTGTAAAGCGACCGCCCAAAGAATGGCACCTGTGTGACCATGAATCTAGCCTTCGCAGAAATTTCTCCATTATACAGAATGAATATTTATCGTGGTAATTACAATGTTTTAGGAAAAAAATAAGACAAGAGAAACTTGTAGATATAGGAAACTGTACTATCCAAAAAGTTCCATCAATGATATGGAGGTCCACCAAGGTTACCGAGGCCTAAATGAGTAGGGATTTGTGCCCATAATTACCAAACTAGAGGCTTCCCCATATCCAAGGAAAACATAGTGCATGGAAAACTAATGAGCATGGGAAATAATGCCAAAAATCAAAATTTCATCCACGAAAAAAATGTAGGTAATGGAGACACCCCTAGAGATGTCGATGCCATAAAAAATCTCTCTATTATGCAAATCCTTGATGTGGGAGCTAAGCCCATCCATAATAAGGATGAAAATAAGAGGTGAGAGTGACAAGTCCCGGCGACGGCCCCACCCAATCCTAAAGAAATTTGAGGGATAACCATTTATAATGACAAAAAACCACATTAGAGAAATAGATGCCAAGTTCCAGTTGATATTATGAGTGGCCAAATCGATCTTATGCAATACGAGACGAATATATGCCCAATCCACACTGTCATAGGCTTTATGAAGGTAAATTTTCATAATAATGGCTTCCAAATACTGGGAATGGACATAATGTAAACACTCTTACACCGTTGTTATAGCTTCATGTATGAGTCAATCATGGAGGAACCCGTATTGTTCCTGTGAAATATATAAAGAGAGGGGTCCTTTTATGCATTTTTAAATCACCTTCGATATAATTTTATAGACCACATTACACAAAGGTATGGTTATGAATTCCTGGAATGTTTTCGGGTAGGAGGACTTCGGGACTAGAACAATTAAATTTGAATTTATATCAGCAAACTATTTCCAAAAATATGGGACTCCTCAAAAAATTTCAGTAGCTCATCAACCATGAGGTCAAAAAAAGGTATATACCATTCCACTAGCCAAAAATCCAGGTTAGGACATTGTCTCACGCAAAATGTTTCATAACATCCAAGGTCTCTGATTTAGTAACCGAATTTCCAAAGCCTCATTGGTGACATCATCAAACATGCATGGATATTTGTCAAGAGCACATAATTAATCAAGGGGAGCAACCCCTTCCCTACACCTGTATTGCTGTAAGCAATTCCTGTAAGCCTCCCTTTAGATATCCTTAGTAGAGTACAGAAGAGTGACATCCTCCACCTCAATTTTCCAGATGGATTTGCCATTTTTTTCTATTATTAGCATAATTGCGAAAACTTTTTGTGTTATGATCACCTTCCCGGAGCCAGACGATGCAATTCTTTAGTTTCCAAGTTATTTCCTATGTTTTTTGGATTGCCTTTTTCCTCGAATTCAAATTCGCAAGTACCTCCATTACTTTCTCATTAGGACTATTAGCCTCCATGTATGTGTTAGGGTCCTATAATAATAGGGTTCATAATTTTTGAATTTACTTTGATTGTCTTGTAAATATGTACATACCTTGCTTTCTGCAAGTTGTTTTTTCATATTTGAAAATAATAAAAAATGAAAAGAGATTAAAAGTACTAAAAGAAATATCAAAGGACTTAGAAAAATAATGGACCCCAAAACAAAAAGAGATAAAAATAATACATGAAAGTGAGCAAGTCAAAACGCCACTACTATTTACTTTTACTGCAAGAATAATGATTATGTGAAGATTGTTGATAAATGCCATAATCGATGATCAATTAAACAATTTAATCTTAACTTTTCATGCTTTCAACTTCATGTTTTAGATAGATAATAAAGATATGTCAAACAATTTAAACTTCACATATCAGTAGACAGTTAGAGAATAAATCAGGAGCTCAACAGTTTAATCTAAGCCCTCAGATGAAATAAGGTTAGACTTAGATAGTTTTATGTTTTGAAAGAAAATGGATTTAGGGTTGCAAGCTTAAATGCACCCATGAAAATGAAGTAAAAAATTTTAGAAATAATGATGGGTAGGTAGAAAGAAGTTGTGCAAGACATGTAATAAAGAATCATCGAGAAAAAATTACTAATTTCGCTTCCCCCACAGTCATCCAGTATTCTAAATCTTCAGTTAAAGAGGCTTAGAGAATTTCTCTGACTTCTGTTGGGACCAGACCCAATGCTTAATAACTGATTGGTTAAAGATACTGAATTGTCCACATAAAACCCATTTCATCAGCATATTTACCCTTTTCCAAGATTATGATCCTTTTTCCTAAGTAAAACACATTTTTTCTTTGTAAAATTAAAATCCCTACTTGATTAATTTCATTTTCATTCAAAAACACTCAAAAAACCATAAAATGCATTCTTATCCTAATTCTATGTGTAAAAAGACAAAAATGGGACAAAAATGTGCTTTATTGCCAATTTTTACACTTTACTTAGTTTCAAGTTATGCATTTTAATTCATTTCCTACATCAAACCTTCATTTCATATTAATTTCTAACTTATATTATTAAATCCCTAAAATTATACCCTTCCCGTATATTAATAAATCCTTTATATATGAATAACCCCAAAAATACCCATTATTTAAAGTTTTAACCTATGGTTATATATCCCACGTGACGAAAATAAAACATGTCCTTTATTCCCATAGGTTATAAACATATCAAATACAAAAATATCCCCCACCCCTATGGTAATAAAACACCTGTTAAACGGTTTGGTTTGCCATATAATATACCCACGCCCGTGGTCAAAACATATGTTAATGTCTTAATTGAAAAACATAAACACATTTAACCCCCACCAAATCATATGAAAAAAGGTTTTAACGTTATAAATTTATATTTATAAAGTTAAAAAAACATATCCCACATTGATAAACCCTGGACCCCACTCCAAAATCCAGAGCAACTTCAAGATCAAATCTCGACCGTTCACAATACCCATCCTAGATCTAACAAACGAAAAGCTATATCGTATTTTAAGTTGTGCAACTAAAATACATTTTCTTTCCATGTAAAATAGGTTGTTTCAACCTTTTCTCTTTCCTCCACTTGGCTCGTTTTTATTGGATTGCATCCGATTCAATTGAAAGTGCTTAACACCTTAAACCCGCACGATAACCACTCGTGGTTTCTAGCCTTTGAAGCCTGAAAAAGGCTGATAATATGACATGACCACCATTTATTGCAAGAAATTTTAACCCTAAATTGCCTAATGAACCTTGAAGTTCCACAGTTTATCCCTTTTCCGCACTTGTCAACTATATTTTCCATTCCATCTTAGAGAACAAAGCATTTTGCATAGTTTTTATGCCCAAAACTAGTAAAAAGCTTGCATTTGCTGTTGAAGATTGTCGAAAAGTCATGAATTTCTTATAGAAACCTAAGCAGATACTGCAGACCTGACAAAAATGCATCAAAACCTATTTCAAAGACCTATACTTGCGTAAAACAGGTATTTCTCGAAGAAATCGAGCCTGTTATCAATTTAAAAAGGGACATTTGAGACCTTTATAAGAAAAATTATCCATAAAGAGGAAAAACCCTATCAATTTGTTTACAAAACCCTATTTTATACTGTGCTCCATTTTTAGGAAAATTTGGTGTTTATTTAGTTTTTCAGACTATATAAAACTCCAAAAAATCCCAGAAATTCTCTGCAGGTAACATGACACTCTGTGCTTGGTTCCAAACAATTTTTAGTCCAATATGCTTTGAAAAAGCTTAAGAAACACCTGTTTCTTATTTTCATAACTACGGAGGGTCTGTAACATTATTGAGAGTAAAAAATTGAAAGAAAAATCCAAGAAAAGAACCATATTCTTCTTATTTTCATACAAGAACCTCTGTCAGAGTAAAAAATACTTTTGTAAACCATATAATCTTACAGAAGAAACCCGAAAGCCTAAAAATAGAGTTTTAGAAGTCCCGAAAGCCTAAAAATGTATAAATCTACTCCAGCTGTGTCCTCCAAGACTGTCATCATTGTAAATCCTCTACAACCTCCTGTTGTAGACATTGAGCACATTGCTTTAGCAGATTTTGACTATAAAATCACAAATCTTGTTGTTGAATTTAATTTATTAGAACTCCACTGTTGGAGTTATGAAAATTCCTTAGATAAGATGGAAGAAGTGTAGATTTTGGAATCAAACCTTCCAAAATATGTTGTTTGAGTCACTCATCCATGCCCAGAGCTGATTAGGTTGTGTTAGAACTATTATGTGCCTGAAAAAAGAGCAATAATGAATGAAAAAAAAGAATTATTGTTTACAATAACTGTTGATTTCATAAACCATATGTTACAACTCAAACTTGTTCCTAAAGAAGTCCCTTTTTTAGTAGAAGCACTTACCAAGTTGTACATTGGCCTTGATTTTCCCAAAAGATTTCATATTTTCCAAGTCTTTATGCCTTACATATGAAAATTTCTCATATAAATCCTCCATATTCTAATTCAAAATTTCCAGAGGGGTCCAGAAATGTCATTTCCATGCTATCATTTATCATAGGATACTTTACAGATGAGCATACTAATGAGTCCATCTTAGGTTTCCTATCTACTTTTGCACCAGGAGAGCCTCCTTCTGTAATATTCAATTATGCTGAGTACTTTGCTGACAATATCCATGATCAACTGATCAAGTTTCCAACTGTAGGAGTGTTTAGATACACATATTTTCTCTTGCATATGTTTTTGTATTTTCAAGCAAACAAGTTTCCATTAACTCTCCAGAAGCTTGATATAGAAGAAAATCCACTTTTAGTCATTTTTGGGACTTCATTGATTAGAAAAGAGTCCTCAGAATTCACTTTTGCAGAGTTCACTGATAATTTTGTCCATTTGTTGTTCAATATGTTGAAACACACTGAACAACCAATGATTAATAATGAAATGAATAAAGTCCTACAACTATCTGAGCAGACTAGGACTAGAGATTGGTATTTGTATGAAAAACACATAGAAATTAGAGTTTTTGGCTTTAATCTTCTACCCTACAAACTACCTAAATTTGTACCAATAAGGGTTTTTCCTTGGAATATATCAAGAAAATATTAAATTCTGATTCCATCAATTTCCTAGAGCTAAAAATAAAACATAATTCAATCTAAAGAATCAAGTAGGGCCATTTATTTCTAATCGCGGAGATGCAGAGATAGAAGCAACCAAACAGTTACTAGAGTACAAATTAGAATATAGTTTCCCCTGGAACTCTGATCCACAAGGAATACTGAGTAAAATGAGGGTTAAATGTAACTAACACCCTACATTCATGAGAAAAAACCAGAGATTGAGAAGTATGCCAATCATACTGAGCAGATAGAAAACACTTTGATAGATGCAGTAACGCAAGGTGATACTAGTCACACCTTACAAACTGCAAATCAAGCAGAAAAAGCCACCAAAAGGGTCAAAGAATAAGGAACTTACATTTCAAAGACCACTACTGAGAATAGGTTCAAGTTAAGTTATAATAAAAAGCCTAAGATAGAGTCAGTAGATAGAATAAAAGTAACTATTGAGGTTAAAGACACAGTTGTTCCAGTAACAAATATAAATGCTGCTACAAGCAATAAAAATGAGCCAATTATAGAGAATTTGAATGAAGGGCAGACTGATAATTCAATTGCACACATGAGAGAGAAACAAAAAAATTTAGAGGCATCATCCTCACAGACAACAGAGGAAAAAGATCTTGATATTAGGGAAAACTACAAGAAAATCAAGACAAAAAATGAAGAGATTAAAAATGAGATTTACTCTCAATATTTGAAGCAAACACTAAGTGTTCAAAAAAGACTTTTATCTCCCTTTTACTACTCAAATAAAAATTTTGTCATGTCAGTATTACAGCCTACAGTGAAAACTCCAAAGACAGTTGAAGACTACAAAAAGGTTGATCTAGAAGTACAAACAGAGAAAATTCATGCACTTGATCAAATAGAATTTCATAAACAGAGTTTAGAGATGTTGTATTCTACCATTACAACCAAAGCTATGAGTGTTCAAAAACTTTAGAACACAATCATAAAAATTAAAGATCGGATGAAACTTGAAGAAAACCTCATTATATACTAAAGACCTAAGGACTGAGTCTTTAGAAGAGTTAGTTCTAAAAATAGGATATGATCCTGAAAATGTGAAAGCAGCAAAACAATTAGTAAAGAAGAAGAATGAGGACATTGCAGCATTGAGGAAACAACTTAAACTTCCATCAACTGAACATCCTCAATCCAAAGAAATTATATAAGAACAGACTTAGAAGGATGACATGATGAACTTAGTATTTCAACTAACAGGACAGATCAAAGAAATGGAGACTGAAATGGACAAACTTTTCCATGAAAGGGAAACAACAAAAGCTCAAGAAACTCCTACAGTAATTCCTATGGTTACTACTGTTGTGCCTTCAACTTTGGCAGAAGATTTGGCACCCAAACAACCACTAGCTACTGCAGTGCCAGTGATATCATCTACAACTTCAGCTACAAAGTCATGAAATACAACAGCTCAGCCCACATATGAGGTCAGTAAACTAGTAGAAGCCATGGAAGAAATGTCATTTCAGACAAGTGAAATTAACAGATTGAAAAAAATGATTGATAAACTTGAGAAGACAAATAAGTTAGTTCAAATAAATGCTAAAAATCATGAGAAAAGAGCTAATAGGTTAAATCAGGAACTGAAGAAGCTACAAAAAGATTTAACCTTAAAGGAACCAATATCATATGTGAAAAAATATTTATGAAACAAAATCATTGAAGCCATCAATGATGTGTAGCCCTCAATTCAAGTAATCTTTGAACAGAGAAATTTACTAAAGGCAACACTAGCAAAAATTCAGAAAACTAAAGATGAGCTAGTGATCCAGGGTAAAATCTTGATACCCTTAACCAAGACCTTTTAATTCGGCTGATAAATAGAATTGCATTTACTTAAAGACGTTAAAGAACTTAAATGAACAACTGTAGCTGTAAATAAGAGGAACATAAATGAACAAGATCAGCAATCATGAGAACACGCTGTTTGATGACGGAGTTCGTCCAGGAGGGACTACATCTCCGGGCCTCGGTGTCAAGATGGTGTAGGCCGCTGCATTATGTGTTGTAAGAAGAGATGTACATGGATGTGTTTCACTATGACATACAAGGAAAAATTGCCCTCACGCAGGAGTGGCTTGACTTCTTTAAGAGATGTTCCACTGCAGAACTCTCATACATAAAGAAAGACTCCTATCAGTATGACCATAGCTGACATATAAAGAAAAGAGTATCCCTCCAAACCTAGCAAACAAGGGATCTCAACAAAACACATATGAAATTGAGCATCCCGCCAATGTGGAATAAAAGGGACTCATACATGACACAAATCCATTGCTGAAAGTACATCAATAACAACACAAAGCAAGATCCCACAACTCATGTATCAACCGGGATCTGCAAGACATAATGCATCTCAACGAGAAATAAATGAAGAAGTACATGGAATACACATCATATACATCATGCTACCATTTGCTGAAGGCTGAGCAGCTCTGCAGCAGAATTTGAAAACACCATCAATCTTGTGGCGTCGAGAAAGTGGAAAACGACTGCTCACATGTGCAAATCTGACACCGGCATAACCCACTTCCAAAAGTGGCTGGAAAATCAAAAACTCAGATGCAGAAACTGAGCATGCCATCAGACCCGTGGCGCTGAGTAGTGCTGAAACGACATAAAATTTGTCCCATTTGGACAAGGTCAAAATTTCGCCCTCCTCAAAGTTGGCCTCAATCAGGGTTCCACCTGCCTCTTTCTGGGCTCATGGTTCCACTGCACCTGCAATTAAAAAAATCATAATTCTCGAATTCCGTGCGCGCTCTCCCGCTCCTCCATGGCTTGGGCGCACTGTAAAAATTCGGGTTTATATACAAAATCGTGGGCGGATTTACCAACAAAATTCGTTGGTGTGTTGGTAACACTTAGTAATTTGTTAAGGAAGGTCGGGGGGTCAAATCCCGCCTCCCCCATGAAATCCGCATTCCTTTTATAATAAAAGATATTATATATTTTTTTGGAGGGGTCGATTCCGCCTTGGGCAGCCTGCCCCATGATCTCCGCCAGCATGTTTTATATGTGGCTTGGGTGGCGGTGGGGTTCACAACCCCCGCCCCCATTTAATGCTATTATCGTTGTTTTGTCTTCGTATATTGGGCCGCCCATGGAGCGGGCCGGCCCACATGGCCGGGCGGGTTTGATTCCCGCCAGCCCATTTATGTATATGTTGCCATATGGGTGCCGACGGGGGTGGCGGGGGTCACGGCCCCCACCCCTTTTTTTTAATAAATTTTTGTTATTAAAACAAATTGCGCCTTTTTAAAAATTCGGTTTTGGACCGAAGGAGGCAAACTAAACAGGCCACAAATTTTCCCGAAATCTGGCCTGAGCTTGCCGGAATGCGATGGCCGGAAAAAGTCGAAATTGCGTCTTCCTTAAGGCTGTCCAGTCACCAAGTCAACTTGGAACTTTGACCGCTTATAACTTCTTCGTACGGACTCATAATTGAGTGCCGTCTGCGCCATTGGATTCAAAAAGATGAGATCTACAACATGAATCTAGTTCGAGAATATTTTGAACACTTTTATTTTTGAGCCTTGTACTCAAGCCTCTTGTACCTGTACCTGATTATTCCACCTGGATCAAACCTCCCCACTGAGGAGCTTTTGGTCCTCCAAAAGCATCAAGCTTTACGTATCATCAACTGTCTGTAACAGCAGCAAAGGCGCATCTCAAAGGACTCCTTCACCTCACGTACTTCAGAATCAAGATGTAAAGCCAACACCTGTAACTGCTGAAATGAAAATGTCTAAAAAGGCACATCCCATGAAGACTCCTTCACCTCACGTCTTTCGGAATGCCAACACTTGCCTAAAGCTGCAACGAACATTACATTCTCAATGTGACCAATAATGACCTAGATGTTTCCATACTTGCCACGAGTTTATAACATGTACTCGGTGGTCAAGATTACAGCAAAATGGAAATCATACATCAACAAAATTAAAAGACCAGACCTCATCGTCGCATTTCGAAGTGATGGCAAAAATCCTCATCACTTTTACATGAAAGAAATGCATCAGACGACTCATACAACATGACCAAAACGTAACCATCACATCTCAAAGTGATGGCAACATATCATCACTTTTACATGAAAGAGATCTAACACACGACTCATAAAACAAGGCCAAAAAAAAATGTCATGTCGCTTAAATGAGTGATGGAAACACATCATCACTTTCATAATAAAAATGCGACAAAAGACTTACAAGCATGGCCATGACAAGCTTAACATCTCTAGAAAAAAACAATCTAGAAGAACCACTTCTCATTTATTAAAACAAGTGGATCATTTCCCTGTGGCGAACTTGCTTGTCGATCAGCTCTTTCGACTTGTGTATGCACGGGCTCTTTGGCTGTACGGCGCTGCTCTGGATGAAGTTTCCAGCATGTGGCTCTTTGGTGGCCACTTCGGTTGCAATGGGTGCAAAAGTTCTTTTTCCTCCAAACCTGCTTAACTGATTTCCTTTCCTGTTGGGGAGAAGGCTTTTCATGCCTCTTCCGCCTTTGTGCTGCCATCCTCTTCCAGCACTTAGAAATCACATGGTTATTTAAACCACAAAATAAACAAGTTTTACGATGCCATATTTTATGACCGTGGTTATCAACATTCTTGTAATTAAAATGCACTCTGGAATAATGAGACTTAGTATACCTTCTGGGGTGGTCTCTGGTGCCATCATGATGATGGGAGCTCGCCTCAGTTCCTTCACTGCAACGTGCACTGCCGTGGAACGATGGCGAAGTGTCCCTATCATTCCTCTTCCTTGGAGAGTTCTTCATTATCTGTTTGCCCTTGATGTCCTTCGAACATCCTTCATCAATGTACCCCAAACCTGCATAACGAGGTCGTTGCACAACCTCCAATGGTTCGGTGATGCCTTGGCCACGAATGCCAAGTCCTCCTCCTCTATACCCCATTTTAGTGAGGAGTTTCATGCCGATACCTGTGATGGGTATCTCCACACTTCCAACTGAAATTATATCATGTGAAGAAACTGAAGAAAAATCAACACTGTTTACCTTAGGTGTTGATGGCGAAACAGATGAAGAAAGCTGTTGTAAGCCTTCGTCGCGCTTCACTTCTGTCACTGCCTCTGACACGGCTTGTAGCTGAAGCTGCATCTGCTGCATCTCCTCCTTCTCTTTTTGTAGGAATGCTTTTAAGGCATCATGATCTCTCTGAAGAGTTTCGTTGTTGCGTTTCAAATCTTCCCACGCCTCTGTCGTGGCTTGCAACTGAAGCTGCAATTGTTGTTTTTCCTCCTCCTCTTTGTGTAGGAGGGTCTTCAATTCTTCGTTCTCTGCTGCTTGCTTTTCGTAAGCCTCGTACAGCATGTCCGCTTTCTCGGACACCCTGAGCATGGTTTCATACATGTCCTTGACACTTTCCATGGCTCAACTCAGCAAACGTTCAATGTTCACGCCTGCAATCCAATCAGCAAGAATACCTGCTTTGATACCACTTGATCCAGGGTAAAATCTTGATACCCTTAACCAAGACCTTTTAATTCGGCTGATAAATATAATTGCATTTAATTAAAGACGTTAAAGAACTTAAATGAACAACTGTAGCTGTAAATAAGAGGAACATAAATGAACAAGATCAGCAATCATAAGAACACGGCGTTTGATGACGGAGTTCGTCCAGGAGGGACTACATCTCCGGGCCTCGGTGTCAAGATGGTGTAGGCCGCTGCATTATGTGTTGTTTGAAAAAGATGTACATGGATGTGCTTTCCTATGACATACAAGGAATAAATTGCCCTCACGCAGGAGTGGCTTGACTTCTTTAAGAGATGTTCCACTGCGGAACTCTCATACATAAAGAAATACTCCTATCAGTATGACCATAGCTGACATGTAGCAAACAAGAGTATCCCGCCAATCCTGGCAAACAAGGGATCTCAAAATACACATATGAAAAGGAGCATCCCGCCAATGTGGCATAAAAGGGACTCATACATGACACAAATCCACAGCTGAAAAGTACATCAATAACAACACAAAGCAAGATCCCTCAACTCATATATCAACCGGGATCTGCAAGACATAATGCATCTCAACGAGAAATAAAGAAAGAAGTACATGGAAATCACCTCATATACCTCATGCTGCCATTTGCTGAAGGCTGAGCAGCTCTGCGGCAGAATCTGAAAGCACCATCAATCTTGTGGCGTCGAGAAAGTGGAAATCGACTGCTCACATGCAAAAATCTGACACCGGCAAAGTCCACTTCCAAAAGTGGCTGGAAAATCAAAAACTCAGATGCAGAAACTGAGCACGCCATCAGACTCGTGGCGCTGAGTAGTGCTGAAACGACATAAAATTTGTCCCATTTGGACAAAGTCGAAATTTTGCCCTCCTGAAAATTGAGCCTCAATCAGGGTTCCGCCTGCCTCTTTCTGGGCTCATGGTTCCACATGACCTGCATTAAAAAAATATTAAAACTCCTCGAACTGCGTGCGCGCGCTCTGCTCCTCCATGCTTGGGCGCACAGTAAAAAGACGAGTTTAAATAACAATCGGTGGGCGAACTTTACAAAGAGATCCGTTTGGCACAATGGTAAAATATGGAATTCGTTGAGGAGAGGTCGGGGGGTCAAATCCTGCCCCTCCCAACATAGTACGCATTTCTTTTTTTAAAAAACTGTGCGTTTGTTTTAAAAAACAATATAGTATTGTTTTGGGGGGCCGGGCCCGCATTGGGCGGCCCGCCCCCAACCACCTCCGCCGGTTTTAACAGCCTTACGTATTATGGGGGGAAGCTCCGTGGGGTCCGGCGGGGGTCATGGCCCGCCGGCCCATAAACATATATTATATTTTTAAAATATGTCAACCATTGGTTGAGTGGGGTGGCGGGGGTGGTGGCCCGCCACCTCTCTTTTTTTTTTTTAATTAATTTTTGTTATTACAAAACAACTTGCGCCTTTTTAAAAATCCGGTTTTGGACCGTAGGGGTCATTTTAAGCAGGCGACAATTTCGCCCGGAATCTGGCCTGAGCTTGCCGGAATCCGATGGCCGGATTTGGTCCAAATTGCGTCCTCTTTAAGGCTGCCACATCACCAAGTCAACCTGGAACTTTGACTGCTTCTAACTCCTTCATACGGACTCGGAATTGAGTGCCGTCTGCGCCGTTGGATTCAGAATTTCGAGATCTACAACTTGAACTTGGTTCGAGAACAATCTGAACACTTTGATTTTTGAGCCTTTTACTCAGGCCACCTGTACTTGTACCTGATTATTCCACCTGGATCAGCTAGGAACTAAACCTGAGCAAGCCATTGAATTTATCAAGTTTCTCAACAATAAAAACAGGTAGGAGTTGGAAGAAATACAAATAACTAATAAGACAAAGACAATCCTTGAAATGAGTAAAGTCATCTCAAAGAATAATCTAATGAAACAGGTTGCAGAAAAATGTGAAAGTATGAACATAACCATAACCAAATTTATGGTTAAATTTGAAAAGTTGAGGCAAAGGAGTTTTCCTAACATTTTGGTCATAAATGATAAGCTTATGCCTCAGGAGAATTATAATAAGAAAATAAAAGAATACGCAAAATTTCAGGTTGAAAAGACAAGTGGACAAGGCACTCCGACAGGGAAGGTCTTACTCAGAAGATTTGAAGATTTATTCTACCTGCAGCATGAGATAAGACATTTGTTTGTCATAAAACCAATTTTTTCTAGATATACTGATGTAGATGACAATTTCAGGAAGTTAAAGAAGATACAAATTCCAAATGGGTAAGCTTGGAGATCACTTATTGATTTACTGTGAAAAGTTAAAAAGTAGATAAAAGGAAGATAAAATTTTGCTGATTTTTAAAACCAAAGTAGAATTTATTACAGTAGTAAAGAAATTTTACAGAGGTTAAAGAGTATTCGAGTTAACAAGTGTCAGAGACTAAAGGGAATGAGAGTAAAAGAGTATAGGATAAAGAAGATCAGATTTCAAAATAGATTTGAAATATCTGAGCCTAGCAAAGAGGACACCAAGGCAGCGAGCTACACCTTATCCACAATCAATTTCTATTGCATTTGAATCAATAGGACAACTTGTTGATTTGTTAAGAAACTGTCTCTATTTTGTTGTAAAGATATTTCTATTTTCCCTATATAATTCCTAGAAGTATTCTAGGATATTTTGTAAATAATATTGTATAAATACTTCATCCTTTGAAGTATTATTGTGGAATAAATTGCTGAAGATTTCTATAGTCGTTTTTGTTGGACTTGAAGGCTTTTGTGTTGCAAATTTCGAGTAGCAGACTGGATCATATCAAATAGCATCATATTTCAGGATTCATGTGATGAGCCATTGAAGTGAAGTACTTTATACTTTTCATTGTTTATCTTCTTTTTTCATGCATCCATTATGTGTTCTAAATTTGAATGAATAAATAGGAGTATTATTTCAGCATTTGTTAAAAGCACCATGTCTTTACTATTTATCATTTCTATGCTTTCTGTTGATTTCCAGAGTAGGGAAGCCTTAATTTCTCCCTCTTTCATTTGACCTCTGACTACTACTTCCTTTTTCTGGATCAAAGAACCCTTCATTCCTCTTTATCCCGATCAAATCACCTCACCAAACAACCTTCCAAGATCTTCAAAGACTTATCTATCTTTCCCTGAAAACATTTGAATTTTTTACCTTGATCCTAGTTCTGTTTGCTTGAATTTTGACTCCTAAGTCCAATGGACAATCAGATTTCCCACTATCCATCTCATTAAGTGAATTTTCCCACCAAACCAAACCAAAATAAAAACCAAATTGCACAATCATAACTAGCCTAATATCTTATAATTAAAAAAAAAGTTAAATCTTACAGAGAGATCCCTATCTGAACCCTAGGAAGGCGAGATCCTAGAGTTTAAAAGTAGGCTTGTGGTTACCTCTATTGTTCTTAAAATTTAAACTAAGATCTCACAACTTTGGAATTACTAGAGTGTTAAAAGTATGCATGTGTTTCCCGATCTCAGTGTCAATTGTGTGAAGTTCATAAATAATCTGAAGTTTCTGATGGTTCTCCTAAGTCTTAGTCTTTGCCTTAAGCATGCAAAGCTTGTGAGTGAGGTTACCAGAAGCCAACTTTCCCAAAAAAATAAAATCATAGAATCAGACCTCCCTAACCAAAACTAAGAATGCAGAATCTTCCAACCCTAGGCAGTTCAATTTAAAAGGGAGGAATTTACGCACATGCTCAATCTTGAAAAAATACAGACAGGATGATGGCCCGATAAAGACGATATAATGACAAAAGATCAAAAACCCCCAAGTAATTCAAGCATGACTTCATTAACATGAATCCTATCCAATCATTTTATAATAAAATGGTCACCCATCCTGTCCTTCGTCCAAGTGGGAGAGAGAGGCAAGGGGCGAATATCAACTAAGTGTTGGTTAGAAAAAATATGGGTGATACAGTCAGGAACAAGATCAGGGCAGTATTGTGAACCCCAACATTCCAACACAGCCAGGGTGATGTTTACATCTCCAAGTAAGATCAGGTTAGGAGTATTCGGGATATTAGAGGTCTGAAAGTGGGACCAAAAGGGAGCATGGTTGCAGCAGGGTATATACATGTTGATGACGTGGAAATGTGCAGAGTAGCCACGAATTTTACCTCACAAGAGGATGCCGAAAAAAAATATAAAAACATGAGATTTGGCACATGATGGATCCCAAATGACTATGATCCCCTCCTCTCCCTGCCCCCTCCCCCAAAATAAAGCCATAGAATGAACACTTACTAACAACCAGCCAGGCCGAATGGAGAGGAAATAAGGAATAGCCTTTGAAATGACGCACATGGTTTCTTGAGACCCAAGAACTTGGTATGATCACCAAGCCCACAAAGATTCACAAACATGATGTGATTCATGGAACAGGGAGACTAGATATACAAGATCTAAGTGCTCAAGAGACAAAAGAGGAAATGACTTAATTATATATATATATTTCCTTTCCTTTCCTTTCATTTAATATTTACATAAATTATTTTCCCTCTCTTCATGAATGGTAGAGGAGAGTAGATGAGCTCTCTAGAGGATTAATACATGTTTTACAAATTCAATATGATAATTAAATAAATTATTTTCCCTCTCTTCATGAATGGCAGAGGAGAGTAGATGAGCTCCCAAGAGGATTAATACATGTTTAACAAATTCAATATGATGGAAATTCTTTATGTATGGACATGTGGAGAAACCATATGGGTGAACGTGAGCTTCAATGTTGGAAAATCCAAAAATATTTCAGTGAACTAAAAATTTATCAATATAAATTTAATAATCGTTATTTTATGATATGTTTACATTGAATTAGTATATATAGAGTTTGTAGTGATTAGGTTAAATAGAAAAAATTGTAATCGGTCTAATGCATAGAGTACAAAGTAAGGTATGTAGCATCATTGTATGGTATTAGATTTAATTATTATTATATAGAATTTTATTATCAATAAGGTTTACATAATTTTTATTGAATTATAAATAATAATTTGGTAAACAATAATCACCATAAAATATATTAGAATAATTTTTGGCAATATCTATATAATAAAGGTTGAGATTTATTTAAAAAATATTTATGTATTTTCTTTCATTTTAATTAAATTGATTTATTAAAAAAATAAATCATATGAATATGTGTTAGATGAACATGAGTTACGGTTTCTTGCCCCCCAATATTAGTAAGTCATGAAATTGTAACAAAATATATTTACATGTTAATAATATGAATCTCCATGATAAAGTAACTGGTTAAAATCTTGTTACATGTTTTTTTAAATCAATATATATTTAACACATATTTTCTTTGTTTTATAATTAATGATAATAATAATTATAGAGATAGGTGTATCTATTTTGGAATAAGACTTCCATTATTTTTATTTAATTATCAATAATTATTAGATGGTACAATTTTAAAATCCACAAAACATTCTAGAACATTTTTAATACTATTTAAAAATCAACGATTAATATTTATCTCCAAAATATCTATATTTTTATTTTCTCACTAAATTAAATTAATTAATTAAAGAAGTCCCACATTGTAATGTAGCTCCAAATTCCACATTAAAAGAAAAAAAAATCGTTACTATTATGAACAAGGATATGAACAAGGATAGATGCAAGCAACAAGTCCCTGCCTTGAGTGTGATTGACTCGGTAGCCCACTATTATGTGGCATCAAATTAGTTTGGAACAGCCATGATTCCAAATAAACGTCAGCTATCTTAGTTGAAAGAGACAAGCAACTGCACCATACCACTATTAATCACTTGGGAAATAGCTTGGGAAACACCGGCTGACTACACCAACCAGATTTACCACCAGCAAATTAGTTTAGTCCAAAGTAGTTTAGTTGGACTAATGAGAATATTGGTCCACTTGAAAAGTTGGAATAATGAGAAGACTTGGTCCACTTGAAAATATAAAGCTCAACAAAATTCTTCACCATCATCCGAAGACTTCCAAAACTCAGCAGATTCTTCAGCATCATCTGAAGACTTCCATGTGACAGTAAAGTTGGTGTCAATCCATGCTAGAACTTCCAGTAACCCTTGAAAGGGACAAATAGATGTGTTGAAACACCTCCAGTAACCCAAAATTACTCATTCCTCAACCATTCATCGATGCCAACTATACTCTAGCTTAGTTCTATAATAGCGATTGTAAAAATGGAAATAGAATATAATATAAAGAACACACTTGCAAAGTTGTTAATGTGCATATCAATAGAAAAGTCAAGGGAAATACGTGAAGCATTATATGATAACAAAATCCAAAAATAAATTATGTGAAGCATTATATGATAAAAAAAAAAAAAAATTGACACGATGAAGGTCAGTAAGGGTTGACAATATTACCTCAGGAATGATAAAATTCCTTGCAATTCTTTGCAAGAAGACAATATTACCTCAGGAATGACAAAATTCCCTGTAAAAAGACAAACAACTGGCATGGTACTATATGCAACCAGAAGGGATGTAAGAGGATAAGCAATGGTTTCAATCTTCCAATGTAGCCATACCAAATTGGACAATGTCTGTTTAGTAAAATTTCAACAGAACTAAGGGCCCATCCGAGCATTTGATTCAAACAATTTAAAATTTGGATATCTGGAAAAATATATTAAGATTTAACTCTAAATAAAATAAAAATATAAAATTAAAAGACTTAAAATATGCAATTAATATAAATCTAAATGTAAAAGCCGCAATTTAATTGAGTATTCTCAAAATCAATATAAGTTCAAAATTTGTAATCAACCTAAGAAACATTTTAATTTAGTATTCTAATTTTAATTGAGTAGTCTAAGAAATAACATAACTTAAGAAACTGCAATCAACCTAAGAAACATTTTAATTGAGTATTCTAAGAATTTAGAGTTTTAGTGAGGAATCTCCAATGCTTTTAATGTTTGAGATCATTATTTTTTAATTTAAAGTTTGAGATAGTAATTATAAATCTTAATGGATACAATTTAAATATGTAATCTATATAAGTTCATCATCTATAATCAAAATATAAAAAATTAGAATTTGAGTTAATGAAAACAATTTCCGAAGTAGTACATTACCAAAAGTTGCAGAACGAAAGGTATTGGGGCCATCAACAACATTCCTGTTTGCTGCAACACTAGTTTTTCCAATGCCATCAATGATGATCATGAGATTTGTATTCTTCCTTGAAATCGTAACATTTTTTGTTATACACCCCAACTTTCACATAGATTATATACCTTCCGTTCCTTCACAGTGAAGGTGAAGCCTTGACAGCGTCGGCTAGGCTCTTATACTTACCACTGCCATCCAGGGCTTCAAGAACATCGAGTTTGATGGAAGCAACGGGAAATTGCAGAAGTCGACGATAACAACATTTCTCATTTTTTCCCCTGCCTCTACAAAAAGATGTCACTTTTTTTGGATGAGATGATGAAATTGTAAAGTTGTTTGTCTGTACATGATAATCATGGCCTTATAGGGCACCAATGTCAGATTTTGTGGTGTTGCAAAACAAGATCATTAGGTGAAGCGAGAGCTACGACTGCAGCAACTCCTAGCTCAGAAGAGGATTTATTAAATGAAATAACAATTTTCTCTCTATGAACACAACAACTCCTCACTTAGAGGATTTATGAAAGGAAATAAAAAGTTTCTCTTAGTTGGAAGAGAAAGAACCTGGATTCGACTGCCCACCTGATTAGTCAAAACCTACCTCTACAAGCTATGACATGGATTTGGATATGTTGGAATTATATAACCATAACCTATGTCTACCTGTGCTTGCCACGATTGAAGAACCATCTAGTGGTTCACATGCTATGGCCATGTGGTCTGGAGGCTTGGTAATATGTGTCGTGGCATGGCACTTACATGAGAAGACATCGTACATATAGAAACATACCAGTAGTAAGAAAAAAAAACAAGCATTTAATGCCAGTAAACTAATACCAACATTACTTTCTGTTGCCAGAAATTATATGAACAAAGTCGAACATAATATATGCTTTTGGCTTCTCCGCCTCGGGAAGAGGCCAGTAAGATGAAAATAAATTACTATATGCTTAACTGACCATATAAACTATATAAGCTGCATACTTGAAATAAAAGATAAAAGAAATAATTTTAACAACGGATTTTCGATAACTATAGTCCCATGCCTAACCGCAGGGACTAATAATAGTAACCCCTAGTAATTTCTAAGTAAGTTTTCACTATTACTATTATGAATAATTTCCCTTTACTTTAAAAAAACATATGACTGGTTTGAACCTTTAACTCTAGGTTCCACGACATTTAAACAGCCTTTTATTATCCACAATGTCTTCGTCGAACCTTTAACTTTAAGTTTCAAAACATTTAAATAACCTTTGATTATCCACAATGTCTTCGTCATGTTGTGATATGGTTTTTCTGTGAAGATAAAATAATATGGTTTTATGTTTGAGAATTATAGAAATAATGTATTCTTTCACATGTGGGAGATACTCGAACTTGAGACATATGTGTCATTATAAAACTTATAACTCTCATCACTCGTTGTGCCATCCATCTCATGTTATATAAACCCTCTACCGTAGTCGAATGTCTAACTAATGCATCTCAAACCTTTCGATTCTTAGTCAAACAAACTACCTTTACGCCACAGAATCCTCCCTTTAATCAGCACATATGGCTTTTGGTCCAATGCTACGAGTCACACATGCAACTTTCTCTTTCGCATATCCATGTGATGAGGTCATAGTTGGATGGCTTGGATGGCTTGATGAAATTGAACGGTGAAAAGGGATCGTTGAATATATCATTATCTTCTTGGTATTTTCGGTTTGCATTGTTTGTCTCTGTAGATTGATATACTAGGCCAGGGTTTCAGCTCCCTAATTATTTTTCTTCTCTGATAGTATTTTGTTTCCATAAATAGTACATATCTCCAACCGATCTGGAGGCAATGCCTGTAGTTGTAAGCAAAAAGTATCGAACTGTGTATACTTTTTTTTTTTTTTTTTTCTAATGAGGGTTTACAACAAATAAATTGAATTATTGTATGTTCCATCTTCAAGAAAGTGAAAATAAATATGGCTAATCATTTATCTGGGTTTCTGGTTTTGTTTACCGGATCTCGTCTCTTGAATTTATTTTGTTACCCATGAAGATGTTTGAGGTTTTAGAGACTAATTTATTTTTGAAAATTGGAATTGAGAAAAAAGAAGTCCCCTAACAATATTTTTTTGACACATTTAGCTCAAAATATCTGCATGGATAGTAGTCAAATCAGGCTTTAGATGTTCACAAATTTAGGGGTGAAACTTTTCCAAATAATTGACGTAAGAAATTTAGGATGTCTTAATCCCCACTTGGATGTCTATGTTCCACTTTTACGCATGGTAATAGCTTTTATTTCATAATTTCCTCTCAAGGTTCCATGATTTCTATTATATTTTTATGAATTCCTTCAGTGGTTTATTAATGGAAGGAATCACGATGGTTTTCACACTTTTCTCAAGTAACACTTTCTCAAGTTCCCAAATAAAGATAACCCTTGTTGAGGAAATACCAGTGTTGATTCGGTTTGAGGTTTGTTGCTGTCTCAGAATATTCCATCCAGGTATCAAACTATATCATTTCCTTTGTCACTCTTATTATTTTTAGATATTAGTATTTTTATTTCTTGGTTTTTTTGGAATATTTTAGTTTTAGAAAAATTTCTCCACTTTTAAGTATTAAAATGAATTATTAACCATTATAATCAATTACTATCTAGTCCATTCTTGGTTTCAAAATCCTAATATATTAATTTAAAATGGGGTTTCTCTTTTTTGAATGTATATATTAGTGATATGGGTTTTATATCTGTGAGTCTCATTCTTTTTCTAAAAAATATTAGAGCTTTCAGGGAATAATAATATTATCTACTACTCACATGTTGTTAAAAGTCGTCCAGGGCCACAATTGTTGATGGATAACACTTCTAATAAGGGGTGAAACCATTTGGTAACTCATTGACAATTATATCAGTGAAATCATCCAACATACTTCTAATTTTTTCAGTCAAATCATATAGATTTTGCTTTTAAGAATTATTTGATGCTTTTCAATCAAAGAAAAATGTACCTCCTTTTTTATTAATCTCTTGCAATAGTTATTTCCTACTCATAAGAAATACATTTGCACGAACTTCATCTTTGGCTCCCTCATCTTGTAACGGAAGCAAGGTATGTTTTGTACCATATTTTGCAATTGTATATGTATTTCCTCTGCCATCGTGGATATATTTCCTGTCTTATTTCCATGACCTTCCCAACCAAACATGGAAAACATCCATTGGCATCACATCACATACAATCTCATATCTATATATGCGAAGCCAAAATTATACTTTGCATTTTTCACTATATAGAAAATGATTCCCTTATCGTAATCATGACACCTTGTAAGCATTGGGGTTTGATATCCTTTTTTAATCTATATTCTCTACCATTTAAGTGGAAACTATATTCTTTGTGCTACCACCATCAATTAGAAATTTGCAACACTTACCTTTATATTTTCACATATTCTTAAACACACTCTTCCTCTGAGTTGGGTCTTTAACTTCGTTCTTTCTCTTGACCAACAGTTATCATTAATAGAGACTCCCCTTCTTTCAAAAATTCTTTAGTTGTAGTTGAATTTACATTCTTCTCCTTTTCTTATGCAACATGAACACCTCTCTGGTTTTCTCGTGTAGTTCCAAGTTTCAATTCATTCCTAAGACATGTATCCTAATTTTCAACCTCTATAATATCTAGGTTAATAGTTTCTAACTCGGCTTATGCTTGTATAAAATGAGATTATTCCCTTTCAATTACTCCCTCCTAGTAAACTTCCACTAGAGCATCCACTCTCTTGTCTTGGAGATTACAATATCCCTCATTTTTATTTTTTTCCTTTTCCTTTTAACAAAATACTTACTCTTCTTCTTTGACTATGTTGCAGGGAAATATTATCTTCTACCTTTAGTGAAGTTTGATATGAATCATCAACTATTCTTAAGGACAGGATGCAAATCTCATCCCAGATCTCAAATCTTTGACCATTTATGTGTCTTGCAACATTCTTACTATCCTCCTCTACATGAAAAACTCTAATATTAAATTTTTTAAACTTCCGAATGTATTGTTTCACTGACATATGATTTTTATAAGATATTTTAACTAAAAAATATTTATATGGTAATATTTATGTAGGAAAATAACATTAAATTTTTCCACAATTCTCTCGCATTATTTTATTCTTTATTTTTCTTTCCTCTTTTTATCTTCTTATACTTCACACCACCATAGGGATGTGTGTCCTTTTAGTATAGTCATCACCAGAATACAAATATTTATCTGAAAAACTAATCCAATCCATTAGCTCATTAACATTGAGGTTATCTTCATACGATGGTACTTCAATTTTTGTTCTAATGGTCATCTTGGATAACATTTTCAACATTTTCTCCTATGGTATTCCTCACGAGAACATTCTCCATATGCTACACTGGCAACGCCTATGCCAGTTAAACTTCTCTATGCAGTCTCCTTGGCTTCCATTTTTCCCTGAATACACCTTAGCCCTATTTTCAAGTCCTCAATTACTATATACCTATCCAATCTTGCTCCTTATCAATCTACCATTTCTTTTTCTTGCTTTAATGTGAGTCAAATGTTGCTAGATCTACTAGTACCTAATTTTCTAATTAATAGAGAAAGTAGAGTGGTCCAAAGGACTAACTCTATGAATGGAGCCCAAAACAAAATGAAATAGGCCATCCACTCCTGACGATTATTGACACCTTACTTATTACAACTTGAAACATTTAACAAAAATGGTGATGGCATTGGAAAAATCTACAAATATCATCAAATATATCGTTTCTCATGTTTATATATTTATGGGACTGCAAAATTATCGTAAACACTTTTAAAAACTACATAGATTCCATGCTATGATGATACAATAGTAGGTGAACTAATATTGACAGACAAATGCTTGTATTTGCCTAACTCTGATGACAGAAGATGAATGGATTGGAAACAAAAGTGGAAAAATATTTGTCACTTAATGTAACCAATCCACAGTTTTTGGATTTGTTCACAGAGAATTGATTATGCCATGTGAAAATATTTGTCATGCCTAATATTTGATGGTCAATATAGAAAAAATGTTGATAAGAAATCTCCCAATTATATCAACTCACAAAATTCTAGGAAAATCAAATTTTTTTTTTTTTGTCTCTTGAACCTTTACCACTACGCTTCCTATCACTTTAGTAGGTCATGTTAACCCACAAAATTGAAATTCTATGTTGCAAGTTGATCACCATTCAACAAAAATAATTTTTTTCAAACATATGGTATTGTACACACAAATAGGTTGATTATGTATGGAGGTCTCTTTCTTCTCTTCCTTTATTTTTTTCTTTCACCTAACCTACTCTATGTTTTCCTCTCCCTCTTTACAATAAATCTCTTTCTTGCTTATTTTATTACATATAAAAATATTTTCATTCAAGAAAATTTAATGTTAACTTCTAAGAATTTCTTAAATTATTTAAATTTCCCTATTACATAGGAATTTAATAGCATCTCCTCTAGTTACATAAATTTTTTCTAGACTATGACAAAATATTACAAATTAAATATCTTACAAAATATTACAAATTAAATCTCTGAGGTAGCCTAATTTCACTTGGTAAGGAATGTTGGGACCAAATCCCTTAATAAATTAGTTTTGAACCAAGAGGTTGAAAATGACATTGGCTTAAGAGATATTTATTAGAAACCAATGAAAAATGTAACATAAGTGAAAACGAATTTGAAACAACAAGATAAGAAAAAAAAATCACACTTGCCGATCACTGTAACAAAATAAATTCAAAAAGTTCAAGGCTCGATTGTATTCACATTGTAATGATCCAAAGAAGATATTGTGTCCAGTTACAAAAACAATAATAGAAGAAAATAATGAATGTTTCATTTTTCGTGAAAAAGATGTTTTGAACAATGATTAAGAATTATGTTAATAAATAATATGTTAAGCCTATGTTTCACATTGAAATAGAGATGGCTACGATCATAACATCTTGTCATATCACCTAGGTTTCAAAATGAAACGGAGATAGCTATAGTCACAAGAGTGTTTAAGAGTTTTGTCTTAGAGATGGATAGGACTTTTAGCAATGAAAAATATGCAGATAATCTTGGTTATTTTCATTGTTGTTTTATTTTTGTTTCTTCCTTTATTCTTTGTCAAAATAGCATGGAAAAAATATTTAGATAAATAATTATAGATTTCTATGTATATGCAATGAAGAAGAAAATGAAGATAGTGAACTTTTCACTATACTAAATATTGATATAATTAACCTTAATTGTTTTAATATATTTGACATAGGAACTATATTAAATGCAATTTTTCTTATTCCATGATACATGAAAAAACCACTAATAACATGGTCTCTAAAAACTCAATCTTTTTCCACTATTTTTGAGGTTTAATTGTTAATAGAAGTTATTAAGACTGTACTTATTCAAAACAATATTAGATCCCAATAATTGCAAACAAATCTTCATTTCTAAGAGAAAAATGTAATTATAAATATACATGAAATAATTGATTTGATGAGCCAAGCATCTAATGTTAGAATAGAGAACAAGAAAAAGATCGTCATAAACATCTAAATTTCAAACAACAACAATCTATTCAATTGCCAAATATAACAGGTTGATCTCATAATAAATATATCTTTGTAATAGCTTCCATGAACATATATATATATATATATATATATATATATATATATATATATATATATATATATATATACTATGTTGCATGAGTTTCTGGAACGTGGAAATGTTGGGAACTTGGATATGGTGTCCGAAATGGCTAGTTTCCCTAAATATTATATGAAATGGTTAATTGGGAGCGGTAATATTATATAATAATAATAATAAAATTGTTTTTTTAATTACATAATTTATCTGTGGAATGTTGTAATGTGGCATATGGGTCTGATAATTTGTACTTGTCAAAGGAGCATCAATGTTACTAATTCTAGAAATGTCAAACACATCATTGATGCATTTACTAATTTAATATAATTTTTTATTATGAAAAAAATATAATATCTTTACAAGAACCAGAACCAGTCCAGAGAGTCTCTTTGAAACTGAAAGGAAACGAAACTAACATACTAATGGCAAGAGGAATTTCACATAAGGGAAGCAAGAAACCAGAGTTTAGACATCACATAAAACAGGACTCAAAAATGAAATAGCCCCATAGAAGAGCTCACAAACAGAAAGGACAGAAAAGAAGAAATCGTTGAAAAGTTAAAGCCCTCACTATTGGAGTTTAAATGTCTGGAGAAAAAAAAGTATTTGGAAAGTCACTGAGGTTACTGGTCATAGAGAACGGCTTCTTCAGGCACGGTTTGCAAATGAATACAAAGTTGAGATCTTAAACAAGTTAACAATTACAGTGATGGAGTGAATGGAGAACAAACTTTATGCAAGATTGTGAGTGAGTTTGGCGAGAAAAATATTTTTTTTGCATGTACTTTGAGAAAGGAAGTTCTTTTCTGGCGGAGTTTGGGGAAACTTTACAGAAATGAAGTTTCTTTTTTGGTAAAACTTATTAAAAACGTTTAAGGAAGTTTTGTTTTGGTGGCAAGTTTTGTTGGAAACGCCGGAACGTCAATCATCATAGTGGTCAAAGATTCCGGAACGTGCCCCGGCTCTCGTCGCAGCTCCTACCCAAAATGGTAAGTTCTCACATAATTCCAAAACTTCCGGGAATGGAGGAACCTCTAGAACGAGTTTCCCATTTCTTAGGAACAGTTCCATGCAATAGAGTATATATATATATATATATATATATATAATAAAAAATATAAAAATAATTCTTCAAAATTATATATATATATATATATATATATATATATATATATATATTTCTAATAAAAATATAAAAATGTTTCTTCAAAATTATATATATATATATATATATATATATATATATATATATATATATATATATTCCCGCCATTCTTTGTTAGACACGTTATTGTACTCATCGAATCATATAATGACAAACGTAATTGTAAATATAACTCTCACTCAATTTATGTATCAATAAAAAATTATCCTTTCGAAGGGCATAGTTTCAACTGGAGCAACGCTGATTTCGTCAATAACCCTTTTCGGTATAAAATGTGATGAGATTTTTACGATCTCCTAAGATTTAAGAATAAAAAACCAGTTATTTTCCACTGAAGAGAACTCACAAACCTAATAACTCTCGTCGGTCTACAAATGTGATAAGCGTTTTAGGATCTCCTTACATTTTAAGAATAAAACAGCAGCTATTGTCCACTGAAGAGAAGTCACAAACCTTCATCTCAGAATGCCAAAGTTTTGTACGTAAGATCAGATAGGGGCAAGTGCGAGAAAGTCATAATTTGAATCCCTCTAAACAAAGACTAGCAACATCAATATACAAACATTAAAGTAAAGAGCAATAAAACATAAATATACAACTCTTTTAAATCAAGATGAATATGTTCGTTTGTTAAATAACATGATCTAGCCAATTTTTTATGGAATTTCCAAATTCCAAAAATAGAATTTCTAAATTCTGAACAACCATTTTGGTGAAGCGACGAATATGTTCCTTGGTTACCTGACAAGCTCTTTACAAAAATTAAAATCCCGATGCAAATACGACATGCATTTATAATCAGAAGAGCAATAACTAAATCAGAAGAGCAATACCTAGTTTGGTAAAATGAAAATTAACGAAATGGAATTACCTGAAATACTTTAAAAAAAACGAACAAAATGGAATAACGTGAAATATATCAAATGTAACTAGAGAAGATGCTTATATTTTATTTGGATTTCATAAATAAATATGTGAATGACTGTTGTTTTTATTTTTTAATATGATTGGGATAAAAAATTATTTATAAGTATATAATTAAAAAAAAATCCAATTCTTAAATTTTCTCTTAAATTAATAGAAAGTAGTTAATTTATAATTATATAATAAAAAAATTTAAAAGTGATTAATTTATAATTACATAATAAAATATTAGTTATAATAATTTTTATAAATTAAATATTAACAAAATTTTGATATATTTTAAATCAGGGAGTTACAAATTATCAAAAATAAACAATTGAGTATATATTATGGATAAATATATATGACTAGAAACTGATTAAGTAACTATAATTTTTGAGTTATGGTGTGTATATATATATATATATATATATAAGTTTTAAAGTGTATTTTAATATGTTTTATTTAGCTTTAATAAGAGTTTTTAAGTTAAAATTATTTTTATGGTATACATAGATATATTGGTTATTATTAGTGATACTACATCATTAATGTGTATATGTTAACTATTTGTATTATAAATTTGATTTTATTTGATATTTTATATGATTTAATGTTAAAAGCCACCATCTTCAACATATATTAGTTTCTAAATATTTATATTTAATCTAGATTTTACTAATACAAATTAATTATAATAAAAAAATATCATCATATAATAATTAGATTAGTAAATAATAAAATTCATATATATATAAGGTAGATGTAGATGGCAAATCATTTGGTATTGATGAAAATGCACAAACTCTAGAGAAACACTATTGGCCCACAACTATTGGTATTTATGGAAACTCCAGATCAGTTATGAATGGCATCACTGGTAGATCATACTTTTTTCCTCTCAATCTGGTCCACTTGGACCAGATTGACATGTTAAAATAATTCTTTGTTAACATTTCCTTCAAACATGTTTACAATGAATTAAACAAGAGGTGAAGATGCGGTGCTCGAAGAGGAAGAGACTGCCCTATGTTGAATTCACTTGAAGCTTCATGGTTTATTTTCTTTCTATTACATTTTCTTTTTGGACTATGATTTTTCATGATTGGGCAATTTTCTTTTAATATAATTAACCCCTTTAAATCTTTTGCTTGACTACATTGATACGACATATATAAATTATGGTGAAAAAAATGTGAATTTCTCTTTTATTTTAAGACCTCTGTATCTTTTCTTTTCGATAGAAAAAAAAGTTTTTTAAGACTTTACTTATAGATGGCATATGTAGATGAGACATATACCTGACCCACTTTTCTTTTTAATAAAAATCTAACAATTTTTTATGAGAAAAAAAATTAAAAATAAAAATATTTAAGTATATAACTTTAACAAAAACAATAACATTTTTATTGGAAATCAATGTTATCATTTTCGCCCAACTTTGGTTCTTCTTCTTTGAAAATTCAATTGTCGCAATGCCTCCCACACCCAAAATCAATGTAATTGTATGATCGTACACATAGGAGATGGGACAATACTGTCTTTCGTGTAGTGGATGAAAAGCATATTGTATACGACATTAATTAAAAATGGGGTTTGGGTTTTGTGCTCTTTTGAGTGACTTTTAAATATATTAATGGTGTTTTGGTGTGGGTTTCTGCTATATTTATTTATGTGAGTGCGCGTCAGCCTGAGATTGATGCTTCTCTGCACAAATCTTATGGATTAGGGTTACATCTCAAGGGCCATTCGCATTCTTCTTGGATTCTTATGGGTAAAACCCCTTTTAGATTTTGTCGATCTTGCGGTCGTTGGTAGTAGCTACAGCCAAGGGTTTCCGCATCTTTTGCTATGGTTCGTTCTGACCACTCTATCGAGTGTTGGGCATGGCTTCGAACATGTCTTGTTCTTTGGGGCACACGAACCATTAAACTGTTCCCTCTTGTCTCTTCCCAAAAGAAATTACTAAACTCTTTTAGGGATTCCACCATTTCTCGAAATTATGAAAATGTAATGTTTCATATTTCTTTTAAATAAAAGAGGCCTTTTTAACCAGTTTACCAAATATATATATATATATATATATATATATATATATATATATATATATATATATATATATATATAAAAAGAGAATATGGACTCAGAAAATTATTTTTTAGCTTCCTAACCAATGAATAAGTATCCTTCTACTCTATACGCTTTCTTAGTGAATTTATTAGTCCTACTTTGTTTTGGTTCTTCCTTATTTAATTTTATGTGAAATTTGAAATTATAAATTTTATTGATGACATATATATAATTTTATTGATGAAATATATATAATTTTAAGATTTAAAATATTTTTAAAAATATCCAATCTTGTTATACTATACGAATATAAAAAAAATTGTGTAAATTTATATATAGTTTGGTCGGAGGGAAATGAGGAACTTATTGCCTTTCCCATACATGCATACATATATATAAATCACTTTAAAGAGAATATGGATTGATAGATTATTTTTTTTACTTCACAAACCAATGAATAAGTATTCTTCTGCTCTATACGCTTTCTTACTTAATTTATTAGTCCTACTTTGTTTTGGTTTTTTTTTATTTAATTTTATGTAAAATTTGAAATTATAAATTTTAACGGTGAAATATATATAATTTTATGATTTAAAAATATCAAATCTTCTTATACTCTACGAATATAAAAAATTGTGTAAATTATATATAGTGTGCTAGCAGGGAAATGTGGAACTTATTTCTTTATTTAATTTTATGTAAAATTTGAAATTATAAATTTTAACGGTGAAATATATATAATTTTAAGATTTAAAATACTTTTAAAAATATCAAATCTTCTTACACTCTACGAATATAAAAAATTGTGTAAATTATATATAGTTTGCTAGCAGGGAAATGTGGAACTTATTGCCTTGCCAATGTTACGTCTCTCCTGTTCTTTCAATTTACTATATTACTACACAATTTATATATAGTTTGCTAAGAGAGAAATGAGGAACTTATTGCCATCGTTACTTCTCTCCTGTTCTTTCAATTTACTGTATTACAATGTGTAATATGTATTATTATTTCTTAATAAATAAATAGAATAGTTTTTTAATACAGGTATACAATAAAATATTTATAAAACAAAATAAAAAGAAACCATATGAAAACATGCCTAATAGTAGTAAAAGATGCACCTTATTCATCTTTGGAGTTGACGCTTTCGACTAAAAGGGTTGGGTCTCTCCTAATGTAACAGGTGCTTTATTTCGAGCCTGTCCAGCGTTAAACATGTCTCTTTGATTTACATTCATGGCCCACTGGCTGAGGGATTTAGTCAAGGGCTCTGTTGTGGTTTGTTTGGAGAAACACTCGCCCGAGGGAGCGAATAGTTCCTTTCTTTTACGTTTGATGTATTTAATTCGACAGTCCGTATGGGCTCCCATATTATGAATGTGTGTTATTCAGTTACACTTTTGCTGGAGCTTGCCGTGATGAATTATTTCATTTTCTTCCAATTATTAGACTCCGGTTATATGATGTGGTTAAGGTTCTGGATTGTATTTTTTCCTTTTCGAAACCACTCGGACCTCTCGGACCTGGTGGAGCCTGTGTTAAAATTTTCCTCAACACAGTTTACATACGGTTGCTGAGAGGTCTTAAGTGATAGTATTCAGTTGCTCAAAACAAATCATGAGATTTTTTTTTTTCAATAGAGAGGCAGAGATTAAAATAGAGGAACAAATAAAATCAAATTATTTTACTCAAATCAAGTGTGAGTGTGAGTAAAACTGAGTGTTGCTGTAATAAGATACTTGAAAATTTTCACAACCAAATCACAAATAACAATACTTATATTATAATTTGAAAACATGAATACATTCACATATGGAGGTTGTGGCTCTTTCACCATTAAAAGAATTGTTCTTACTCGGATTTACATTCATGTTGGTTGTGCAATAACACACAATAAAACAAATCGTGGAATAAATATAATCAAATTATTTTAATCAAGCGAGAGTAAAACAGAGTGTTGCGGTAATTACCATACTTGCAAATTTTCACAACCAAATCACAACTAACAATACTTAACACACAATAAAACCTATAACTGTTGTTTTCACCAGCTCACATGATTTTTTCCTTCTTTTCTTTCAGATTTACATCTGCCACATTACATGAGACTACACTATGCAGACTACACTATGCTTGTTAATTCAAAACATATATATCCAACACATTATTTCATGAGAGACAAATTTAATACAATGGGATGGGCAGACATCATTTTCCCAACATTGCCAACGAGTAAATGTTTTCCTTTTCCAATGCATTTCTATTGACCATTAATAAATTTCAAATTGAGTTTTAATTAATTTAGTCTATTGCACAATGGGTAAAATGTACTTCAAGGTCGAAACTTCAATTATGTGATCTTCGTCTCTACAAAATCAATCCCCAACCTACAAAACATTCACTGAGGTATGGTTAACGTCAGAAGAAATGGTTGATCTCAGAAGAATTTAAGGCGGTGGTTGGTATTAATTTTCCAAAACTCCCCCTTAATGTAAAACATTTACTGAGGTATGGTTGATATCAGAACAATTTAACATTGTGGTTGGGTTAATTTTCCAACACTCCCGCTTAATTGCAACTGCCACCATTGACCATTCTCAAACAATATCTGAGATAAAAAAAAATTCATGTGCCAATGACTCTGTGAAGATGTCTGCAAATTTTTCTTCTGACCTACAATGTTGCAACACAATCTCACCATTGTTAACTAATTCTCTTATGAAATGATATTTAGCATGAACGTGCTTTGTCCACTTGTGAAAAATAGAACTCTTTGATAGTGCAATTGTTAAACTGCCATCGTAGAAAATAGTGATTGCTCCATATTTTTCATGACATATCCCTCGACATCATTCTCATCCAAACTGTTTGACACAATGTTGTTGTTCCTGAAACAGATTCAACTTCTGTTGTTCACAATAATACTATAGGTTTCTTCTTGAAAGCCCATGAAATGGCTTCCGAATCCAAATGGAAAAAATATCCTCACGTGCTCTTTCTGTCATCAAAACTTCCTGCCCAATCACTATTAGTGTAACCAACTAGCCTAAAATTACCTGCTGTGGAGTAAAAAACGCAATACTCCTTTGTCTCATTAACATACTTTAAAATTATTTTTTCTACTTGTCAATGTGTCTCTTTGGGTGTCTCAATGAACCTTGACACCAAACTCACTACATACATTATGTCAGGGCTAGTTGCGCTCAAATACATTGGGTCTCCCACCATGATTTTGTATAATGTCAAATTGACATTGTTGATGCATTCTTCCTTGGTCAACTTCAACAACATGACAGTTGGAGTTGGTCTTGGCTTGTTGTTCCGCATATTAAACCTCTCTAGAATGTCTACAACATACTTTTCGTAGGAGATAAAATTTCCATTTTCTATTTTCTTCACTTCTATGCCCAAAAAATATATTAACAACCCCAAGTAAGTCATTTCAAACTCACTTTTCATGACTTCTTTGGAATCACCGATGATGAAATCATCACTCTCTATAAAAATAAAATCATATACAAACTAAATGATAATAAGAAGCTTACTATCACTTTGTTTAATGTAGAGAGTAGGTTCACCGTCACATTTGTCAAACCCATTCTCCATCGTTTAAGCATCTATACTTGTCTACCATGCACGCAGTGCTTGCTTCATCCGTTAAAGATCTCTCTGTAACCTACACACCTTGTATTCTTGGCTTTCTACCTCACAGTGAGGAGGTTTCACAACATACACTTCCTCTTTAATCACTCCATTCAAGAACATTGATTTTATATCCATTTTAAATACTTTCCATTTCTCTTGCATGGAAATCGACAACATTGTACGCCCTGTCTTTATGTTTACGACTGGCACAAATGTTTTCGCATAGTCTCTTCCATGGTGTTGCTTGTATCCTTTAACAACTGGCATTTCTTTATGCCTTTCAATCTTGTCTTCAATGTTTCTCTTGGTCTTATAGACCCACTACACTCCAATGACTTATTTTCCTTGTGGAAGGTCCATTAACTCCCATGTGTCATTCTTTTCTATTGCTCCTATTTCTTCATCCATTCTCA
This sequence comes from Pinus albicaulis, assembly GCA_034641835.2. Classification (NCBI taxonomy): domain Eukaryota; kingdom Viridiplantae; phylum Streptophyta; class Pinopsida; order Pinales; family Pinaceae; genus Pinus; species Pinus albicaulis. The sequence continues at coordinate 1,555,214,653 of CM076579.1, forward strand.
CAACCCATTTCTCTTCTTCGACTGCATCCTCAAAGTGGATTGGGTCATCTACATGACAAGTTAATGCAAATAAAGAATTTAGACTAGCAATGCTATCAACTTCATCTTGCTCATAAATTTCGTTTAAATTTCTTAATTTTGGTTTTATTATTCTTGCTGAAGATGGGCTTGGTGTTGCGCTTGAAGTAGATGGAGTTGTTTATCTTTTTGGTGTGGTTGGAGAAGCACTTGCTTGGTTGCGCAATGTTCTCCTATTATTTGTTTGCAGTGTCACATGTTGACTACTTTATTGAGCTTGTGTAGGTGTAGGAGGAGTCACCGTTGAGGAATTACTTGCTGCAGTCAATTCCTCTTTGTCTTCATGTGCCATACATGTCTTTACATTGACCGTATTATCCAAAATTCCATCCCATGCTCTCTCTTCTATGAACTTAACATCTCTTTAGATTATTATATTAAAAATTCAAACCTCCAGAGTTGAGATTACCAAATCTCAAATTCCATTAGAAATTTTCATCTTTGACCACTACTTGAAAGTATACTTGTGTGATAGCTGCTACATTTCTTTCATCCTTTTGTGAATTCATTGATAGTTGTTCTTAAGCACCTTCTTCCTTCAAATCTGATCTTAGGTTGAGGAGAAAAATTAAGGGTAGGTGTCTTTGATGATTATACGGATAAATATTATTCAATTGACAACCACAGAAGCTTGAAAACCATCATTATCTCCCTGCATGGAAGGGATTCAGGGGAAGAGATTTGTTCTCTAGAGAAAACCAGAATGAAAATTGAAAGAAGGGTCGCAGATCTTCCCTAATATGGCCCTATTTCTTACCTTCATTCAAAATATATCGTAAATATGGATCCCCATTGGTATTTGAAACATTGACATGTTCACCATAACACTGTGGATAATCTGGATAAATATTATTCTATTGACAGCCACAACATCTTGAAAACCGTCATTATCTCCCTACACAGAGGGGATTCTTGGGAAGAGATTTTTTCTCTAGAGAAAACCAGAATTAAAATTGAAATAAGCGTCACAGATCTTCCCTAATATGGCCCTCTTTCTTAACTTCACTAAAAATCTGTCCTGAAGATGGATCCCCATTGGGATTCAAAATGTCGAGAAGTTCACCATAACACTGTGGACAATCCGAATAAATCTTATTCAGTTAATAGCCACAGAAGCTTGAAAACCATCATTATCTCCCTGGACTGAGGGGATTCATGGGAAGAGATTGGTTCTATGGAGAAAACCAGAAAGAAAATTGAAGAAAGAGCTGCAGATCTTCCCTAATGTGGCCCTCTTTCTTACATTCATTCAAAATTTGTCTTGAAGATGGATCTCCATTCGGATTTGAAACATCGACAGGTTTACCATAACAGTGAGGATAATCCAGATAAAAATTATTCAAATGACAGTCACAGAAGCTTGAAAACTGTCATTATCTCCCTACATGGAGGGGATTCATGGGAATATATTTTTTCTCTAGAGAAAACCAAAATGAAAATTGAAAGAAGGGCCGCAAATATTCTCTAATCTGGCCCTCTTTCTTACCTTCATTCAAAACCTATCCTAAAGATGGATTAGCATTGGGATTCAAAACGTCGACAAGTTCACCATAACACTGTGGATAATCCAAATAAATATTTTTTAGTTGACATAAATTACCATCATTCAAAATCTGTCATAAAGATGGATCCCCGTTGGGATTCGAAATATAGACAAATTCACCATAACATCGTGGATAATTCAGATAAATATTATTCAATTAATAGTCGCAGAAGCTTGAAAACCATCATTATATCCCTCAACAAAGGGGATTCATGGGAAGATATTTTTTCTCTAGAGAACCATAATGAAAATTAAAAGAAGGGCCACATATCTTCCCTAATCTGGCCCTCTTTCTTACCTTCATTCAAAATCTGTCCTAAAGATGGATCACCATTGGGATTCGAAACGTCAACAAGTTCACCATAACACTGTGGATAATCTGGATAAATCTTATTCAATGACATAAAACCATCATTATCTCCATGCACGGAGGGGATTCATGGGAAGAGATCTGTTCTCTAGATAAAACCAGAATCAAAATTGAAAGAAGTGTCATAGATCTTCCCTAATCTGGCCCCTTTTCTTACCTTCATTCAAAATTTGTCATGAATATGGATCCCTTCTGGGATTCAAAACATTGAAAATTTCACCATAACGCTATGGATAATCAGGATAAAGTTATTCAATTGACAACCATAGAAGCTTCAAAATTGTCATTACCTCCTTGCACAGAGGGGATTCATGGGAAGATATTTTTTCTCTAGAGAGAACCAAAATGAAAATGGAAAGAAGGGCCATAGATCTTCCCTAATCTAGCCCTTTTTCTTACCTTCATTTAAAATTTTTCTTGAAGATGTATCCCCATTGGGATTCAAAACATCGACAAGTTCACCATAACACTGTAGATAATCTAGATAAATATTATTCAATTGACAACCACAGAAGCTTGAAAACCATCATTATCTCCCTGCACGGAGGTGATTCCTGGGAAGATATTTGTTCTCTAGAGAAAACTAGAATGAAAATTGAAAGAAGCATCGCAGACCTTCCCTAATCTGGCCCTACTTCTTAACTTCATTCAAAATATGTCCTGAAGATGGATCTCTGTTGGGATTCGAAATGTTGACAAGTTCACCATAACACTCTGGATAATCCGGATATATCTTATACACTATTGTTGTTAATTCAAAACATATATATCTAACACATTAATACACGACAGACGAAATTTAATACAATGGGATGGGTGGACATCATTTTCTAAACATTACGGATGAGTGAATGTTTTCCTATGCGTTTATACTGACCATTAATAAATTTCGAATTGACTTTTAATTATTTTACTTTGTTCCGGAATGGGTAAAATGTACTATACTCATAACTTCATTTATGCAATTTTCTTCTCTACAAACTCAATCCGCAACCTGTGAAACATTTATTGAGGTATGGTTGATGTGAGAATAATTTAATGCAGTTTTCACGATTAATTTTCCAACATCCTAGGGTTTTGGGATTCCCTCTTGGTCCACGAGGTTTCTTCCTTATGTAGGTTTCTATTGTTCTACTGCCCTCTTCTCTACTCGTTGGTTCGAACTAATCTCACCCTCTCACCATATAATATTTATCCCCGGAGCATTTGGTTTCTAACATGGGTAGTTACTACAAGAAAAAAAGCGCAAGTCTTCACTTCTGTTTTGTTTTGTTTTATTATTTATATATATACACACATGACTGTAAGGGTTTCACATCAAAATAAAAAATCCACATTACAAAACTAGACTTATAAATTATGTTGTTCTTTTCTATCACCACCATGAATTACAATATAACAAGGAAAGAAGTTACATACATTCATAACCTATATATTCAAAAATACAATTAATTTGAGTTATATTTATCTGTAAGGACTCTGAGAGTTGAGGAAATCAGTAGGTAGAACACCCTCCTCTCCTCTGATTCTCCCCCTAACATTCCCAAATGACTTACAGAACAATTAAAGTGATTGTTACCTATCCAGGTCCATTTATAGACATCAAAGACCCCACCCAAGGTCCACCCTCAAGCTCACAATCTCACAGACTCTAGTGGAGGTTTCCAGTACACCTCCAAATATCACTCAACAAGTACTATGCAACTACACCTTCCCATGTTGGTCAGGACTTTTTTCTCTGGTTCTCTTTTTTGTTTTTTTTCTTTTCTCCCAAAAGAAAAGAAGAAGAACCCTCATCTTCCCAATGATATCCTTTTATCTCTAGGGAATGAGAGAAAGAAAAAATACCATAACTCTCACAAATATATGAAAGTTTAAAGAATTAGTGGGTCTCTCGATCATCTCAATCCTTAACTTATATATATATATATATATATATATATATATATATTCACGATGATTTTCCCTAAAAAATTTAATTATTAAAATCTCATTTAGTCGAAGTAAATAGGAGTCAATAACAATTACTTGTATTAAATGGAGGTGTTACACTATGTTAACTAATTTATGTTGATATCAACTTCACACAGACACACATATATATATCGTATTAAACAAAAATTCTTAATGTTGTATGTAATAACTAATTCAATTTCTTTTATCAATAAAATATTTTAATACAAATTAATATTAATGTATACTTAAAAATATATTAATAACAAAAAAATCATTTTAATGTACGGTGATAAAATATCTCAATCTAATGTATAATATTTTAATGTCAAATATATTGTAAATTGTTTTAAAATAATATATATATATATATATATATATATATATATATATATATATATATAATTTTTTATGGTTAAAAAGTTTAAACTCGTCTTATTATTTATATTTTGGTAAATATTTTGAGTAATATGTTTTTTTTTTAAATCAAATAACGATTTATTTAGAGTTAGGAATTTAAGTTATACACTCTAAACAAAGTTTGTAACCAAAGAAATTAAATCCCTTTAAATGCATATTAAATGTGTACATAAAATAAATCTATTCTACTTTTAAAAATCAACATATGATTAAATCAACTCTCAATTGAACATAGAAAAAACTATAAGCATACCCACACTAAACTGCTTTATTTTTATTTTTAAAAACAAGTATGAGCGTGCAAAAAAATATACATTTACTTACAGTAACCTCCTATAAAATAACCAATAACTAAATTTGAAATTCTAATTTTTATTTGCGTGTAACCTCCAACATAAAATACTGTGTCTAGTGTTTAATGTGCAAAATACTACTTTTACCAACATATTACAAATGGGCCAATTATTCAGGCATGATCTTTGCAGGTTATTGTTTACGTCAAATACAGTTTGAAAAATGAAAAGCCTTCGTCTGACTTTCAATGTATAATATATTTTAAAAAACAAATTTGTTCACATATTTCAGATGTGTGAGAAATATAAGACATGAGCGGCTGAGGGCTATAATAAGAGAGTAATTAATAGAAGAATTTTCATCCGGCGTTTAATGTCTATTATAATTTAATTTATTTTGATTTTATTTAATTATTAAGGATCCATAGTTTTAATATATGCTCATTTATATGCTCGTTCAGCCAACATGGCTCACACAACACTATAGGCTTTGGCTGACACTATACGCCATCACACACTTATATGAAATGGGCGTTTCTTATTCCCCATTGGGTTGGTGGTGGAACCTCTCATAGTGCTGAAGACAATATACATTTTGGAAAGGTAAAGATTGAATCTTTTGGTAATGTTTGATTGATATTGGATCTGTCGCTTTAAGGTGGTCATTTTTGTTGCTTTTCTCAAGCTTATTAGGTTTCATTTCATACCGAAAAGGTAGAGGAACTAAGGCCCCGACCAAGGAAAACCCACGTAGTCGGTAGTTCCTCTCCCTTATGGTCGAGCGACTTCGTTCCTCGACGTAGCCCTCGATGAATGAGCCTTGGATGGGTATTAGCCTCCTTTAGCCAAATATATATATATATATATATAAGGCACTGGGTAAATAGAAATACTTGCATTACAATAGGATTCCCGTAGGGGAAGGTGGACCATAGTGATTCCAGGAGGCACCATTGCGAAATTATCTATCCTATCTCAGTGGTGGTGTAGCGGGTGGCAGCCTTTCCTCTCATCATATTTGTGGAGTAGCGGGTTACTTACTTAAAGGAGCGAAAAAAGGTGAAGGTGGTTGGTTGGGTAAAAATACTCACTAGGGGTTCTGGCTGCTGGTGTTGGATCTTTAACGAGTAGTAGCAGTTCCAGGCCCAATAGCAGCACGGGGTACGGTTCAAAGCTTATACCTTACCTTTCAGTGAACACGCCACCTCACCCATCGGATGGATGAGCGACTTCGTTCCTTCTATTAGTGAATTTACCATATTGATAGGCGTTCAGACTCTCTATCATCTTGACACGCCACCTCACCCATCGGATGGATGAGCGACTTCGTTCCTCACCATATGAATAGTGAGTCCCTACCGGGCCTTTGCTTTGTGAATTTCCCCACATTGATCTTTATGGAGAGAGCGCTAGAGGAAAGGGCACCCTACCCCTCCACAGAGAGGATGGATACCCGTTGACAGAGAGAGCGATTGATTTTGATTGATTGATTGATTGATGAAGTGATGCCTGCCTTTACTCACCAATTGCTCTCTCAATATCTCTCTCTAACAGGATACGGGTGATCAAATTCAAGTATTGTGTAATATGGCAACTAAATAACGTATATAGAGGTCCAAGCCGCTCAAATATAAAGGAAAAAGCCCCCACCCCATAAAGACTAAAGCAAGAGTGTTTGCTCACCCTCGTTTTGTGTTGCTGAGACGCCAACGGATCAATATCATCGCTAGTGCCCGGCACTTTATCAATGAATCAATAGGGCCATAGTCAACGGGAACCGCGAACCTTTAATAATGAGTTTATTTGTCCTGTTTTTCTTTATTTGAGGGGGGTGTGCCACCAATGATTTGAAATGATATTCTGACTCAATCCAATGTGTCTGGCATGATGGATTTATTTATTTGTTAAAAGTTTTAAAGATTTTTAACAAATAAATAAGTTAGATGAGTAAATATTATGGATAGATTCACTCAATATAATTAGTATTTTTGGAATCTAAACTTCTGTGATCCATCATATAAATTAGTAGAAATTCTTTCGGTAATAATCACATGCACTGGAACGTGGTCAACGCGTTTCAAACCAACCAGTGTGGTTCATCATCAGGATTATGTGACAGATCAGATCCAGACATTAAGTATAAATAAATGTATAGATGGCTCAACTAGCCATTAGGATAACAGCTAGTTTGACTTTGAAAAAGTAAATATTCCATTATTTATTTAATTTAATTAATTTTTATTTATTTATTTATTATTATTATATTTATTTATAAATTATTTAATATATTTATACAACTAATTAACCAATTAGTTGGATGGTAGCCTTCATTTCCTTCATGTCCTTATCTCTAGAAATGATGATGGTTCTTTCTCCCATCAAGTTTTTCGTAAGAAAACTCATACTGAGCAATATCTTCATGCTAGCTCCCACCATTTCCCTGCTAAAAAATTAGGGGTCCTTAGCACCTTAGCCACTAGGGCACTGAGAATCTCTGATGAGTCTCACCTTGAGGGGGAAAAGACCCATGTGTTGAATGTTTTTTGTAATAATGGTTATAGTATGTCATAGGGCCTCAAAGCTTTCCTTAAAGCGGAAAAAGGTCCTTCTGTTAATAATAAAAATAAAAAAGAGCCTAGTGAATGGTGTGGCAGTGTCAACCTTCCGTTCATCCAGGGTACCACATATAAGATTGCTAAGATCCTTAAAAATCATAAGGTATCCTCTTATTTCAAGCCCCTTAATACAATTCGTAGTTCTCTAAAATCGGTTAAAGATCCGATTGACCCCAGAGACGGAAAAGGTGTCTACGTCATTTCTTGTTCTTGTGGGACTCCTTACATTGGTGAGACTGGTCGATCTATTAATCAAAGGAGCTGTGAGCATGCTGCTGATATCAAGCACAGACGATCTCGCTCGTCTGCCTTAGCTGAGCATGCAGAAAAGACTAACCATCATATTTGCATAGAAGATGTTAAGGTCATTGCTAGAATCAACCATTTCCATCATCGTAAGTTGAGAAAGGCCATTGAAATTGAGAAAATGCCTGTTAATCTCAATAGAGATGATGGTTGGAATATCAACAGGTGCTGGATTCCTGCCTTATATTCTTGATTTATTTTTATTTATTTATTTTTTTGTTTTTTTTTTTATTATTATTATTATTATTATTTATTTATTTATTATTATTATTATTATTTATTTATTTATTTATTATTATTAATTTTATTTATTTATTATTATTATTTTTTTAATTTATATATATATATATATTTTAATATTTTTTTTTTTATATATTATTTATTTATTTTTATTATTTTATTTATTTATTTTGTTTTTATTTTTTTTTATTCAGCTTTTATTTATTTTTATGGATTATATTTCTATTTTCTTTCTAATTTATTTATTTATTTATTTTTATTTTCTTTTGAAATTATTATTATGCTATATATATATATATATATATATATATATATATATATATATATATATATATAATTTTTTTTTTTAATTCATTGTTTGATTTTCTAATAGGTAGTTTGTTATAATTAAATTATATGAATAATAATTAATTATATTTTTAATTAATAATAATAATTGATTATTATATAATTTAATCAATTAAATCAATAAGGAAAATATACATATATACACCACAATTTGTTAAATTAATTACCATTATATTGATTAATTGGTTAATTAGTTGTATAAATATATTAAAGAATTTATAAATAAATAAAATAATAATAAATAAATAAATAAAAATTAATTAAATTAAATAAATAATGGAATATTTACTATTTCAAACCCAAACTAGCCGTTATCCTAACGGCTAGTTGAGCCATATCTACATCTATTTATACTTAATGTCTAGATCTGATCTCTCACATAGTCCTGATGATGAACCACACTGGTTGGTTCGAAATGCGTCGACCACGTTCCAGTGCATGTGATTATTACCGAAAGAATTTCTACTAATTTATAATTAGTATTTTCATTACAATTGAAATTACAAGTCAGAATGTTGTTGAGAAAATTTAAATCTTTCTTTAGTATTTATATTACATTATTACAAATATTAATATAAAAATGACAAATTACAATTCACATGTCACATTTGTATGACTAGTCTTCCTCAATACTTATCTCCACTTTGAAATTTCCGAGAAAACACACTTTTCACCATCACAATCTTCAAGATTCCCATTCAATTAATTTAAGACATAACTGCCTTTGACTGCCTTCGATGAAATTTGTATAATTGACACTTACCAATATTCCTAAGGAAAATCTCGATACTTGACCATCCTATAGAGAAAATCCCATCTATCAAAATGTAGGGTACCTCACTTTTGATAGTTATATAGGTGGTTTTTTATTATTATTGGGCATATTCAACAACCTTTCTATACACATATAGATCTCATAACATAACATGTAAATGATACTCTTAAAACCTAAAGCACAACAAGATGCATCAACACATAACACATTCACATAATTAATTTAACCATGGTTCTCGCAACACCTAAGAACATTAATAACCATTTGGTGAATTATATTATTTTGTTTATTAATTGGTTTTGAATTTTTTCCAAAAGAAAATATAATTGAAATGCACACCAGCGCAAATATGTTGTTCTCAAAAATATTGTTCGTCAGAGGATTCACACCCGCAGTCTTTGCACCTACTACCAAAATAATATTGTGACAATCAGATATCCAGAACTATAAATTATTTGAGGCTTTTCCTTCAGCCCTTCCAAGAGAGTGAAGCTGCTCTAGATAAATCTGAGCACTTGGAAAACATTCTTCTCATCGTCACCAAAATTGACAATCAATAATTTGATCTCATTCTAAACAGACTGGATCGATTCACCAACTCTTTCGCACTGGAAAGAATGGTAAGTAATTATGTTGTGGAAAATGAGGGAAATGGTCCAGTCCTCAAACACGATGGTGAAGGACAATAGACATTGTGATGTCTAGCATTTTTAAAAACACAGTCTCTAACATTCAGTTTGACTCTGTCCTACGATGACTTTGTCTCAAATTTTCCCGCCAGTCTCCCTAAGATATCAAATTGAGTCCATACACAACAACACACGCATAAGATTTCTTCAATGGGAATGTCTTGAGTGCGGGGATGTTTCGTTGGCTTCCGTTCGGATTGTTGATATGTTGAAAATATTAAAGTCACTGCCAGCCTTGGGCAGGAAGAAGAAACAAGTACAAAGGCAGCAGCAGAAGCAGAGTTTTTGAGTGCACAACACTCTGTATTGAAGAATGATGGAGAATCCGTAAGGATGAATTAATTGTGATGGGCCACAGCCACAGATTGTAGAAGAGAAGTTAATATGGATATGGGCGAAGTCAATTTTTTGCAGAGGAATGAAGATTTCCCGTAGCTCTAATCTACGGAGGAGAAGTTCTTATTAAGACAGTCATTTCGGGCTTTAAAGCCCTCCACAACCAAGTTTTTTTTTTTTTTTTTTTTTTGAAGCAGTGTCTTGTTGATGAAGAGTTCTGCGATGCGATGCGATCGCAATCGCAAATCGCAACAAATAAATGAGGCAAGGACCAAGTGTCTTGTTTATGTGGCAGAGTTCCACAGAGGAACGGTTGTACACAATACAACCGAAACATATATTATAATCGCCCCCCACAACAGCGGAGTCCTGTGGGTCCACTTGACCACATGGCGAAATATCAATGGAATCGCAAGTCTTGAATCGCAAGGATCAATCGGCGGAGTTTTGAAATATGCTCCAATTGAAGGCCGAACCCGATCCGGTTTTATGCCACAGTTTAATTGCCAATCGCATCTGGTTCCTTAATAGCAATCAGAACTTTAGTTTGAGGTTCGTTTATTGTTAAAACGCGAACCCGATGTAGTTTATGAAGAGGACTTTAATGGGCAATCGCATCCGGTTGTTCAATCGCAATCAGAAGGTTTTATGTGTTGGGCCCCACTGAACTTTTTTTTAAAGTGGCGGACCCGATGGACCTATTATGGCGCATTTTATTATTTGAATCGCGTCCGTTGTGTAATCGCAGTTAGAACTTTCCGGTGGATTGCACACTTTTGTAATGTGTTGCGATTGGAGTGGCGGACCCGATCCATACTATAGGCTCGAGTTTATATGACTCATCGCATCCGATAGTCAATCGCAATCAGAGTTTTTTTTTTGTGTGATTGTTTATTTAAATCGCCGACCCGATTGTTTTATGCATTGAATTTAAATGTTTTGACCGTGCGTTCAAAGCAGGGCCCGCATATATTTTATTTTAAATAGAATTTGCTTAAAGTCTTATATGTTTTTTTTGTTGTAATGTTTTAAAAAAATGCGCGGCATATAAAAAGCCAAAAGGCCAGCGAGCCTGTGTAATGTTGTTATTTTTTATGTTTTTGTTTTCGCACAGCAGCACGGAAGAAATACACAGTAGTGTGGTTTTTTTTAACACAGTGACAAAGTTTTTTTTTAAAAAGGGCAGGGAGCCATTTTGGGCACTGCGTGTGTAGCAGTCCTATTTTTCTTATCCCTCTATTAAGAGGAAGAATTTGTAACAGTTTTGAAAGTAATAGAAATTTTTTTATAGTCTGAAAACTCTGTCCATTGTCAAGAAGTTTTAAATTTCTCTGTCTTAAGAGGAGAGGAGCTTACTCTCTCTATTTGGAATTCTCAATATTTCAACATGGTATCGGAGCTAGGTCAGGCTCTTTGAAGGTTTCAAAGAAGCTAAAGAAGAAGAAGACTTGTTGAAGTGTTTTCTCCAGCAGTGTGAAAGCCCAACAGAGGTCAAAGTTCAGGTATTTCTCAAAGATAAAAGTGTTGTTGTTTATTGTCTAATAGTGTTTGTTATTTCAAGAGAAGGAAAGACAGTTTGTTTAAGTGTAGAGTTTAGTTTAAGAGCAATGGCTGGACCAAGTACAGGAATGAACATTGGAAATGTTCAACTTCCACAATTTAATGGAAAGAACTATGATTATTGGGCCATTACCATGAAAGCCCTATTTGTTTCACAAGACTTATGGGAACTTGTAGAAGATGGTTTTACTGAACCAGCTGATGAGCAGGCTCTTAATGCCTTAACTCAAGCAGAGAAGGACATATTGAAGAGAAATAGGAAGAAAGATGCTAAAGCTCTGTTCTTATTGTATCAAGTTGTTAATGAGAGTGTGTTTCCAAGGATAGCAGTAGCTAAGAAATCCAAGGAGGCATGGGAAGCTCTGAAAGTAGCCTATCAGGGCATGGAGAAAGTTAAAACAACAAAACTTCAGTTGCTGAGAAGAGATTTTGAAACTCTTTGCATGAAAGAGTCAGACAGTGTAGACACATTTTTTACACATGTGATTGGGATTGTAAATTAGATAAGATCCCATGGAGAGACTCTTGAAGAAAGAAGGATTGTGGAGAAACTTTTGAGATGCTTACCCTCAAAGTTTGATGTTATTGTAACCACCATAGAGGAGACCAAAGATCTCTCACAGTTCATAGTAGATAAACTTCATGCCTCGCTGATAACTCATGAACAGAGATTGAGTAGAGATGAACACTCATCTCTTGAGCACGCCTTCAAGACCCAGATGCCTTCAAGAAGAGGAAGAGGTAAAAGAAAAGGAAGAGGAAGAGGCAGAAGCCAAAATAGAGGTGGAAGGAATAGCCCTTCACATTCACATGGTAGGGGCAACAGTCAGAGTCAGAGCCACGACCAATGCAACAGCCAGCAAGGTGGACATCAACACCAACATGCTCATGGAAAAAGGTATGAAAAATCCAATGTCCAATGTCATTATTGAAAAAAATATGGGCACTATGCCAACGAATGTAGAAAGAAGAAAAATGACATGAAAAATAAGAAAAATGTTAATGTAGCAAAAGAAGAAAAGAACCCAAGTAATGTGCTGTTAGCTTGTAATGTAGCACAAGATAGAGAAGATGATGTTTGGTTCTTAGATTCTGGATGTAGTAATCATATGGCTGGAAACAAAGCAATGTTTTCCAATATAGATGAAGAGATTAAATCTGAAGTGACCACAGGGACTGATACTAAGATCTCTGTCAAAGGGAAAGGCAGAGTTACAATTCGAGCAAGAAATGGTGAGCAAAAATTTGTTCAAGATGTGTATTATGTTCCAGGTTTGAAGTGTAACCTTTTGAGCATTGGGCAGCTCATAAACAAAGGTTACAATGTAGTTTTTAAAAATGATGTGTGCACAATAAAGGATATACCTCCAAGCAGGAAAATCATGTTGAAATACAAATGACCAGCAATAGGATGTTTCCTCTCAAGCTCAACACTGACTTGAAGGGAAAAGGAAAAAGCATTGTAGTTGTAACACAAGAAGCCTTTCAGAAGGAAGCAAAGGATGAAAATTGGTTATGGCATCTGAGATGTGGACATCTCAATTTCAGAGGATTAAATTTGCTACACAAAAAAGGAATGGTAAGAGGTTTTCCATTGATTGAGAAGCCTGATAGCCTATGTGAAGGCTGCATCTTGGGAAAGCAACACAGAGAAAATTTTCCTTCAGGGAAAAGCATAAGGGCGAAAGCACCTTTGGAGATAATCCACTCAGATTTGTGTGGGCCGACGCCGCAACAGAATGGAGTCGCTGAACGGAAGAATCGAACCATAATGGAGATGGTGAGAAGCATGCTGAAGGCAAAGCATTTGCTGAATGAGTATTGGGCAGAAGCAGCAAACTGTGCTGTATATATTTTTAATAGATGCCCCACAAAAGTGGTGATGAACAAAGTTCCAGAAGAAGCATGGAGTGACAAAAAACAGGGAGTCACCCACATGAGAGTTTTTGGGTATGTTGCATATGCACACATTCCAGACAAATTGAGAAAAAAGTTGGATAGTAAGGGGGAGAAGTGCATTTTCCTTGGATATTGTGAAGATTCCAAAGGATACAGATTGTATAACCCATCCACAAAGAATTTTGTAATAAGCAGAGATGTGCAATTCATTGAAGAGGAAGCGTGGGATGGAAGCATTGAGAAAACAGTCAATGTTAAAAACTATTTCTCTCATGATGAAGATGAAGGAGATGTGGTTGAAATCAACAACCCATTCGTTGCACAACCTCCAGCAGTGCAAGGACAGCAAGGGACGCCTCAAGCAGCAGTGAGAACACCCTTGAGAAGAAGCGGAAGTGGTTCACCGAGCACACCACACGGAGCAGAATTAAGTGCTTCTTCAAGCACGACTACACCAAGTGAAAGTGGAACAAGGTTCAGAAGTATTAGAGAAATCTATGAGAAAGGAGCAGCAAATGAAGGTTTGAATTCCTTATTTGCTTTGTATTGTCAAGTTGATGATCCTATTCATTTTGAAGATGCTATTAAGGATAGAAAATGGATAGAAGCTATGGATGAAGAAATTAAAGCCATAGAGAAGAACAAAACATGGGAGTTGGTTGTTCTCCCAGAAGGTAAAGAGGTCATTGGAGTTAAATGGGTCTATAAGACCAAAAGCAACGCTGAAGGAAATATTGAGAGACACAAGGCCAGACTTGTTGTCAAAGGATACAAGCAGAAGCAAGGGATTGACTATGAAGAAACCTTTGCACCAGTTGCAAGAATGGAGACAGTGAGAGCAGTGCTATCCATAGCAGCACAAAACAAATGGAAAGTATACCAAATGGATGTAAAATCCGCATTTTTAAATGGAGTTTTAATGGAAGAGGTATATGTGGAACAACCTCTCGGATATGAGAAGAAAGGCCAAGAGCATAAGGTCTGTAAATTGAAGAAATCTCTTTATGGGCTGAAGCAAGCTCTAAGAGCGTGGTACAAAAGAATAGACTCCTATCTTTTGGAGAATGGATTTGAAAAGTGTGAGGGAGAACCCACCCTCTACATAAAAGAAAAGCATGGTAAGTTGTTGATTGTTGTTTTATATGTTGATGATTTAATTTTTACAGGTAATGATGATTACCTCATTGAAAACTTTAAAACAGTCATGAAGGATGAATTTGAAATGACTGACATGGGCTTACTAAGATACTTCTTGGGAATAGAAGTAGAAAAAAATGAGAAAGGGATTTTTATATCTCAAGCAAAGTATGTGAATTAGGTTTTAGAAAGATTTAATATGCAGGAGTGCAAAGCTGCAATTACTCCCACAGTAACGGGATTGAAGTTGAGTAAAGATGACAGCAGTAAGGATTTTGATCCAAGTTTGTATAAAAGCATAGTTGGCAGCCTCATGTATTTGACTGCAACTAGGCCAGATATTATGCATGTTGTTAGTTTAATTTCCAGATTTATGGAGAAGCCAAAAGAAGCACATTGGCAGGCAGCAAAAAGAATTCTGAGGTATGTGAAAGGAACAAAAAGATTTGGTATTTTGTATACAGCTTCAGAAAATTCAGAATTAGTTGGATACACTGACAGTGATTGGGCTGGAAGTGTAGATGATCGGAAGAGCACTTCCGGTTATGTTTTTCATATGGGTTCAGGAGCCATTTCATGGGCTTCTAAGAAACAGCCTATTGTAGCATTGTCTATAGCAGAGGCAGAGTATGTGGCAGCTACAGCAGCAGTGTGTCAAGCAGTTTGGATGAGGAGGATGTTGAGAAGTTTGTGCCAATAACAGGTAAAGGGAACTGCGATTTATTGTGACAATAGCTCAGCTATTGCATTGTCAAAGAATTCTGTGTTTCATAAAAGAACGAAGCACATAGATACAAAGTTTCATTATATCAGAGAATTGGTAAACAATGGTGAAGTTATTTTACAGCATTGTAAAATAGAGGAGCAATATGTAGACATTCTAACTAAACCATTGGGACAGAAGACCTTTGAATTTTTAAGAAAATGCTTGGGTATGTTTGATAACCCAGCAGCTAACTTTAAGGGGTAGTGTTGAAAATATTAAAGTCATTGCCAGCCTTGGGCAGGAAGAAGAAACAAGTACAAAGGCAGCAGCAGAAGCAGATTTTTTGAGTGCACAACACTCTATATTGAAGAATGATGGAGAATCCGTAAGGATCACTTAATTGTGATGGGCCACAGCCACAGATTGCAGAAGAGAAGTTAATATGGATATGGGCGAAGTCAATTTTTTGCAAAGGAATGAAGATTTCCCATAGCTCTAATATACGGAGGAGCATTTCTTATTAAGATAGTCATTTCGGGCTTTAAAGCCCTCAACAACCAAGTTTTTTTTTTTTTTTTTTGAAGCAGTGTCTTGTTGATGAAGAGTTCTGCGATGTGATGCGATCGCAATCGCAAATCACAAAAAATAAATGAGGTAAGGACCGAGTGTCTTGTTGATGTGGCAGAGTTCCGCAGAGGAACGGTTGTACACAATACAACCGAAACATATATTATAATCGCCCCCCACAGCAGCGGAGGCCCGTGGGTCCACTTGACCACGTGACGAAATATCAATGGAATCGCAAGTCTTGAATCACAAGGATCAATCGGCGGAGTTTTTAAATATGCTCTGATCGAAGGCCAGACCCGATCCAGTTTTATGCCACAATTTAATTGCCAATCGCATCCGGTTCCTTAATCGCAATCAGAACTTTTGTTTGAGGTTCGTTTATTGTTAAAGCGTGGACCCGATGGAGTTTATGAAGAGGATTTTAATGGGCAATCGCATTCGGTTGTTCAATCGCAATTGGAATCTTTTATGTGTTGGGCCCGATTGCACTTTTTTTTGAAGTGGCGAACCCGATGGACCTATTATGGCGCAGTTTATTATTTGAATCGCGTCCGTTGTGTAATCGCAATTGAAACTTTCCGGTTGATCACACACTTTTGTAATGTGTTGCGATTGGAGTGGCGGACTTGATCCATACTATAGGCCGGAGTTTATATGACTCATCGCATCCGATAGTCAATCGCAATCAGAGTTTTTTGTTTGTGCGATTGTTTGTTTAAATCGCGGACGCGATTGTTTTATGCATTGAATTTAAATGTTTTGACCGTGCGTTCAAAGCAGGGCCCACATATATTTTATTTTAAATAGACCTTTTTTAAAGTCTTATATGTTTTTTTTTTGTAATGTTTTAAAAAAATGCGCGGCATATAAAAATCCAAAAGGCCAGCGAGCCTGTGTAATGTTGTTTTTTTTTTTTTTTTCGCACAGCAACGCGGAAGAAATACACAGTAGTGTGGTTTTTTTTAACACAGTGACAGAGTTTTTTTTTTTAAAAGGGCAGGGAGCCATTTTGGGCACTGCGTGTGTAGCAATCCTGTTTTTCTTATCCCTCTGTTAAGAGGAAGAATTTGTAACAGTTTTGAAAGTAATAGAAATTTGTTTCTAGTCTGAAAACTCTGTCCATTGTCAAGAAGTTTTAAATTTCTCTGTGTTAAGAGGAGAGTAGCTTACTCTCTCTATTTGGAATTATCAATATTCCAACATGATCGTCACCTAGACTGTGTATCGATAATTGTTTCTTACTACAATTCTCTTGACCACCGTAGCTCGTTGAATGCAACTGTAGAAAAAGATGATTGATGAGGTCAGATGACCCACGAGAAATTGTAATTTCTCTCAATTCCTAAGGATATTTCACTGTGATCCACTATGAGAATTCACTATGGATTAATGATTGATCCACGTAATCTTCTGATATGGGCATGTGATAATATGCAGAAATGGAGCATAAAGAGCATCAAAATGACCCACAAAGGGTGTAGAAAGGACAAAAAATCGAGCATGATTCACATAGGGAGTAGGGAAACAAACACTAGATAACCATTTGACTTGACTATGTACTAAGCTTCACTCTGGATAATTTTTTCTCCATTATTACAGGTGTATGAAGTACTCATTCCATCTTCCCATCATCAGAAATACATGAAAAACATGAGGGGAAACTATGGACACCATATACGCACCTCTAAAATGTCACACAATAAGTTGATTTAATATCACACTCTATCATAGACTATGTACAAAGTATAAAATTTCAGATCTCTTCCATCTCTCCAGGCCCTATCATGGGGAGTCAAGCACATATAGGCTTTGATATCAACAAATAAATTTGGAGAAAATATTATAGAGAGATTCACTCAAAATAATCCACATATTTCATTATAAGACAAATTACAAGCCACATAAATATTCTCCATGAAATCGAACAAATTTCAAATAAGGATAATATTGTTGAGAAAATATCGCAATGAAACTTCAATAACAATACACCCAATCCTACCTATATACTAATGTAAAAATTATTCCGAGTTTTATATCCTTTACAATCAAGATACAAGACATGTTTTCTAAAATTATGCAAGCCTTAAAAATCCCTATGAAATTGGTGGGCCAGGAGCCATGTGAGGAGAAACTCACTCACCGTACATCTAAATATTTATATTTATTAAAATTTAATACAACCTAACAGAATATCAAACAAACTACAACTGTTGATAACCATTCAAATGAAGAATACGTTGAGAATATTCCCTTAAGAATCAGTTTAGGTAACACCCCCAATTTATGTGTTGAAATTTTAAAGTTGGACATTTGAATTTTAATCCTAAGGGGAGTGGACCCCAAAGGATAGATACATTGTGGATGTAATTCAATATTTAGTTGAAGAAATAAATAAACTTTCTGATGTGCATATAGAACAAGAATGAGATTTAGAGACCACTTGCTAAATCTATGAGGATGGATAAGGCAAGTATTCCCCTAAAATCCTTCAGAAATCCTTGAAGGGAATTAATTCTAATTTAGATTTGAGGAAGAATCTAAATTTCCCCAATGATGAGGAAAGTAGTTGGGAAGAGGTGGAAAAGATGGAAAAGCTGAGGAAAAGCATAAAACAACTTTAAAGAATCCCAAAAATGGGAAGCCTAGGCAAACAGGAAGAAAAGCATCCTGCTATTCTGGACGCAGAATTAGAAAACAGGCTTGGGGGAAAATAGCTTAAATAAGCTGCTCCTAAACAGATCAAGAGGTTGGTCTGTGGTGGAGGTGGTCTCTGCTCGGGGGTGAGTTCTGGGAGAAAAAAGAACTCTAAGGTTGGGAGGTTGGTCTAATGCATGACTGGTATGTCTTTACAATTGATGCTCTTTTACTTAATCAGTATGAATTGGCTACATATAAAATCAAATGGAATAGAATGATTGACTTTAGTACTACATTTAACAGATTCTATCTTTAGGCATTCACCTTCCAGATTCTGTTTAGTTGTAGACTAGAAATCCATAGAGTAGAAACCCACAGAAACATTAAACCAAAGACGGTTTAAATCTGAAGGTACTTAGTCTCCACAGATAATAAATATTTAATTTGTATTACATGTATGTATACAAAGGTGAAAATATATGCTCACATGTAAAGGTGAAAGTATATGCTCATATGTAGGTTAGAAAGATAATTGCTTGATTTTATATTTATGATCAGTCCTACTTCTAACCAGAAGGAACACCATGAGGTGCCCTTTTTCTATTTTGCATGATTGAAAAAAATACTAATATGTAAAATAGAATGGTATAAAAATTTTAAACCATGATTGGTTCAAGTCTATAGATACTTATTTCAATAGAAAAATTGATGTAAGAATGGTAATCTACTTCTGCCTCATACCATAATCAAAACTATGCATATACATAGAAAAGAGAATTTAAGTATTGTTGTACTAAATTAAAAAGAGAAATCGGACGTGTAGATGTAAATTCTATATTCATGATCTAGAGTAGGAAAATATAACGGGGCCATTCTCATAAATACTTTGCATAAATTATATTACCTTTATAATCACATACCTTAACCCGATTTCAAGAGTATTGAACTGTTTTGAAACACAAATTAACATATTTCAAACTACAGCTATAATATAAATTAGAATAAGTGAAGTTGAGGATCGTTAGGCATCATATATATACATGTCTATCATGGTGAGAATGTGCGACGTAGTGCGTTTGATTTATGAGTATACTATTATCATTGTATCGTTTCATATAACAATCAATGGAGCACTGTGTAAAATCATTAATACCATAGCATAATACAAAAAAAAAAACACTATGGCGCATATATGTTGGGTTGACCAGCTAATTACCGGATGATGTCCATTAGACAGAGTCCCCTCGTTAGAGTGGAAATCGCGTATTCACCTGTCCACCCAGCGACGGTCAATGATTAAGATTTACGTTAGGGTACCTCTCTGCTACTCTGTTCAATTATAAGGAATAAAAGCCGAAGTTTAGAACCAAACAGAGAAATCATTATAAGTTATCACCGCATAAGCCGAGATGGTACATTAGTTATAGTCCGCGGCCTGTAAGCAAAAGAAGTTCCGAAAATTTAATACAAAAGAGGTCTGCAAATGGTGAACCTGAGTGTTCGCTAATAGAGGAGTTTGAACAGGAAAACATCATATAAAGTTAACAGGAAGGGCTCTAAGTAACATTACGCGTCAGTGTATATGCAAGCATCAGAGCCAAAAATACGTAACCACAGTAAGGGCGTGTGATATGGGAAGATAGAGGAACCGTCGAGTTCCGGCCCAACGATATTACCCAGAACTATAACGACAACAGATTTTGAATCACAGAACAAATTGAATGAAAAACCCTCCCACTGTAAACATGCTAGTATAACGAGGTTCACCAGCTAACATGAGTAGATAAATGTAATAGCAGAAAAACCATCAATCATTTCATTTGAGATCGCAGAAATGAACTAACTGGAACCTCTAGCAATTTCACACAGATGTGCGCACCGAATCCTCAATATACCTACAGCAACACGTAAACACAACCTCGGAATTCTAACGGCGCCTCAACCGCATCGTGGAGGGGTTGACAAAGGCGGAGATCCGGAACTTGAACACGTCTGAAGGTCGAGTAGGCAGAGTTCAGACGAAGAGGGCCGAGAATCCTCCCTGCGCCTGAAACAAAATCAAACCCACATGTGAGAAATTAGGAAAAAGACTGTGCAAGAGTTAAATACAATAATAAATCGAAGAAGAAGAGGGTGAATCTAGAACGAACAGGGGGGGTACTCGCTCGAAGGAAAATATACAGCCGAAATCGTGGCTCAGAAAAACAAAACTATGGTAGCACTTCATGGATCGTGAAAACACACGACACAGTTAGATAACACTCGCTGAAACGCAGTGTTGAACCCCAAGTGCGACCTACTATACACATTCAGCCGTTATAACTTCAGGAAGCTTGAAAGGAAAAGGAAAACGCGAGGGCTTCAAATAGAAGACATGAAACCTAGGGTTAGAATCGACTTGTGTACCTGCAAAGATTTATATCTCAGACTTGCAACCACCAAGAACCTTACGAGATCCTGAGGGGATTGTAGGGATCAAATAAAGCGAACCAGGTGTACAGTTCGGAAGAGGTTATTTATATTATTCAATTCTGTTCAGTACAATCGGCAATCAAAGTATCGGCGAAGCGATGAACTCAACCCTGTCAAAGGTACCCTGCCCGCCTGCTACTACAACTAGTTAGGAAACGTGGCAGCTTCGCATAGGCAAGAGTATATGTGTTGAAAACGCGGTTTCTGAATGGGAAAGGAAGAACACGCCATCATGAAGTCTGGACGAAGTTAAAACGCGGAAGAACTGTACAAATTTCAGTTCGTCCAGCCCAACAGGCAACGTAATGCCGGGTACTCAAACTCTTTCTCCAAGCTCGCACGCAACATTGTCACTACATACAATCTAGTGAAAAGAGAAACATTAGAAATCAAACCAATGGCTTCACAGGCCATAAACCATGGACCGAAAACCCACATACATTAACCCTACATAAAGACTAGGGTTTGGAAACCCATATTCAAGAGGACTGGGCGCTATCCATTTTCAAAATAAACAGATGTACGTGGACAATACTCCCTATCACTCTCCGAAAACCGGGTTGTAAAACAATAGGAATGAAATGTGCCAGCCGTGAAACCACTTTCACGCTCAGAAACCGGTTTAGAAAACAACCATAATGACCGGCGCAAGCCGCGCATATATCATATGTTGCGCTAATATATATAATGCGAATTAGGCATAGCTATTTTATTGATATACGATACCCACATAAATTGACAAATGGATATATGGTGAGGCAGGCAATGTCAAACATACGTATCACGATTTTATACCAATGCATAAGGTTGAATATACATAATTATTTTAGGCGGAGATATAATTATGTAAATAGGTATGCTAATGGATAGTGTTGAATATATATATAAGTATTTTTATGTGGATATATAATGTTAACATTACATATATAACGATTTCATATTTCATAAATCGTATACTATAGCATTGAGGGCTTGGTTATAATGTGTGGGTTCTCGCATAATAGCGAAAAGCTTCAAACATTAAGGTAAAAGATATCATTAGCCTTCCCAATTTAAAAAGGGGGTTATTATTGCCTGTTTCAAATAAATATTCAATTAGAGGGAAAAGGGAAAAACCTTAGAGGTTAATACCAATATAGAATATTATATGGAAAAAAAAAATAAAAAATTTGGAGGTGTGACAAATGGTATCGGAGCACCAGTTACAACAAATTGGGCTGTCAATTTTGTGCTCATTGCTTATTACATATTTTGTTTTTCTGAAGTTTTATAAAATTTTGCTAATCTGTGTTGTGAGTGTGTACAGTTGAAATGGCTAAAGGTGAAGGGATTTATGTGGATCTGCGGGATGAGTTTGCTACCCTAGATCCCAACGCTACGATGATGGCCATGTTGCATCGGTTGCAACGAGAATTGGCTGAACTAAGAAGCCAGAATGACAGGTTGTCATCAGCCAGCAAGGAACATGAAAAACTCATCAGAGAATTAACTTCCCGGAATAGCCAAGAAGGTGAAGGTTCCGGAAAGAGAAATATGGATGAGTCTGATGATGAGGAAGCTACTAGACAGCAGCAAAAGCAGAAAAAGGAATTGCAGGGAGAGTTCCGGAAGATTAAACCTCCCTCCTATGATGGAGAGAGAGAGGAGGATGCAGAAGCTTGGTTATTGAATATGATCAAGTATTTCCAGGTCTACGAATATGAAAGCAATCTAAAGGCTAGATTAGCTGTTTACCAGTTACAAGGAAAAGCTACCTTGTGGTGGGAGGAGACGAAAATGGTCCATGCCATTGATGAAAAGACAGTTACTTGGGAAGATTTCCAGGTTAAGTTCAAAAATTGGTACTTGAATGAGCGTTACTATGATGACAAAGCAAAGGAATTTCATGAACTTAGGCTGGGACAACTCACTATTGATGAATTTTTTACTAAGTTTACCAATCTTCTGAGATATGTACCCTACATAAGGGAAGAGAAAGCAAAAGTTCAAAGATTTTTGAATTGTTTGCCTATGGCATACAAGGAGAAAATCGAGTTTGAAAACCCAAAAACTATGGATGAAGCTGTTAGAAAAGCCAGATTGTGTTACCAGCAGTTCAAAGGAAAAACTGAACCAGGGAAAAGCTGGATACAGAAAAATGAATTCAAAGGAAGGAAACTGAAACCAGCCTATTTGAAGAATTTTGGCAGAGATCATCAGCGGAAAAAGTTTAATAAACCCAAAGAGAGTCAAACTGCTCAATCCCAAGTGGCTTCAAAACAAATGGAGGGAGACAGTAAAAAGGAAGGGACAGCCAGAATGAAGGAACCCTTGAAGTGTTGGGGCTGTGGAGGGCCCCATATTTTGAGAGACTGCCCTCATAGAAACATTCATATGCTCATGGGAGATCGAGAGGCGACAACAGTAAATGATGTAGCCAGAAACATACCAACTATAAGTGCAGCCCTGGAAAATCGACAAGCAGAACATCAAGCAACCATGGTGGAAATAGAGGGTAATATTTCTGACTTATCTGTTACTGTTCTGATTGATCCAGGTGCTTCTTTGAGTTACATTAGTCCAAAAATTGTAGAACAATGTAATCTTAAGTCTGAGAAATTCCAACAATCATGGTTGGTACAGCTAGCCACTGGAACTAAGAGAAAAGTAACACATAAACTGCCTCACACAGAAATTAAGTTAAATGACTTTCAAACAGAGGTAAATTTGAATATTCTGCCTTTCGGGTCATATGATTTGTTGATAGGGATGGATTGGCTGGAAAAGAAGAAGGCCTTGATGAATTGCTGGGATAAGACTCTGCATTGTATAGATTAGGAAGGGAAACCTTTTATCCTCAAAGGGAAACAAAAACCTATTTCTGTAAGACAAATTTCAGCCTTGCAATTGAAAAGAGCAGCTAGGAAGGGATACCAAGTTTATGCAGTGCATGTAGAAGAAATAGAACAAAAAACTGAGGAAGAGTTACTGGATGCTGTACCAGTAATCAGAGAATTTAAGGAAGTCTTTCCCAAGGAAATCCCTCATCTCCCCCCCAAAAGAGAGATTGATTTTTCAATCGATCTGGTACCAGGAGCAACACCTGTTTCCCGAGCACCCTATCGAATGAGTCCCCCTGAACTAATGGAACTGAAAATGCAATTACAGGAGTTGTTAGATAAAGGGTATATAAGACCAAGTGTGTCTCCTTGGGGAGCCCCGGTTTTATTTGTGAAAAAGAAAGATGGAACTTTTAGGATGTGCATTGACTATCGTCAACTGAATAAGTTAACCATTAAGAATAGATACCCGTTGCTGAGAATTGATGATCTTTTTGATCAAGTGAGAGGAGCTTCAGTCTTTTCCAAGATAGACCTAAGGACTGGTTATCACTAGCTTATAATTAAAGAAGAAGACATCAACAAAACAACATTTCGAACCAGGTATGGGCATTACGAATTTGTAGTCCTACCTTTTGGGTTGACTAATGCCCCTGCCACATTTATGTGCCTGATGAACAGTGTGTTGAATAAGTATTTGGACAAATTTGTTCTTGTGTTCATAGATGATATCTTAGTTTACTCCAAAAATGAGGAAGAACATAAGGAACACCTGAGAATAGTGTTGCAGACCTTAAAAGAAAACCAGCTATATGCCAAGTTCAGCAAATGTGAATTTTATAAAAGTAAAATTCAATATCTGGGTCATATTATTTCTGAAAAAGGGTTGGCAGTTGACCCTGAAAAGATAAAAGCCATTAAAGAATGGCCAGTCCCAACTGATGTTTCAGCGGTAAGATCATTTATGGGAATTGCAGGCTATTATCGCAGATTTGTGGAGAGATTTTCTGCTATAGCAAATCCCATAACCTCATTACAGAGGAAGGGTGTTAAGTTTATGTGGACTGAAAAATGCCAAAACAATTTTGAGCAATTAAAACAAATGTTTATTTCAGCCCCTATCCTGAAAATTGCAGATCCTGAAAAGGAATTTGTGATATGTACAGATGCTTGTAAAGAAGGATTGGGAGGAGTTCTATTGCAGGAAAATGCAGTTATTGCCTATGAATCTAGAAAATTGAAGACTCATGAACAAAATTATAGTGCCTATGATCTAGAATTAGCAGTTGTTATCCATGCTTTGAAAATGTGGCGGCACTATCTTCTTGGGAAAAAGTTTACATTGATGACTGATCACATTAGTCTCAAATATTTCTTCTCTCAAACTGATTTGAATGCAAGACAAGCCAGATGGCTATCTTTTTTAAGTGAATTTGATATGGATATAAAACATATCAAAGGAAAAGAGAATAAAGTTGCTGATGCATTAAGCAGGAATGCTTGTCAGAATATAAATCACATTGGAAGTAGTGCTCAAATCAAAATAGAAGAGTTGGTGAGAAAGGCAGCTAGTCAGGAAACTATGAAACTCTCTTAGTGAAATTACAGAAAAAGGAGAAAACTGATTTCACTCAAAACCAACAAGGGCTGATCTGTTATAAAAATAGGTTGTATGTTCCCCAAGTAGAGACCTTGAAAAGAGAGATTATGGATGAGTATCATAAACAACCATATGCCGGACATCCAAGATATCAGAAAATGCTAACCGCATTGAAAAAGAAATTGTTCTGGCCAGGAATGAAGAGAGATGTAGCGGAATATTTAAGTAGATGCATGGAATGTCAATTAGTGAAAGAGGAGCATCAACATCCAGCAGGACTGTTGAACCCTTTGCCAATTGCAGAATGGAAATGGGATACAGTTTCCATGGATTTTATAACAGGATTACCCAAAAACAAATATCAGCATGATTCTGTAATGGTAGTAGTAGACACTCTAACAAAGGCTGCCCAATTTATACCAGTGAAATCTACCTTTGGAACAGCTCAAGTAGCAAATGTTTTTCTAAAGGAGATAGTAAGGCTTCATGGAGTTCCCAAGGTGATTGTCTCAGATCGGGATGCTAAGTTTACAGCAGCGTTTTGGAAAGGGTTGTTTGCAGGAATGGGTACTAAGCTGAATTTTAGTACCGCCTATCACCCTCAAACTGATGGGCAAACAGAAAGGACAAATCAAATTTTAGAGGATATGCTGAGAATGTATGTGATGGATAGGCCATCAAAATGGGAAGAGTATCTGCATTTAGCTGAGTTTTCCTACAATAATAGTTACCAATCCTCTATTAAGATGAGTCCGTTTGAGGCACTCTATGGGAGAAAGTGCCGTACTCCCTTGAGCTGGAGTCAACCAGAGGATAAACTGGTGTTGGGACCAGATGCACTACAAGAGATGGAAAGAATTGTCAAACAGATACAAAGAAATATCAAAAAAGCACAAGATCGTCAGAAAAATTATGCTGATAAGAAGAGAGTGCATCGAGAATTCAAAGTGGGAGACCATGTGTATTTGCATATTAAACCAAAAAAAGAGCACACTTTATGCTGGGAGTTGTGCGAAACTGGCTCCTAGATATTGTGGTCCCTTTGAAGTATTAGAAAGGGTGGGACCAGTGGCTTACAAGCTGGCCTTACCACCCCATGTTAGAGTGCATAATGTGTTTCATGTTTCATTATTAAAAAGATATGTGCATGATGCTTCTCACATAGTCGATTGGAATGTTGTACAGGTGGAACCAGAAGGGGAGTTTCTGCCAGAACCGCTTCAAATATTGGAGCGGGAAGAAATTGAATTCAGAAACAGAACAGTGGCCAGAGTAAAAGTGCAGTGGAAGCACTTTACTGCTGAAGAAGCTACCTGGGAAAGGGAAGCTGAAATGATGGAGAAATATCCATTTTTGTTTAAGTGAACTCTAGTAGTTGAATAACAACACCGAGGACGGTGTTTATTTTCAGAGGGGGAATATGTAACACCCCCAATTTATGTGTTGAAATTTTAAAGTTGGACATTTGAATTTTAATCCTAAGGGGAGTGGACCCCAAAGGATAGATACATTGTGGATGTAATTCAATATTTAGTTGAAGAAATAAATAAACTTTCTGATGTGCATATAGAACAAGAATGAGATTTAGAGACCACTTGCTAAATCTATGAGGATGGATAAGGCAAGTATTCCCCTAAAATCCTTCAGAAATCCTTGAAGGGAATTAATTCTAATTTAGATTTGAGGAAGAATCTAAATTTCCCCAATGATGAGGAAAGTAGTTGGGAAGAGGTGGAAAAGCTGGAAAAGCTGAGGAAAAGCATAAAACAGCTTTAAAGAATCCCAAAAATGGGAAGCCTAGGCAAACAGGAAGAAAAGCATCCTGCTATTCTGGACGCAGAATTAGAAAACAGGCTTGGGGGAAAATAGCTTAAATAAGCTGCTCCTAAACAGATCAAGAGGTTGGTCTGTGGTGGAGGTGGTCTCTGCTCGGGGGTGAGTTCTGGGAGAAAAAAGAACTCTAAGGTTGGGAGGTTGGTCTAATGCATGACTGGTATGTCTTTACAATTGATGCTCTTTTACTTAATCAGTATGAATTGGCTACATATAAAATCAAATGGAATAGAATGATTGACTTTAGTACTACATTTAACAGATTCTATCTTTAGGCATTCACCTTCCAGATTCTGTTTAGTTGTAGACTAGAAATCCATAGAGTAGAAACCCACAGAAACATTAAACCAAAGACGGTTTAAATCTGAAGGTACTTAGTCTCCACAGATAATAAATATTTAATTTGTATTACATGTATGTATACAAAGGTGAAAATATATGCTCACATGTAAAGGTGAAAGTATATGCTCATATGTAGGTTAGAAAGATAATTGCTTGATTTTATATTTATGATCAGTCCTACTTCTAACCAGAAGGAACACCATGAGGTGCCCTTTTTCTATTTTGCATGATTGAAAAAAATACTAATATGTAAAATAGAATGGTATAAAAATTTTAAACCATGATTGGTTCAAGTCTATAGATACTTATTTCAATAGAAAAATTGATGTAAGAATGGTAATCTACTTCTGCCTCATACCATAATCAAAACTATGCATATACATAGAAAAGAGAATTTAAGTATTGTTGTACTAAATTAAAAAGAGAAATCGGACGTGTAGATGTAAATTCTATATTCATGATCTAGAGTAGGAAAATATAACGGGGCCATTCTCATAAATACTTTGCATAAATTATATTACCTTTATAATCACATACCTTAACCCGATTTCAAGAGTATTGAACTGTTTTGAAACACAAATTAACATATTTCAAACTACAGCTATAATATAAATTAGAATAAGTGAAGTTGAGGATCGTTAGGCATCATATATATACATGTCTATCATGGTGAGAATGTGCGACGTAGTGCGTTTGATTTATGAGTATACTATTATCATTGTATCGTTTCATATAACAATCAATGGAGCACTGTGTAAAATCATTAATACCATAGCATAATACAAAAAAAAAAACACTATGGCGCATATATGTTGGGTTGACCAGCTAATTACCGGATGATGTCCATTAGACAGAGTCCCCTCGTTAGAGTGGAAATCGCGTATTCACCTGTCCACCCAGCGACGGTCAATGATTAAGATTTACGTTAGGGTACCTCTCTGCTACTCTGTTCAATTATAAGGAATAAAAGCCGAAGTTTAGAACCAAACAGAGAAATCATTATAAGTTATCACCGCATAAGCCGAGATGGTACATTAGTTATAGTCCGCGGCCTGTAAGAAAAATAAGTTCCGAAAATTTAATACAACAGAGGTCCGCAAATGGTGAACCTGAGTGTTCGCTAATAGAGGAGTTTGAACACGAAAACATCATATAAAGTTAACAGGCAGGGCTCTAAGTAACATTACGCGTCAGTGTATATGCAAGCATCAGAACCAAAAATACGTAACCACAGTAAGGGCGTGTGATATGGGAAGATAGAGGAACCGTCGAGTTCTGGCCCAACGATATTACCCAGAACTATAACGACAACAGATTTTGAATCACAGAACAAATTGAATGAAAAACCCTCCCACTGTAAACATGCTAGTATAACGAGGTTCACCAGCTAACATGAGTAGATAAATGTAATAGCAGAAAAACCATCAATCATTTCATTTGAGATCGCAGAAATGAACTAACTGGAACCTCTAGCAATTTCACACAGATGTGCGCACCGAATCCTCAATATACCTACAGCAACACGTAAACACAACCTCGGAATTCTAACGGCGCCTCAACCGCATCGTGGAGGGGTTGACAAAGGCGGAGATCCGGAACTTGAACACGTCTGAAGGTCGAGTAGGCAGAGTTCAGACGAAGAGGGCCGAGAATCCTCCCTGCGCCTGAAACAAAATCAAACCCACATGTGAGAAATTAGGAAAAAGACTGTGCAAGAGTTAAATACAATAATAAATCGAAGAAGAAGAGGGTGAATCTGGAACGAACAGGGGGGGTACTCGCTCGAAGGAAAATATACAGCCGAAATCGTGGCTGAGAAAAACAAAACTATGGTAGCACTTCATGGATCGTGAAAACACACGACACAGTTAGATAACACTCGCTGAAACGCAGTGTTGAACCCCAAGTGCGACCTACTATACACATTCAGCCGTTATAACTTCAGGAAGCTTGAAAGGAAAAGGAAAACGCGAGGGCTTCAAATAGAAGACATGAAACCTAGGGTTAGAATCGACTTGTGTACCTGCAAAGATTTATATCTCAGACTTGCAACCACCAAGAACCTTACGAGATCCTGAGGGGATTGTAGGGATCAAATAAAGCGAACCAGGTGTACAGTTCGGAAGAGGTTATTTATATTATTCAATTCTGTTCAGTACAATCGGCAATCAAAGTATCGGCGAAGCGATGAACTCAACCCTGTCAAAGGTACCCTGCCCGCCTGCTACTACAACTAGTTAGGAAACGTGGCAGCTTCGCATAGGCAAGAGTATATGTGTTGAAAACGCGGTTTCTGAATGGGAAAGGAAGAACACGCCATCGTGAAGTCTGGACGAAGTTAAAACGCGGAAGAACTGTACAAATTTCAGTTCGTCCAGCCCAACAGGCAACGTAATGCCGGGTACTCAAACTCTTTCTCCAAGCTCGCACGCAACATTGTCACTACATACAATCTAGTGAAAAGAGAAACATTAGAAATCAAACCAATGGCTTCACAGGCCATAAACCATGGACCGAAAACCCACATACATTAACCCTACATAAAGACTAGGGTTTGGAAACCCATATTCAAGAGGACTGGGCGCTATCCATTTTCAAAATAAACAGATGTACGTGGACAATACTCCCTATCACTCTCCGAAAACCGGGTTGTAAAACAATAGGAATGAAATGTGCCAGCCGTGAAACCACTTTCACGCTCAGAAACCGGTTTAGAAAACAACCATAATGACCGGCGCAAGCCGCGCATATATCATATGTTGCGCTAATATATATAATGCGAATTAGGCATAGCTATTTTATTGATATACGATACCCACATAAATTGACAAATGGATATATGGTGAGGCAGGCAATGTCAAACATACGTATCACGATTTTATACCAATGCATAAGGTTGAATATACATAATTATTTTAGGCGGAGATATAATTATGTAAATAGGTATGCTAATGGATAGTGTTGAATATATATATAAGTATTTTTATGTGGATATATAATGTTAACATTACATATATAACGATTTCATATTTCATAAATCGTATACTATAGCATTGAGGGCTTGGTTATAATGTGTGGGTTCTCGCATAATAGCGAAAAGCTTCAAACATTAAGGTAAAAGATATCATTAGCCTTCCCAATTTAAAAAGGGGGTTATTATTTCCTGTTTCAAATAAATATTCAATTAGAGGGAAAAGGGAAAAACCTTAGAGGTTAATACCAATATAGAATATCTAGATGGAAAAAAAAAAAAAAAAATTGGAGGTGTGACAGGTCATTAATTAAAAAAAATATTCAACAAATCCTCATCCACCTTAAGTTGAAATCATAAGCTTTCCACTACAAATATTTCTTTCATCACCATTAAGTAATTCCAAATGTTAAAAATGTTAAAATATAGAAGAGTCCCAAGTGAAGTATCATTGTGAAGACGTCAAAATGTTAAAATATAGAATAGTATCTAGTGAAGTATGATTGGTTTAATTATTTTTTTAATTTTGCATTTCGTTGATATAATTCTTGGTAACATTATTATTTTAAAATTTCAAATGTATTTTTTAGGAAAAACTAAGCATAAATATTAAAATAGATATTAAACCGATAGAAAAATAAATGAACAAATTAATTTAACTATAGTTTAAGGGACATAAAAAAATCCTTGAAATTACAATCATAAAAGAATATAAGTATGAGGACATATTAGAAATAGTAAAATAGTAATTTTAAACCAAGTCACAAATTCAAAAAACTTATCTATTAGAAGCAAAAAAGGTGGGAAAGATACTATATCATAAAAATAGACTAATTGTGTTAAGGAAAGTTGCAATGACCACAAGTTAGATATACTTATTTAATCTCCAAGCCTAAAAAGGGAGGGAATTTTATAAATGAGGATATTATTCCATAGGACCAATTTGAACTAAGGTAAGAGGTTCAAATGGTATAGGAGGGAGGAAAGAAAATAAAATTGGAAATCATTAGAAATAAAAAAGATATTATTAAAGACAGAGACCAAAATAAGAGTGATAAATATGAATTTGGAACACTCGAGATCTTCTTCTGAAACTGTCATGGTTTTCCATTGTGTAAAGATCCTATGTCAAGTTGGATCGCAAGTGATATTTTTCTTATTTTTTTGTTGAAAATTAGGAGGATCATTAATTCAAGATCCCTCACATAGATGGATTCATTATCTCTTCCACTTAGAACAATGAATCCTCTTGTAGAGGTTTTGAAGAAATATTTTTTTATACAAAAAATAATATTTCTTCTCACATTCAGCTTCATAATTTTTACCCCATAAATTGGTACATTTGGATCGAAATTCCTGACTTTAATAGCAATAGGATTTATCTTGCAAATTTTTACTTTTCTCTTATCAACTTTCCCTCATCTAAAAAAAACCTTCGATAAGAATTTCTTGTTCAATACATTATAATAGGATATTCATAGTCTATGGAATGAATGTAACATGCTCTTGCTAGGGGATTTTAATGCTAGAACAACTATTAACCAAGATAATCTCCTAAGTAATAAATCTCACCCTAATCCCCTTTGGCTAGATCAGTATTATGACTTAGATACTACATTCAAAAGAAATTTTGAGGAAATAATGGAGAAATTATTTGATAGCAATCTAATCAAAAATTTTAGTTCCCGAGACCTGATAATTTGTAATTGAATTAATGAGTGGCCAACATCTAGCCAAATTAATTCTATTCATGGGCTTGAAAGTAGCGTTGTATTTTATGCGTCATTTGATACCCACGTTCGCAATCATATTGCAAATTTTTACCACAGACCTCTAACCTTAACTCTGAACCTTGACATGTGCACCACTGACATGCAAGAGAATCGTGAGTCAAAGGAACATATGTTTTGGTAGAAGTAAAATGGATCTCTTCTTAAATAGTTTGAAATTGGATTTAGATTTCTTACCATATAGTGATAACATTGATCACATCTACCACAATTTTACCACAACAATTTCCACCACCATTAACAAGTTCTCTACCAATGTGTCATATACAAAATTAGAGAAATCCTCATCCTTGGTATTAGAATGATTTTAAAATTGCTAAGAAATTGGTTAGAGATGCTCCTAATGAAAACATAAATATTGAAAAATAAATATGTACAAAGTTTGTACCAAAATGAAGAAAATATCCCATATAAAAATGAGGCAAGAACATATTATTCACTTTTCTAAAGTTGAGCATGGAAAGTTTTAGATAAATGTTCATTTCCATAAGATGAAATAAAATAATTCAATCCCCGTAAATAACTGGGATATATAGCTTAAGAATATTTATAATTCCCCTGACACCATGGGCACTGTCTTGAACACTTTTATAGAGGATGATATATTTTTTGGGAATAACTAAAGTTTGGGATTAAAAAACTGACCAATGCAGAAGCTAGAGATATTTAAAGCTACTAACATGAAATTTTGAAAATGGGAATGTCTATCCTCATCCATCATATACACAAACTCCTAAATTTGGTAGTAAAAGAATGATTCCCTAAGGCTTGGATGCAAAGCGTTATTGTTCGTATGTTTAAAATTCGGGATAACCACACTCCCTGTAACTAGAATATGCTTATGATTAGCCACATTTTAGCGAACTATATGGACTCAATTTGGAAATGATTACTATCCTTTTTCTTGAAACCCATGGTAAGAGAGCTAAACGGAAAGCTGGATTTAGGGGACATCACTCAACTATAGACCATATTCTTACTACTAGGACCATTGTAGAGGAATGTCACAATAATAAAACTAATGCCTTCTATCATTTTATTTACTGTATTAAATATTTCGACATAGTTTAGTGAAATAAGCTATGGAAGAGGCTAGAATAGCTAATGGTTCCTCTTGTGTTAAGGGTTGCTCTGACTAGGATATACCAGAATTGTATTACAAATTTTAGGACCACTAAGTGTTATTCAGATGAAATTAAATGAAATATCAGCGTTAATAAAGGGTGTCCCCTATCCCCTAACGTTTTCACATCAGATTGATAATATCAAACATTGTTTTCAAGTTGAAGGATGTCTTGTCCCCAGGCTTATTGGTATGGCCATTGATATTCTCGTTTATGCTCACAATATTGTTCTTCTTGCTAGGAGCCATGATGATCTTGAAAAGTAGCTTAGAATACTCCAATAATATTTCTCCAAGTTGGGTATAATTTTGAATACCGACAAGACTAAGGTCAAGATAACTAAATTCAAAAATATCAACTATGATAATTTATTTTATGATAATAACTTCATCGAGTAAGTTTCTTCACACAAGTGTCTCGGAATCGACATTCATCATCAGCTCAAATATAATTATAACATTAAAAAAAGGATACTTGAGGGTTGGGATGCTTATTATGCGTTTTAAAAAATAGTAAGTTGATAAATATTTGGGTATGGAGTAAAAATAAGTTCGTCTTTAGGACACTTTCCATGCCCCTTATTTTATATGGATGTGATTTTTAGGGTTGAAATATATCTAGAGAATCACATAGGAGGATTGAGCTGATCAAAAAGTAATTTGTATCCTACGACCTCCAAATTAAAGGAATTATTCTATACCCTATCCTCTTGATTTAAGCTAGCATTCCACGCATTGAAAGCATGTCTATTATTTGCTGAAAATGTGAAGTTGGGTTACACTTTTTGCCCTTTTTTGAGAAAAAAATTTCATTTTTTTCGGTTCTTCAACTTTCTGCAAACTATAACAATTTTTCTATGTATAATTTCATCTTGCGATAAACATAAAAGTTGTGAGAAATTTTGTTAGCTTTCTATTACTTATTTTTTGAAATTTTTTTATGCAGATTTGATATGTCAACTTAGTGTTTCTTTGAGTGTGTGTTTCTTAACAATCAAAGGATTCATAAGAAGTCATGTTATGACGCAATGTTGTATTCATTGAAAATTTGTGTTTTTGAGAAAACAAAATGTGTTACAACAATCTAGATAGAGTCTACTTTGGTTTCTTCATATTTACAAAGCCAATGGATGCATATCATAATTACTAGAATTTTTTGAACTGGTCCAATACGAAAAACTATGTATTTTGGATATGTTTCGCGTCGCAAGAAATTTCTTAACATATAAGTTATAAACTAAAAATATAAAAGCTACCCATTAGAGACGATGTACCAATGTAATGCCCCATAATTTTTTCAATTTTTTTTACAATGTATTTTGGGAGATACAAAATTTTGATTTCACTGAATCATAATGACCCTCAAAAATTGTTTGCACCTATTTTATTAGAAAAATAATTAAAATTAGTAAACGTTTATGAAATTCCATAAAATTTATATTTCCTGAAAGTAGATTCAATTCTGAAAGTGTTTGTCTTGGTTCTGACAGTTAATTAACAACCTTTCATGGAATTTAATCAGTCCAAAGTTGCAGAACCGTATTCAGAGCCTGGTTTTTGTGTAATTGGTGATGCGTTAGTTTAGCCGAACTTTTAATGTAAGTTCGGTCGAACTATGTTTTCCGCTGACGGCTTGTTAAATCTAACGACTTAATAGTTCGGCCAAACTTTTAATGAAAAGTTTGGCCGAACTATGGTATAACTTTCCGTCGGCCGGAAAGTTTTGCGGAGCCCCTACTAAAACACATTTCGCGGCAATATAATTTTCTGCGAAATCATTCACAATTTTCGCACATTTCGCACATTTCATCTCATTTTACAAAGATCTTAGTTTGGGTTCAAAAATTTTTCTTCAAATTTAGGATTTAAGATCATTTCTTGGAAGCAAATTGATTTTACAAAGAATTATTTTGGGTTTAAAAAAAATTTTTGGAAGACATTTCTTGGAGGCGGCCTGATTTTGGCAAAAATTGTTTTGAACTAAAAAAAATTTCTTTGAAGTACATTCAAAAGACATTTCTTGGAGGTATGTACGTGTTTTGAGTTGAAGTAAATCTTTTGAGCTTTGTTAAATTTTTATAAGACATTTTTCTCTCGATTTTTTTAAAGTAAGTGTTTTGGATTGGAGTAAGTATTTTTTGCAAAAAATTTAAACTGAATTTTTTTTAATTAAATATTTTATGATATTTTTTGTAATTGAGTTATTGTCTAATTTTTTGAAGGAAATTTTTTGAACTTCATACCCTATTATCATGGGAAATCGAAGAACTTGTGCGAGAAAATATGATCGAAAAAGAGACCCTGAGGACCGTAGAGAAGAGAGGAGACAATCTCGCAAAAGAAAGTTAGAAGCCCTCTCAAATATTTAAGAGGAAAATCAACCTCAAGCATTATTATCTAATGCATGTATACGAAGTATTTATACAACATGGAAGCCAAGAGGTTCCCCAGAATTTCTTTAAAATCCAGTGAAAACTCCCACTGCCGGCTCAAGTGAGGTCAGCATAAGGATGTGTAGTCTTGGCTAAACCATTTGGGGGCTAAAGGAGGATATCATCTTGGATAATAAGGATAATATCAAAAAAATTATTACTTTCAAATTCTAGGATAAGTTGTGGGATTATAAGGAGTTAGAGGGAAAAAAACTAAGGTATTATAAGGAAGTGATCAACCTCAATCTTGATGATTAGGAGTATCTTTCACTTGATGACTACTAGGAAGAAAATGAATATTTCCAATATAAGAATTGATTTTCATGAGCTTCAAAGTGAAATGAGGAGGTGATCAATTGGCTAGACATCTGGGGATGAGCAATATTTTCTCCTTTGCAATAATAATATGTATGAAGATAGAAAACTATTTCTCTTATATTACATAGATCTTTCTCACATACATTCTAACTTTTAAAATATTTTACTCACTAGGAACCCTCTTGACTTATTTAATCAATGAAACACTTGTGATGTAAGAACATTTCTCTCTCTTCTTTTCGAACAGAGATGTTAGATGATCAAAAAACAAAATATTATCATAGGTTATAAAGTTGGAATAAAATAATTATTAATTTAAGATATTAAATTAATAATTATTATTCTAGAATATTTAATTATTTAATGGAGACATTTAAAATTAGCATATTGTTGTAACAAGATATGACTCTCCAAATGTGTCGTATCTTAGGTTTTTTGTTAGCTAGTTATTTGGAATAGCATTTAATGTAAGTGGACACTTGTTATTTAATAAGTGATCCATAATTGGTTGTAGTTACGACATTGAGCATATAAATAGCTCATTGCAAGAGTGTTTTCGTTTTTCGGGTGTAAACTCTTGCATGATTCCAAATGTAATTATTTTTTCTGATTAATAATATTACGTGTTTAAGGACACTTCAGCCATTATTGTGGTATCAGAGCTACGGTAATGCTGCAGTGCATGTGAGGAGGAGATTCCAACTCTACAAGTTCTTGTAAAACTCCATTGAATTGATCAGCAAATGATTGGTATGCTATTTGTCAAGTTTTTTTGTTTAAAAGAAACATAAATTTTATTATTGATTTCAGATTTGTAAATTATAAAATCATTTTTATTATCAAGAACAAATGCAAAATTTGTGTGGCTATTTTAATGCATCGGATGAGGATTTGTCTACAGCAACCGAGCAGATTAAGCTAGCTTTTTGGTACATACTACAAAAGTTGCACTTCACTACAATCCGGTACTAAGTGCACTAACGATGCTGCAAGATAATCCTAATCCCAATGGGAATTTTCGAACTACCCACAGATCCACAAATTAAAACAATTATAGTGTAGTATTTCTAGATCACTCGTCAGTATGCATTATAATATCATTACACTGAACAGCGTGTGGTTGAGGAGAAACTCTATTGTACGCAGAGTGGGAATTTGAGTTTCAGGATGAGAACTCAAATACAAGGTTGGTATGCGAAATAAACTAGTTAATGGTGATGCCTAATGTGTTAATTAATTCTGTTGGATGAGAAGAAATCCCATTAACGGGCATAAATGTCTGTGTATCTGTATGTAATATTTGTATGAGAGAAGGAGAACGGAAGTGGAGAAATCTCGTTCAGAGATATTTGGGAAGAATATATGAAGTTCTAAAATCCTCATACATTCTATTTTTGCAGAAATATGGAAAGATTTAAGTTAAAGCCTGTGAAATTGATTGTTAAAATTGCAGCAAAAAATGAATAAGAATACTCTATTTTATTATTGCGGAATCATGCTCCAAAAACATGGCCATAAATGTGCAATTGTTGTTGTGAATGGGTAATACTTAATTCAATGAGTAGAAGAATGGGTTGAGTCGTGGATTCTAGCTACCGCTACTAAAATCAAGAAATCGCTACTATAACTTCGTATCTTCAACGCAGCTGCTCCCGCCTCTCTGCGTAAGAAGAAAAGTAGCCAACGTGAGTGCTAGCCAGCTAGCGTCAGCCAGTCAAGAACTAGCCTGAAGCTGAATCTAAAAAGTCTTTGCTGGAGAGATAAGGAATATATATATATATTTTCTAATTTTGTAAATTTTTAGAGAGATAAGGAATATTTTATTTTGGGAGAGGTAAAGTATATATTTTTTATGTAATGTTTTATTGGAGTAATAAGGATTTTATAATATTTGTGGAGTAATAAGGTTATTTGTAGTTTTTTTTTTTGGAGTAATAAGGAGATTTTTCTTTGTAATATGATTCTGGAGAGATAAGTGTGACTCAAAGTAATTTTACTTTGAGGGGGGGTAACATTTTTTTTTTACCAAATTTTGCAAGAGCATCATTGTAAAAGTCAAATTTTGAAAGTTACCTTGTAAATATTTGAGAAATTGACTAGAGCCAAGTGCAAAGCTCAGTCATTTTTTCTCCTATTTCCACAACTATACGAGGGTCAAGGCCAAGCCTTGATAGATCATTTTTTTCTTCGTGTGTCGTTTTTGCGTGGCATTTTTCGTGTGACGAGTTGCTGAATTTTTTTTGCTTGATTCTATTAGTGCATTGCTTCAACACTCTAATGGAGAAGTTAATTAATCTGTTCTCTGAATCTGATAAGCTAGAAGGAGTGAAATCTTATAAGACATAGAGACGTCTAATTGAAAGCACTCTTATTTTTAATGAATTGTGGCATGACATTTGTGATGGTAACATTAAGCCAAATAAACCAATAGATCCAGCTTCACTTGCAAAATTGGAAATAAAACTTGCCAAGGCATTAGCTCTTATAAAAGCTTCAGTTAGTAATGAAATGTACATACACATTGAGAATTATTCAGATGCATGGACTGATTTACATACATTCAAAGATCTCCTTGATACGCAACCTGAATCAAAGAAGGTTGATCTTCAATTAAAATTGCTTCAACAGAGATTAACTGAAGGTGGTGATGTCCTTGAGTAAATTTCATGACTTAAAAACATTAAGCAAGAAATCATCAATGCTGGTTTTCAAGTTGTGGATGAAAGCTTCTTAACTACAATTTTAATTGTTGGATTGCCATCATCATATACTCATTTTTTGGAATATTTGCAAGTCACTTGAAAGTTAGAGAAGATCAAATTTGATGAAATTTGTGACATGTTAGCACAACATCATAAAAATTTCAGGAAGAATAAGCAGATTGGGGAATATGTCTTCTTCACCGAAGCAAGTTCAAGCAACTCCTCAGCTGACAGTTCCAAAAACAGAGGAAGAGGTAATTTCAATCCAAATCAAATATCCCAAGGTTGTGGTCGCAGTCATCACAGAGGAAACAATTCCAACAGAGGCTCCAATTTAGGCAGAACAAATTTTCAAGGGAGAGGCAAGAATCAAAATAGAGGATATCATCAACGCGCAGGACAAAGTCCAGGAAGAGGACAAACTCAAAATAGAGGACAAAGCAGAGGTCAAGGAAAGTCTCAAGGTAGATGACAGTCTCAGGGAAGAGGCACCCATTTGAGTCAAATTGTTTGTAGGTGATGTAACAGAGTTGGTCATTATGCAGTAGATTGTAGAACTTCTATTGAGAAAATTTCTAAGTTTCATCCAAAATCATCACAATTTTCAAATGATGAAGATGATCCTGATGGTTCTGAATATGTCTTCACATTCACAGAAGCAATAGCTTTACAGGTTTCAAGCTTTCTCTGAAGTGATTATGAAGATGCATGAATTTTTTATATAGGCGCAACTCAACACATGACATTTCGACATGACTTCTTCTAGAGTTTCAAAGAATGTCATCTGAATTCAATCAATGTGGCTGACAAAACCAAACATACTCCTTCAGGAAAAGGTGTAGTTAAAGTTTTTTTACCAGCCATTGGAGAAAGAATGATTTCAAATGTCTGGTATGTCCCAACATTCAAACAAAATTAGTCATCTCTAGTGACGATTTGACAAGCAGAACATACATTGATTATGGAAGATGACTTAGTTAAAATTAACTCAGTCAAACAGAACATGAAAATAGTACTTACAAGTTATGAAGATGGAAAACTGTTAAGGATGAAAGGGACAGTTATTCCAAGAAATTCTGACTTTGCAAGCACAACAAGTACAGATATTTCACCAATCCGATTATGGCATGTCAGATATGGCCATCTCAACTTTGACAGTCTCTCTCAGTTACAAAAACAAGGCATGGTTAAAGGACTTCCAACCGTCAAAAGGGAAAATGCAAAGTGTGAATCTTGAACTTTTGGAAAACGACATTGGGAGACTTTTCCTACAAGTTCATGGCATGCAAATGGGCATTTGCACTTGAATCACAGTGATATTTGTGGACCCTTCCCAACTTCACTTGGAAGTTCCAGATATTTCTTACTCTTTATTTTTGATTTTAGCAGGATGACTTGGGTATATTTCCTGAAGAAAAAGTTAGAAGAATTTGAAAAGTTCAAAATTTTTCTTCAGCTTATTGAAAATGAAGTAAAGGAGAATATTGACATTCTTATAACAGACAATGTCGTAGAATTCACTTCAAATGAATTCAAAAAGTATTGCATGGATAAGAGCATAAAACGACATCTTACCAATGTCTACACTCCACAGCAAAATGGAGTAGTAGAAATAATGAATCGTACCTTGTTATGAATGGCATGATCTATGCTAACTTTCAAAAATTTAAGTCCTTAATATTGGGCTGAAGCAGTTCATACCGCTGTCTACTTGAGAAACAGATCTCCCACAGCTTCTTTAGATGGAATCACACCTTATGAAGCATGGTTTGGATTCAAACCTTGGGTAAAACATCTCTGAGTTTTTGGATCAGTCTATTATGCCTTAGTTATGAAAGGAAAAAAGAACTAAGCTTGATGCATGAAGCTTTAAGTGCACAATGATCGGGTATTATGATGAGAAGAAAGGTTACTGACTTTTTTCAAATGAGAAATTTACTGTAAGCAGAGATGTGATTTTTGATGAAAATGAGAGTAAGAGTGCTGAAGAAGTTGACAGTCTTCTTCAAAAGTTAGAAACAAAAACTGATAAAAGAAATGGAAATTTACAAAGTCAACCGAATTCACCAAATTGGTATGAACTTGAGTTTTCTTCATTTGAAGATGAATCATCTGGTTCGTCTTCTTCATCAGTGACATTCGGGTCTTCTAGAAGTTCATCCAACTCTCCTAGCAGTAACAGTTCTTCTGACAATGACTCTCCGCCCCCGAAACCTACGGTTGATCAACAAACATCAGTTTACATCAACCCTACTTTTAATGATGGTGATTTTTCACAAGCTTAAACCACTGAACATCAATTTTCGAAATGGGCAGTTCAAATTTTGAAAGATGTAAGGCCTAATGAACAAAATAAAACAGATCAAAACAAAATGAAGGAAAATTTTCTTTGATAGCAAATGATTTTACTAAAACTTCTTTTTATCAAGAGGCATTAAGGCATAAAGCATGGAAATAGGCTATGGTTGATGAATATCATGCAGTTCAAGACAACAACACTTGGAAACTTGTTGATTGTCCTCTGCATGTTAAACCTATTTGATGCAAATGGGTTTATCGAATTAAGTGCAAGAAAAATGGTGATATTAACAAGTATAAAACAAGACTTGTTGCTAAAGGTTTTGAGCAGCAAGAAGGGATAGATTATGAGGAAACATTTTCTCCTACAGCTAAATGGAACACCATCCACCTCACACTTGCCTTAGCAGCTCAACAAGGATGGAAAGTTCATCAAATGGATGTAAAAAGTGCTTTTCTTAACGGAGATTTACAGGAAGAAGTGTACATGAAACAACCACCAAGTTTTGAAATTGAGGGACAAGAACATAAAGTCTACAAACTGATAAAGGCTTTATATGGGTTAAAACAAGCTCCCCAAGCTTGGTATGCAAAAATGGATGAATGCCTTCGCAAAGTTGGTTTTCATCGCAATGAATCTAATGATACCTTGTATGTATGCCAAAAAGGTAAAAATCTGGTGATTTTGGTTATGTATGTCGATGATTTGATCATCACAAGCAATAATGATGATCACATTGAACAGGTGAAAAAGGAGTTACATGCAGGTTTTAAGATGATAGATTTGGGACTACTTCACTACTATCCTGGAGTTGAAGTATTCCAACGTCCACATCAGATATTCATTCTTCAGAGTAAGTATGTAGCAGAAATTCTTCAGCAATTTGGAATGCAAGATTGCAAGCCTGTCCTTGCCCCTATGAAACAAAACTTGAAACTTTCAAAATTTGAAAGGGGGAAAATGGTGAATAACACTTCTAATCGACAGTTGATTGGTAGCTTGATTTATCTGACAACTACTCGACCAAATATTTCTTGTGCCGTCAGTATTCTTTCCCGCTTTATGCAAGAACCATGACATAGCCATTGGAATGCAGCTAAAAGAGTTCTTGGTTATATCCAAGGAACAAAATATTTTGGTCTTCTTTACAAAAAGACTAAAAATTTTGTACTTGGTGGATTTTCAGATGCCGACTTTGCTGGCAGTATTGATGATAGGGCATCATACTCAGGTTACTTAATGAACATGGGGTCAGCTGCAGTTTCCTGGAGTTGCAAGAAGCAACCTACAGTGGCCACTTCTTCAGTAGAAGCAGAGTACATTTCAGCATGGGAAGAAGCATGTGAGATTGTTTGGTTACGTCGAGTTTTACAGGACCCTTGGAATTCCTTCAACAGAAGCTACTACGTTATTCATCGACAATCAGTCAACAATAAAGCTTTTCAAGAATCCAGTTTTTCATTCAAAGACAAAGCATGTGGACACCAAGTATCATCATATCATATCTCTCATTGCAAAGGACGTCATCAAGCCAATTTATTGTCCTTCAGAAGATCAGACCTCCGACATTTTCACGAACCTCTTGGTAGAATAAAATTTACTAAGTTTAGGGATGAACTTGGTATCTGTTGTCATGTATATTTGGATCATAGGGGGGAATGTTAGATGATCCAAAAATAAAATATTATCATAGGTTATAAAGTTGGAATAAAATAATTATTAATTTAAGATATTAAATTAATAATTATTATTCTAGAATATTTAATTATTTAATGGAAACATTTAGAATTAGAATATTCTTGTAACAAGATCTGACTCTCCAAATGTGTCGTATCTTAGGTTTTTTGTTAGCTAGTTATTTGGAATAGCATTTAATGTAAGTGGACACTTATTATTTAATAAGTGATCCATAATTAGTGGTAGTTATGAAATTGAGCATATAAATAGTTCATTGCAAGAGTGTTTTTTGTTGTTTGGGTGTAAACTCTTTCATAATTCAAAATGTAATTGTTTTTTCTGATTAATAAGATTATGTGTCTAAGGACACTTCAGCCATTAATAGAAATAAAACATTAAAGAATCACAATTAATCTTTTACTTCTTTTTAAGGTTTAATAGACCATACTAGTCCTAGTGGGAGTTAACTATCATCATCAATATATAAAAAATAATATTTTACTTCTTTTTAATATCTAATAGTCCATAATAATCTTAATAGAACTTAATCATCATCAATATATAAATAAATTTATGAAAAAAAAAGGTTAAAATAAAACTATATTATATTAGTAAATTTAATTAAAATTCATATAATATTTATTTAAAAAGGAAAATTAAAAAACAAAATAAAATAAGTACTCTATTAGATATTTATTATGTTTAAAAACAATATTTTAATCCAATAGATTTCAGATTTGAAAATCTCAAGGAATGGTGATTTTCAAGGCATGGTGTGCTCATATTTAGATGTATATTCCATGTCAATCTTTCAATGTGAAAAACACAACTTTTAAGAATTCTTCTATTTTTATTTCAAATCTTAAATTGCAGCATGAGATGCCAACATCTTGAACAACTTGAACAAAACCAATTGAAAACCAAACAATATTTCTCATATAAATTTACGCTTCTCTATATTATGTTTAAATATTGCTAATTTAGGGGTGAAGCTTTTTCCAAAGAATATACCCCAAGAATTTTAGGATGTCCTAATGGCCATTGTTTGTGCTCCACTTGTAATCATGATTTAAATTGTTACATCAACTTTTAGTTGTCAACGGTTATTCTTTCATCATTTCCTCTGAAAGTTCTACGTGTTCTATTTTTTATTTTTTTATGAATTCCTTTGAGGGTTTATTAGTGGAAGGAATCTCGAGGGTTTTTAAAATTTTCTCAAGTTCCCGAATAATGATAACCTTTTTTGAAGAAATATGAATGTCAAATACTAGTGTTCAAGAAAGGCGAGCCTTATTTCCTCTGCCATAGGCCCATAAATGCGCCCAGGCAGGAAATGCTCGCCATCGGATGATCTACAAATTTAATCTGACAACGGGCATTTCCTGCCTAGGTGCATTTATGGGCCTATGGCAGAGGAAATAAGCCTCACCTTCAAGAAATACCAATGTCATCATTGGTCTCAAAAGCTTCCCACCAGTTATCAAATGGTATCAATTCCCGTGCTTCTCTTCGTATTTATTGATATTGATATTTATACCTTGAGTTTTATTTCTTGGTTTTTTGGCATATTTTTTTTTCGGAATATTGTATCTATTTTAGGTATTAAAGGGTATTATGAACCATCATACTCAATGACTATCCTTTTCACGCTTGGGTCTCAAAAACCTAATATATCATTTCACAAAGGATTTTTGTTTTCGAACGTATATGCTAGTGACATTTCATGCTTGGGTTTCAAAACCCTAATACATTATTTCAAAAAAAGGGGTTTTTGCTTTTGAATGTATATACTAGTGACATGGCTGTTATATTTATGAGTCTTATTGTTTTTCTAAAAATTATTAGAGTTTTTATAGCATAGTCAAATTATCTACTACCTGAATTTATGTAATAGGGATTCCAATTCCACAAATGTTGATGGGTAACAAATTTAATAATGGGGAAACTATTTCGTATCTCATCGACAATTATATAGTAAACTCATTCAACATATCTCTATTTTTTTTAGGTAA
Source organism: Pinus albicaulis (assembly GCA_034641835.2). Taxonomy (NCBI): domain Eukaryota; kingdom Viridiplantae; phylum Streptophyta; class Pinopsida; order Pinales; family Pinaceae; genus Pinus; species Pinus albicaulis. The sequence goes on from CM076579.1 coordinate 1,555,259,518, forward strand.
ATCCTATTAATTTTTTCAGGTAAATAATATTTATTTGTGCTTATAAGCATTACCTGATGCTTCCCAATCAAAGAAAAATGTACCTCCTTTTTATTAAAATCTTGCAACAAGTTTTTCCCACATATAAACAATACATTTGAACCAACTCCAGCTTTGGAGCCTTCATCTCGTAAGGGAAGCAAGGTATATTTTTTACCATATTTCTAAATTGTATATGTATTTTTTCTACCGTCGTGGATAAATTTCCTATATTATTTCCATGACCCTCCCAAAAAGACATGGAAAACATCCATTGGCATCACATCACATACAATCTCATGTTTATATTTGTCAATCTAAAATTTTATTTTGAATTTTTCACTAAATATAAATTTATGGCCTTTTTGTAACCATCACGCCTTTTAATAATTAGGGTTTGTTATCCTTTTTTAATATAAATTCTCTACAATTTCAGTGGATACCATATTTTTTGTGATACCACTATCAATTACAACTTTACACTTACCTTTATACTTGCAAATAGTCCTAAACATACTCTTCCTCTGTGCTGGTTCTTTAACATCCTTGTTTGGCATTATCAATAGTATTTTCATTAATAGAGACTACCCTTTTTTAGAAAATTCTTCAATTGTAGTTGAATTTACATTCTCCTCCTTTTATTCTGGGACATGAACATCGTTATTGTTTGTTGCTGTATTTTCAAGACATTCCCAAGACATGCGTCTTAATTTTCCATATCTATAACATCTAGGTTAATAGTTTATACCTTGGTTTCTACCTCTATAAAATGACCTTATTCCCTTTCAATCATTCCCTCGTAGTGAACTTCCACTAGAACATCTAGTCTTGTCTTGTAGATCGAAAAATTCCTTCGTTGTTAGTTTTTCCTTTTACTTTTATCAGAGTTCTTCCTATACTTATTTAACCATGGTTCAGGGAAATATTCTCTTTTACCTTGAGTGAAGTTTGATATGAATCCTCAACTATTCTTAAGGACAAGGTGCTAATTTCATCTTGGATCTTAAATCGTGGACCATCTATGTATCTTGAAACTTTCATACTCTCCTCCTCTACATGCAAAACACTAATATTCAATTTTCCAAACTCCCGAATTTACTGTGTCATTGACATGTGTTTTTTTTCTAAGATTATGTACTTGATTAGAAGTATTTATATCGTAATATTTTTGTAGGAAGCTACCTTTAAATTTTGCCACTATTCTCTCTCATTATTTCATTATGGATTTTTCCTTCCTTTTTTCTTCTTCTTCTACTTCATATTTTACACTCTTATCTTCATCAACATCCTCATAATCAAAATATTTATCCAAAACATTAATACACTCCATCAACTCATCAAAATTAAGGTTACCTTCATACAATGGTACTTCCATTTTTGGTCTAGTAGTCATATTGGATATCATTTTCAACATTTTAAATTCTCCTAATTCCTACATCCTTCCTCACCACAACATTCTTGTTATGCTTTAATGACATCACCTATGCCAATTACTCTCCTCTACGTGGTCTCCTTGGCTTCCAGTTTTCCTTGAAGACACCTTACCTCTATTTACAAGGCCGCAATTACTATATTCCTACCTCATCTGCTCCTTAGAATGCTCCTTTTCAATCTACCATTTATTTTTCTTTCTTTAGTACTAGTCGCATGTTGCTAGACCCACTAGTACCCAATTTTTGTAATTATTGGAGCAAGCATAGTGGTCCAAACGACTAACCTTATGTTGAAAGCCCAGAAAAAATGAAATAGGCAATCATATCCTTTCCATTGGTGACTCCTTACTTATTATAAATTGACGTGGTGAAAAAACTAGTGATGGAATTGGAAAAAATCTCAAATATTGTAAAAATTTATCATTTGTGATTCTTGTCTATTTACAAACTTACCTGGATTTCATACTATGGTGGTAGAGTGTTAGGTGAAATACTGTTGAAAAAGAAATTTTTTGGCTCTACCTAAATTATGATGGGAGAAGGTCAATAGATTGGAAACAAAAGTGGAAAATGATTTGTCACTTAATGTGACCAATCCATAGTTGTTGGATTGGCTAACGGAGGCTTAATCATGCCATGTGGAAATATTTTTCCTCACTAATGGTTGATGGTTAATAGAGAAATTTTATTGATAAGAAAGCTTCCATTTCTATCAACTCATTCAAAGCTCAGAAAATTAAAATTTATTTTATTTTTCTATCGAGCATTTACCATCGCACTCGATCCTCACAACTCTTCTAGGTCATGTTAACCTTCAAAAGTCTTATTCTACGTTACAAATTCATCACCATTAATTAAATAAAAAAATATTCCGATTGTAAACTTCTATGTTCTATAATTATTTAACAAACTCTTCTGGAAAAATCACAATATCATTTGGAGGGCCGACGTGTTTTGAACTACCTAGTGTAGTTCATCATCACGACTTTAGTACTTGTGTCGATCAGAGTAGTTGAATATAAATACTGCTGAGATACAAAGGTCACTTTTCAAAACATATTCAATATTTTATTCATTATAATGTTATAAAAATAAAATATTAATAAAAATAAAATCTGATATTAAAATTAAAATTAATATTAATAGGGGTGAACATTAGCATAATAAATTAAAAAAATACAAACAAATAAATAAATCAATAAATAAACAGAAATAAATAAATCAGTAAATAAATAAATAAATAAAATAATTAATAATAATAATAATATTAATATTAAAAATAAAAATAAAATAATAAGAAAAAAAAATTAAAATTAAAATTAACAAGGGTGAACATTAGACAAAATAAAAATAAATAAATAAATAAAATAACAAAATAAAATAAAAAGTAAAATAAAAATAATGAAAATAAATAATAATATTAATAATAATCATAAAAGCATAACGAAAGAATTTAAAAAAAAATTACCTAAAAAATAAAAATAAACCACAAAAATAATAAAAAGGAAGCAGAGAGACAAACACTGGAGGCCAAGGAAAAATGGGGCACTCCTAAGACATTAGAAACCGATTCCAAAAACTACTGATTTTCCATCCGTCATACGTATTCAGAGTACATGACCTTTTCTCAATTTCAACAGCTTCTAGAAATTTGGGGTGATGGAAATGCTCCACCCTCGCGATAACCCTGGACTCCTCCAAACAAATTTGATGATTTTACTTTATAGCATGCTCAACAAGAGAAGAGGACTTAGTCTTAGAGTGCCTCAACTCGGTTGCATGTTCTTGTAACCTCTTACTTATCGAGCAACTGATTTCTCCAATGTAGGGAGCCCCATAGGATCATGGTATCAGATAGACACCTTTCATGCTTTTGGGGTCCAATGGGTCTTTAACATACTTGAGGGAACTACAAATGGTGTTCAAAGGTATAAAGGTATATTACATCAAATTCTTTCTTATAATCTAAGAAACTTTCTGAGTAGTGCCATGAATAAATGGCAATTGAACCTTACCCACTACTTCACCAATATTTTTCTTAGGTTTAAGACCTCTTCTAGCATTCATGAAAGCCATAAGACCTTGATGTTTACTATAACCATTCATCTCAAATTCTCTAAGGAGATGGGATTTTTCTTTCTCCAAGAGATCTTCATTAGAAACCCTAAGAGCTCTAGTGGCCAAGGTGTTGATAACACCAACCTTCTGGCAAGAAAATAATGAGAACTAGCATGAAGATATTTTTTTATTTTTTATTATTTTTTATTTATTTTATTTATTTATTTATTTGTATTTTTTCTAACGTTCACCCTTATTGATTTTAATTCTAATTCTAATTTTTTGTTTGTTATTATTTTATTTTTATTTTTATATTATTATTATTATTATATATTTTATTTTTATTTCTATTTTTGATTCATTGATTTAATTATTTTATTTATTTATTGATTTTCATTTATTTATTTATTTTTATTTTTATTTTTCTTTATTATTCTAACGTTCAACCCTATTAATTTTAATTTTAATTCTAATCTTAGATCTTATTTATTAATATATTTTTTTATAACATTATAATGCATTAAATATTGACCAGGCTTTGAGAAGAGACCGTTGCATCTCAACAGCATTTATATTCAACTATTTTGATCAGCACAAGTAGCAAAGTCCTGAAGATGAACTACACTAGGTAGTTCGAAACGCGTCAGCCCTCAAAATCATATTGTGATTTCTCATGAAGAGTTGGTTAATTTTTTTTTTCAAACATATATCAGTGTACAGACAAGGAGGTTGCTTTTGTTTACAGGTCTTTCTCTTCCCTTCCTCTCTTTTTTTTCCTCCTCACTGTGCTCTATCTGTTCCTCTCCCTCTTTATAATAAATATTTGTCACTTATTTTATTACATAGAAAACTACTCTTATTCAAAAAACTTTAATGCTAACTTCTAACAATTTCCCTAAATTATATATGTTTCCCTATTACATAGGAATTTGATGGCATATCCTCTAGCTACATATATTCCTTCTAGAATATGACAAAAATATTACGAACTAGCAATTACACAAGATGTTGCAAAGGAAACACCATTAGGCATAAATTCAATTGTGAGATATACAATATCACTGAATATAAAAATTAGTAAACAAAATGTCATTAAAAGTTAGAATATAAATTCAAATCACTTACATTATGCCAAATTTACATATTCTCTAACCTTTGCAATATAGATTTCCTCTCAATCTTAAAAGATGCTCTTGCAAGTTCCAATAGAAAATATTTATTCAAAATGGTACTCTTTTTTAATATTGAATTTTCTCCCTTGATCAAAATATTCTATTATTTTACCACTTGCTCTTAAGGTGATTGTATTTTCCTTTCCTTGTCCTTGCTTAACTTCTTTTGGGCATTAGGACTAGTTTTTGCTAGAGGACGTTTATATTCATTTTTTTTTAAATGACAAATTAAAAATTTACCATTGGATGAACTACGTTTGGGAATTTGGAGTTTTTTGAGATAGAGAAGGTTTATATTCAAAGTTTCTTTTTTCGAAAATGACAAATTCAAAATTTACCATTGGATGAACTAGTTTAAATAAAATTTACGAAATAGATATATCAATACAACTATTCACTGACATAACAAATTCACATTGTCTGATAGGAGAGAAGTGAATATTTTTTCGAGCATTGATTAGATCATTATTTTGGCTAACATAAAAATTTAATTCACTATTCATAAATACCATGGTGAACTCTTATGTTATCGTCCAAATTCTTTCCTTTATCCATCATGGTATTATGTGAGACTTGGCAATGTATTTGACTAGGAAGGAGCCTATAAATAAATGAAAAAATCTTTTTACTCTTTAGACAACATAATATATTCTGATAAAAGTGAAATTTTTTTGTCAAATGTACATTTGATGTTGATATTTTTCCTTCCACATAGGGTTGGTGCATATTTCTTTCTCCTATCATAGTCATTTCTCACCGATTTTCAATATTGAACTATCTCACTTCATGAAAAACTTCTATCCTTTTACATTCTACCTACATATAGTATGATCATGTACCTACACATAAATTCAACATGGAGCCATTTCATATTTCAAGTCTTCTGTGATATCTATTTCCCCTACATGTGCAAAATTCCTACAAGTTACAACTCAAGTTTGCGTACTTATTAAATAATTTGATGTTAATTTCGATACAAAAATATTATATTCAATTTTACTAAGGAAATAATTTAAAACTTAAGTGGAATAATTATAGTCTTCCTATAATATTCATTTTCCCTAAAACTGCCGAATTTCTATCATTTACAACTCAAGGTCATTTCCCCTCCCAAATTATTCTTGACCCATGAAATGATTCTAAGTTAATTTGGTCACAACCATTTTATATGTAATATTTCTGAGAGCATAATTTCCAACTTAGAAGGTAGGTGCTAAGCTATTATGTATCACTTATTTCTAGTTGTTGTAAAGACAAAATAAGCTTTCCATTCTTTATTAATCATTTCAATGCTAGAGATGCAATGAATCTTTTGATGAAGGTCAACTCTAGGATATTTGTATGAATTAAGTTCCTCTACATTGGTAATATGAATACATAAATATAGTCTAAATGATCTTTGAAAATCTAATTATCACAAGCTTTATCTCATTATTTTTTATTGGTAGACATGTATAATAAGAGAAATATTGGAAAATTCTTAGTTACTTCATGAGATAAGATAGACACTACATCAACCCTTCCTATTATGATATCATCCTTAAAATTAATTGTATTCGTATAGCAACCCCTCCACCCATCAATAATTGACTAGGATTTCTCAAAAAATCCATTTATATCTTGTGCATTCCAACAAAATATAACAAAACTAATGCCATATAATCAAATAAAAGATACGAGTTACACTAATTTTGTTTATGAAGACAACTTAGAGGAAGTTCATTTATATAAATATCTATAAAAGCTTCAAGCTTAAACGAAATCTTAAGTGGAAATATAACAATGAGAAAATGAATAAATAATAACGGAAGGCCTATTTTAGTTTTGAAAAAATTGTAAATGATCAAATGTTTTCCTTGAGGAGAATGTGAAACTTCTCTTTCACACTCAGAATTCTCTAGTTATCTTATATGGATGTGAAGTGTACAGTTGTAGCATCTCTAGATAATTTTAGAGGAATTGAAAAAAATAAGTTAGTGTTTTATAAATTATAATCTTGATATTAAAAGAAATATTCCATATGTCACCCCCTTCATCAAAGTTGGTATTTCATCCATTAAGAGTATGGTTCTAACTTGAAACATTATGTAGAATCAAATTACAATTAGCATGAGAAATGAGACGTTCATCAAGATTGCTTCAAAATTTATTCAACACCAGGGTTAGCACAAAGTTACCAAGTCTTGGCTAAACCATTTCAAATAAATGAGGTAGTCATTTCATAGAATAATGATGTCATTAAGAATACTCATCAAAAGTAAAAATATTGAGGAAAACTTCCCTCCAATTTTTATGAGCATAGATACAAATATGAAAAACAAAAGAATTAATTTGTTATCACTTTTCATAAGTTTATATAAACCAAAGTTAGTCTTTACAAATGGTGGAAATAATTATCATCATTAACAACCACCTTGTTTGTTCCTAGAAATAGTAGTTGATAAACCCTTAGTTAAATTGAGAGGGGGGGGGGGGGGTGAATCATTTTAATGCATTCACGGAAATTTAAAACTCCTTTCATTCAACTCATTTATACCTTCATTTCATAAGAAGCTTAATACATAATGAATAAATAAACTTAATGTGTGGAGAGCAAGTAATTGAGTATATTAAAACATCACATCAACACATAATCATCAAGCACATAGACATCAGATATAAGTGTAAACCAATAAGGGAGAAAAAAACATCTTATTATTGTTGTGATGCAAAGGCAAGCTCCAACCCCCTCTCACCAATGATTTTTTGTAGGCTAAAATGCACAGGAGTCTCCTACCTCAACCAGCTCCAACTAGACATCTATCAAGCTACAACTTGAAATGGAAGAACCAACTCCAATGTATTTTTCTGCAGGCTACAACCCACAAGAGGCTCCTTCCTCAACTAGCTACAACTGAACATCTATCAAGCTACAACTTGAGGTGGAACCACCAACTACGTCACACTATAATGAAATCATATGTTGATTTACCTGAATATCAGCTTTGTTTTTCTTCTTCTTCAGTGATGCCCTTCCAACCTTCAAATATGCTTCCTATTAGCTCTGAATCTACAAAACATCTCTATCTTCTCTCTCTCATTCTTTCACTCTCTAACCTTTCGATGCATATTAAAATAATGTAATTTATATAGATCGCTTCATGGTTGTTTGCATTCTATATGGGAATATGAAGTGAACAAGCATGACTCTTGCCTTCCACCCATTCATTTCCTCACTCAGCATATTCAGGATGTTACAAATACAATTATTATAGTATTAAATGGAGTTTTTCTTTTCATGGGAGAATTTCCTTTACATCACAAAAGATATAAAACAAATAATACATTTACAATTACATTCAAATATTTCATTCAGCCCTTTAAGCTTCTTATATTTTCTATGTGTTTGTCCTCTTCTGCTTGTTGTCCCATTATCTTTTATGTTTCTGCAGTTATATTCCAACTGTGCTGCATGACCAACCTTTTTCTCGACTCGACCCATGTTGTTGCACTGTTCTGCATGACCTTCGAGTCCTTTTCTCTTACCCTAGACATTTATTGTTGTGTACATAATTTTCTTTTGTTACCCGATTGTTTTCTTCCAAGCTCAACCTTTTCATTTGACTCACTACTGCAACATTGTTCTGCACGGGCCCATGGTCCTTTGTTATGCGTTTAGGTCTTTGTTTTGTGACCTATGGGGTATGGCCCACATCAACTCCCTTTCAACGCAACGGATTACAATATCATATTTTATTTCACATACATACGTTAGCGATCAAAGAATACATATTTTATATAATAGAACGCGGAACAGGGGTTATCAGTCCCACAAAACTTGACCAATCACAATACATCAAAGTACGCTGTGCCCACAACTTTTAACATTTAGCAATAATGCATCTCCTATCTTGTGCATTATTTGATTGCATCGTATCGCATCCAACTTAACTTACCGTGGGAACCTTAAGCACAAATCATGAAATCTGCGATATGTGCTAATGCGCAGTGCTGACACATGGCTCCTCCCTTTCACCATATTGCATCCAACATAGCTTACCGTGTGAAACTTAAACCATAAAATCTGCAATTTTCACTAATTCGCAGTGCCGACACGTGGCTCCTCCCTTTCACCGCATCACATATTTATAGCCTTATTGCATCGAAAAATAATTACCATACCTTTTGAAGCCTTAGCATTGTCTGCTATAATTTTCCATTTGCAAACTCACGAAAAATTGTCTGCCGTTGATCTGCCATATGATCTAACGTTCCTCATTACGTGCCCTACCATACCAACATGTGTCCCTTCTCCACTTCGTGTCACAAAAAAAATAACTTACCCTGTGATGGCCTTAACACTTAAGCGCTAATCTTTTCAATTTGCGCTTTCGATCTCCATCATTGGTGTTCATTGGATCCGAAGCTCCATGCTTGTTTCCTTTCCAATCCACATCGCATCGCATGTCAAATATCTTAACTTTCAAAGTCCTAACTGTAAACACAATACCCTACGATGTGCAATATGTTCATGGTTGCGATTTGATTGTCACCGTTGATCTGCACCAGATCTATGGTCCTCACTACTTCTTACAAATCTGATTGTCCTTCCCAACTCTTCTTGTGGTGTAATCTTATCTGTTCATCTCTCGCCTTCACTTATGCGATCTAATCCTCACCGTTCTCTCGCCTCCCTTGGAATTCTTCTAAGTGTTCTCTGCCTTAGTCATTTTTTCTTTTTTTGTGACCACCACTACTCTATATCTCCACTATCCTTCCTAAGCTTTAATCAGTTTCTAAACACGCTGATCCCTCCTGAGATTTATTCAGTTTCTAAACGCGCTAATATCTCTTGAGCTTGTTCTTCTGTTTGTTATTTACTCTGAGTCGACCTGCTTGTTGTTTATGACTCTACCCAACTATTTTGTTGCCTTCACTACCTTTATTTCTTAGCTTCCTTTTCTGCCTTTTCCTTTTTTCTACCTTTTCTCCTTTGGTGCCATTGTTGATGGTCTAATGTTGCTCCTTTCCTCTTTACTGCTCCTCTACGTCTCTTTCATGTTTTATTTACTTCATTATTGCCTGATCTACTTATTTTCCTTATTTTTGTTGCTTTTATGATCCTTTTCCTTAATGATGGTTCAGGTGTTGGTACTTTGTGCTCCTTTTCCATCAATAACAATATTTCCTACAGTCTCCCCCTTTAGCATTGATGGCAACACTTCATCCAACACTCCAATAATTCCTCCAAGACTTCCTCCCCCTTTCATTCTAAGAAGTGTCTTTCCTCCTCTGCTTGCTTTTTAGAAGATCCTTTCTTGTTCTGCTTCCTTTTCCTCCCCCTTTGACATCAATGGAAAATGGTTGCATATTTCCCAGTGTAGTTTCCATCTTTGCATTATTTCTCTCTGATTTTTGTATAGGCCTTCTTCTTCTGACTTTATACATTGCTGCTCCACACTTGTGTACAATAGTTGTTGGGAGAACACTTTGATAATCATTGAACTTGTATGTATATACAAAGTAAGCTGATACTATCCCAAAGCATAGAATCCTTGCACTTTTATAAAGCTTAATGTGATGATAAGGACACTTCATAGAACAAACTATACTATACTTACATAAGGAGAGATGCATCATTGGAATAATACTAAAATACTGAGAATGCTCCAGAAGACATATAATGTTTGCTGCAAATACACGTCAATCTATATTATGACCTTCATATGAGATACATATATGTTGAGGAAGGTTGTAGATGCAATATGTCTTCTTCTGCAATACAAATATACAATACACATCCGTTAAAATATGATGATGCCAATATATATTTTGTAGCTATGGTTCACCTTTAATACCTATTGGTGGTGATATGTTCTAGACTAATGACAGGGATATTACACTAACAGCCAAAAGGCCCTTGATACACTACAAGAAAAAAGCACATTGGTGAGGGTCATGCTTGTTACGGACCTTTAAGGTCCATCACCAACATCACATATAGTGACGATCCTTAAAAAACCGTCACTGTACGTGTATATAGTGACGGTCCTTTATGGTCCATCACCAAAGACATTTTCAATGACATTTTTGGTGAGGGTCGTTAAAGGCCCATCACTAATTCTCTCTTTGGTGACACTTCTAGTGACAAAATTTTAATGACCCTCACCAATGCTCTTTTTTTTACTTTTAGTGACGGTCAAAAAATGTTCGTCATCATTCATCATTAAAAAACCGTCACTGTAAGTGTATATAGTGATGGTCCTTTATGGTCCGTCACCAAAGACATTTTCAATGAAACTTTTGGTGAGGGTTGTTAAAGTCCCATCACTAATTCTCTCTTTGGTGACACTTCTAGTGATGAACTTTTAATGACCCTCACCAATACTCTTTTTGTTACTTTTGGTGACGGTCAAAAAATGTTCGTCATCATTGATCATTCCAATGAGTTTTTGATGATGCTATGTGCTTGCTAATATATTTGTTTTCAAAAATATATTTTTTGTCAAAAGATAACGATTTAATACCATTATTGTGGAGTATTTTTTATAATATGTCCAAGGCCATAGTGGTTAGGGTCAGTCAATTTTTTAAGAAGTAATTAGTGTGTATCATTTCCCTCAAGTAATGACTATTCGAATAGATATTTCCTATGAGTCAACACATGATTCCTATCTATTAGGTTTACTATCTAGAAAATTCCCTTTAGATAAAGTTCCACTATTGTGTGTAGGAAATATATTATTTAATACATAAACGAGCTCTGAAAATTCTATTAATAAGAAAGACCTAACAATCCACAACAATCTGGGCACACCTTAAATTAATGCTTTGGCACACACTAACATTTCTTAGCACCCCACATGTCTTGGACCATCTTTGCACCTGGAACATCTTGTGATGACACTGACGCCCAAGCACATGGTGGCCTGCTCTAGCACAACATGGAACTCTCCTAGCATGTGTTGGCATGTTTCATATAGTCCCTAGCATGTCTTGGAACACCTTGGTCGAATGCATTGACATACATTAGCACTTGGCACACAATTCCACTTGGCATGTATTGGGACTTATTATTAGTGTGCCTAGCATTCCCCTTTTCAAAAAGATAAAGTCCTGACTTATTAACCCTCTTATTTGTTCTTCCTTTTGTTGCCTTGACACATATTGGCATACCCTGGTACCCTATGCCACATCCTTAGCACCTAGCATGTATTGGCATATCTTGGCACTATTAATTGGCACATGATATAATTAGCACACCCTAGAAATCCCAAGCACACTTTGGGAATTCTTGACATGCCTTGATATTCCCTAGCATGCCTTACCAATGCTTAGCATGCCTTTTCACTCCCTCCTTGGAATGACAACTAACACTCATTAACACTAGTCTCTGGAAGTACACGTTCCTCATATTCATTAACTTCCATGATTTTTTTCCTAGTACTCCTTAACACTCATGAACATGCATTACCACTCTCTAGCACACCTTAGCACCCTTCAACATTCCCTTCCACTTCATAACATGCATAAAATTAGTCCCTAACACATATTGGTGCTTGGCACATTTTGGCGCTTGGAAAGTCTTAGCATGTATGGAATACATTGAGATGCCTTGGTATGATTTGGCATGGTTTAATATTAAATTTATTTGTCATGAGAAATTGTTGGAAAGTAGATGAGAAACAACAAAGGAATACTTGGCACTTAGAATGCACTAAGACTTTGCACTTGTCACCTATTTCCACCTAGTGTTGGTGTGCCTAGCATGCCCCTCTTGGAAAAGGTAGATTGATCACTTATTAACCCTTTTATGTGTTAATTTCCTTGTAGTTTAACTTTTTTCTCCATTTTTTTGTCTTAACAATCCCTAACATGCATTGACACACACTTGCACATCTTGGCATGCCTTATCACTTGGCACATATTAGCATGTTTGACATGTATTCCCACTATATGGCACATCAAGGGGGTGAAGAGAGATGTAGTCCTAAAGTAGGTCGAGTACGAGGGTCGAGTAAGGGTTGTTAAACGGAGGTCATGATCGTCCTCCAAGAGCAAGATCATGATGTGAGGGTTTAGAAGAATGTTGCATACCTTAATGGTCGGTTTGTGCTAGGAAGTAGGATGGAATATTGTTGCTTCTCTTCTGGTAGATCGAGCTTAAGAGAGGTTTCTCATGAGAATATGGGCATGTGATTTCAATGGTGTCTTTGTGTGAAGGCCACATCAAATTCTGAAATGTTGAAATCTGCAACAAGAAACAGTGACAATGGAAACCAGAAAGGACAAAAAAAAAATGCACCCACATTGGTGAAGAATTTTGATGCACCAGGAGTGAGGAATGTGGGGCATCTAAATTATTTTTCCCTTAAATAAATTGGACAATAAATTGTAATTTCATCTCATAACAACTTGTGTCAGTTAATTAAGTCATGATAACCGAGTTAGCTCAAGAAATTTGAGTTGAGGGTCTAAGATGAGGCATTTAGAGGGATTATAATATTTTTGGGGTCTAGTTGAAGTTGATGCATTAGTGGGGTGAAAGTGTAATTAACTCAATTAAATGAGTTAAAATCAGTTTAAATAGTTATAACTGAGTGATGAGCTAGTGAGAGCTTCAGTGAATTAAATTAGATTTAATTCACAATGAATGATCAATCAGATAACTGATAATTCTCTATTAACAGTTGCATGCATGTCAGTTTCGAGGAATACCCAGTTGAGACAAAGGTTAAAGGGAACATAATGTTAGAAAATTAAATATTATGGAGCAATGCAACACATAAAATATGCGGAAAATACGAGCACACAAAACACATAAAACCAGAGAGACACAGATATACGTGGTTCACCCAATTTGGGCTACGTCCACACCGAATAGCCAGTCCTTATTTTCTATTATCCAGCAAAAATGAAGAAAAAAACCTACAGCAGATCCGCTGTAATATCCTCTGTTCTCTCTCACAGTCTCCCTCTCTGTTTCTCGCTCCGAGAATACACATACAATGCACAGCCACAATACAATGCCCTCATAAAAATGAGGGGTTGCCTTCTAGGGAAAAAAACCCTAATCTAAACATAACTTTTATCGTCAGATCATTTTCCTAATGAACGGCCCAGATTGACTAGAAATTACTATACTTTTACAACAAAATTTCACATCTGTTTTTAGCTTCGGGGGCACTGCCCCTGAAAGCCCCCGCTAGGGGGGGGCTCCGAAAAGCGTTGTCGCCCCCCCTGGACCCCCCATGGTAGCGATTAATTACGGGCATCGTTGCCACCCCTTTTAAGGTACAGGGGTCCAATGCTGTGATACAAAGTAAACACGATAATCAGGCTCCACACCCAACACATAACTATCAATTGTATTCAGAGAAAATTTTCCATGTGCAATTATAAATTCATTGGGATGCCATGATGGATTACGTAATCAAGGAAGATTGATTTTCCTAATTAATAAGGAGTGAATTCCCTAGGAATTGCATGAGCAAGGCAGGCTGAAGTAAGGATGAGAATTGGCTAAGTACTAGATCGAGTTTGCCTAGATCAATAGGAGACAATTGACAGAGTGCTAGAGAATCTCATGAGAGATTAAGCATTGTATTGTTTCATGATTCCTTGACTTAATACATAATAGAGATAGAGGGGTTTTGAGCATTTGCTTTCCCCAAATACATCATGTTGCTGTGCGATTGATCATTTATTTCTCTTACTTATATGTGATTGTGCGATCGTGTTTTGTTTCCGCAAATTGTAGGAAGGATTAAATATCTTGTTTTAGTAGATTACAAGATCAGAATGAATCTCATTGGCTATATTTTCTACATGGTATCATAGCAGAAATTTTTTGGACGGCGAGTTTGCAGAGAATATTTAAAGATTTTGGTGTAAAATTTTCAAAAATAAATAGAATATTTGGATTCCTTGTGAAAATCTACCCAAATGGAAAAAACAAATCGGTCAAATCGGAGCTCGGATGAGGGAGATATCATAGATTTAAAATCAAATATTTTTTAGAAAATTTTTGTAACATCAAGACAATTACACTGTGCACGAGTCAAGAACCTATATTCACTTGAGGTACTAGATGCATGCAAACCTTTGAGGAGAAAGGCATAAGTTAGAGACTAGGTGGTTCAGATGGAGCATAAATTACCTCTCAACATGCATCCTCATGAGAAGCAGTCTCAAAATGTTCTCGAGTAGCTTCCACAATTGGAGAAGAAGAGAGGTGATCAAGTGGAACGTCCACTCAAGCAGAGACCTCCATGAGGTGGAAATTTCGAGCCAGATGGGAAGAGGAAGAAACCATACCTCGAGGTGTAAAGTGTGGTGATGTGTAGACATAATTCCAAGATAAGAAATTTGGGCAAGGTCCATTGAGATGGTGTGTCTCATGGATCGAACCTGGCTACGAGGAGCCCACAGTACAACAGTAGTAGGAAGTATCAGTTAGATTGATGTAGTCAAATGTCAACAAGACAAAAATCAGAGTGACATATGTCAAATACTAGAGCACAAATAAGAGTTAGCAATAGCTCAAAGGGCACGGATGCAGATGTTAGCAGCAGCATAGAGAATCCAGTACTAGACAGGTGTAGTAGCTAGTAGTAGTTAAAAGACTCTGATGACAGATGCATTATACTAATTTAGTTGTCCGGAGGTTATTCAGTTTCAAGATTTGCAGGTGCAAACAACACTAGAGAAGTGTAGCATGTAGAGCATTCCAAAGGTACCAGATCGAGATAGATTGAATTCCTTTCTTGTTGAGAGGGAGTGTTGAAATTTGAAACAAGAAACAGTGAAATTAGCAAATAGAAAGGACAAAAAAAAATGCACCGAGACTGGTGAGGAATTTTGATGTACCAGGAGTGCGGAATGTGAGGCCTCTAATTTATTTATCCCTTAAATAAATTGGACAATAAATTGTAATTTCGTCTCATAATAACTTGTGTTAGTTAACTAAGTCATGATGATTGAGTTAGCTCAAGAAATTCGATTTAAGGTGATCGAGGTGGATATTGGTGGCCACCCGCCTATTCCACTTGGGCCCTCCCCATTGTCTCTTTCAGTTTTTCAATTTCCTTAATTATAGTGCAATTTACCATTTTTGCATTTTTTCAGGTCCTGATCTTCTGGAGCCGTTTTGAGGCCCCAAACAACGTTTTTTGGGCATGAAAATTTTGGTGACTTCATTGAAATTGCATTAGCAGTTGTAGTCCTTGGAGAGATCTTTCTAACAAGGTATTATGTGCGTTAAACGAAGATCATATGACCAAGTTATGACCCCGGGAAGTGGGCTGCCCAACTAACCCCAACGGGGCCCATAAACCCTTGGTGTTACATCTCCTTGGGTTAGGGTTTTGGTTGTTTATGGTTTTATCTTATTTTAAATAATAAAAATACCCTTGGTCCTTATTGTAACACAGTTGAAAGGAACATAACTATTAGTTTTATTTATAGAAAATTTCCCATGTGCAATTATAAAGTCATTGGGATTCCATGATGGATTGCGCAATCAAGGAAGGTTGATTTTACTAATTAATATGGAGATAATTCCATAGGAATTGCGTGAGCAACGCAGGCTGAAGGAAGGCTAAGAATTGGCTAAGTACTAAACCGATTTTGCCTAGATCAGCAGGAGACAATTGGTAGAGTGCTGGAGAATCTCAAGAGGGATTAAGCACTATATTGTTTCATGATTCCTTGACTTAATACAAAATATAGATAGAGGGTTTTGAGCAGTTGCTTCCCTAGATACATCTTGTGTTGTGCGATTAATAACTTGTTTCTCTTAGTTATATGTGATTTTGCGATTTTGTTTTGTTTCCACAAATTGTAGGAAGGATTCAGTGCCTTGTTTTAGTACATTACAAGATTAGATTGAATCCCGTTGGTTATATTTTCTACATGAAATAGAAGAGAGGGTTGATACCATATTGCCTTGCGGTGGTTAGTAGGTTGCAAGGTTTGTGATAAATACCAACATAAATGGAGGAGGCCTTGCACTGTAATTTAGAGCCATAACAAAAGTCCATGCAGGCGTAATATTGACTAAGTTAACCCTAGTTTGAGGGTCGAAATTGAGATCTGAAGTTCATGTCAAGATTCAGTCAAAGAAATTCCCAGAATCTATGGATCCACATGAGCTAGGTCAAGTTTCTTATGGAGGCAAGAGTCGTGTTTTTTCTATGTGTGGATAGGGTTTGTTCTATAACAATTATAAGTACATAAGTATAATGCCCTAGTTAGGACAATTTCCTAGCATGTTTAGTTCATAAGGTATGCCCTTAAGAATGTGAAAAATTTGCGTAGAAGAAGACAAGTTGTGACCCTCAGAGCGAGGTTTATTTCTGCAATAAATACCATAGATCTAGAAGATGGTTTGTAGATTTAGTATGTGTGGAGACAACAGATAAAAAGGAGGGTGGAACCTGTGCAGAAGATTGAGCATGCAGAAGAAATGTGCCATATGAAGAATGGATTGACATGCAAGGGAGTTTATTTTGGTGGACTTTCCATAGATTTTTAGACAAAGCTCTGAAGAAACCTATAAAAAATTAGTAAATGGATTGTTAGTGGCTGATTTGTGACCCTAGTTTAGTCATCTATAGATTGTTAGAAGTATGATAAGAGGAGTAGTTCATATTTTTTCATAGATTGGACAAAAAAGATCAAATTGTTGATACACAAGAACAATGATCTTGTTAGGTGGCAGATTTGAAGAGTCCTAGATGAAGACAATATTGTGGGCCCTAGACCAGTAAAAATAATTGATTGTGGTTGGGCAGATTGATGGTAGTCCAAGTACAGTTGGAGGGTTGTTAGGTTACTGTTAAAGAAGAGCCCTGAATCTTGTTCTGCTGAAGGACAACAAAATTGGTAGAAGAGCAGGTGTATAGGGCCTAAGGATGTGCATAATTTGAAGGACTAAAGTAACAGTCAAGTGGGCCAACCAACTAGCCCTAGTTCACTATATTGTAGAGGATTGATTTAGTGAGAAGAAGGGAAGCCTCCATATCCTTGGAATTCTCATATTGGAGCTGTAGTATGGAAAAAGTGGGCATACCAAAGAGTTGTTCACAAATGGAATTGTGAACAACTTGTTACCACTCAAACTAGTAGTGGACCTAAAAGGGGTTCCTAAGAGGGAAACTGCTAGGACAAGGGAAACGATGGAGGCTTAGCCCATTGTCACCACAGCTAAGGCTCCTTGCTCTTCACGGAATTTCACTGATGAGTGGAGTCCCAGTAGTTTCGTAAGTCACTCGTAGAGTATAGGTCAATGAACAGGTGGGAAGTGACCCTCGAAACCCTTTCCCTAAGATAAAATAAAGAGTGGGACTTGCTTTCTTTTTAAGCAAGGGAATTTATCTTCTAGGGAGAGAGGAGGGGGATTGAACCATTGAGGGAGAAGAATAAGACTTATGAAGGAGGCTATCAATCCCTAAAATCCTTTTGGAACTTGGATTCCCAAACGGTCCTTGATGAAAGGCCTTTGACACCAAATGGGACCAAACGGGGCCAAGTGGACCCAACCCAGGTTCGGGGATGGAATTTAGCAACCAATGATGTTCCTATCTTGGAAAAGGTGATGGGAAAGGATCAAACAAGAGTTTTTACTTCGATAGGTCAAATTGATCCTACTAGGTTCTATCCTTGGGAACACCTAGGAAAAACTTGATCCTAGAGCTAGGGCTTGAGGTATCCGGAGATTCCACCGTCAGAATTGGCCCAAGTTCTGAGAAGAGTGAGGGCACCCAGCAACGCAACTGCCTCTAGGAGATAGAATTTTTCCTCTAGCTAGATTCCCGGGAAATTGTTGCCCTAGGTGATCTAATGGGGCTAGACCTAGGGAATGTGAAAATTTCTTATTCTAAGAAACCCTACTGCAGTATCTTGATTTATTTCTCCTACTTGAATTAAGTTACAAGTTAATTTATGAAATATTCAATAAATTAGCAAAGTAAATAGTAAATACAACTAGCAACCTACACATATAGATCAAATACTAAATAACATGCTCATAGACAAAGTGACACACAGATTTTTTGGACAACTTTCCCCGAAAAAAACCCAATGCGGGAAAATCAATGCAACTAGCTCTGGAGGATTTTCATTACTATGCAGTTTCTAAGTACAACAATATTGGGCAACAAAAATGGTTCACCCAACAGAGAAATAAAAACCGCAGGAATATGCTGCTCTGAATCTCTCTACGTTAGCCTTACTGGCTTGCATTGGCTTCTGCGCTGCTTAGTAAGGGCTTGCGTCACACCTGAAGGGCTTACACTTCCCCTGCGCTGCCCTAACTGGGCTTGCGTCAGCCTTGCGTGGCCCCTGCTGCCTCTGCGCTGCCCTTGCTGGGCTCTGGCTAGACTGCGTGGCTCCTGCTACCCTTGCTGCTCTGGCTGGATGGAATGCTTAAGAATAAAAAGCATAGGGAAGAAAGAAGGCACTGGCCAAAGGTAACACATAACAATTAGAAAAATTGAAGAAATGAAGTGAAAATAGATCAATGTCCACAAATAACTAAAATAACTCAATGGGACTAGAGAGTAAAAGCTTTGACAACAACAATAAGTGCTTATAACATTAGCTAAGAGAATAGAAGATACTAGTTCACGAGGTTAAAATGTTGTATAATTGTTGGCACAGGAAAACTGTAGAATTGTTAGAGTAAATCTCTACAGGTACCATTAGTTGGTGATCATCTATAATCATTTCATTTCATCAAATACCTTGATGAATGGGCCTTACAAGCTATTTGTGTAGAAAAACCCCATAGAAGTTGTGTGATGGAAAAATATTCACACTATATTGAAGAAAACACCTACCAAATAAGGATGACATTTCAAATGGGGCAAGAAACAATAGAGAGATAGAAATTGAAAATTTTAAAATTCTAGGGCAACAGGAAAGCAACTAGGTAGCGTGGTAGAAAGCACAACAAAAAAAATTATAAAAATGGAAAAACCTACAAATTAGCACCCATCTAAACATCACCACAATTTTTTATTTAACACTAAATCTCCAAATTCATCAAATTATATCCTATATTCAAACCTGATCCTCTATGTTAGCCATTCTAAAGATAAGGCTGAGAACTTACTATAGAACCATCACCTACATGTAGTGATCTTATTCTGTGACCAGAAAACCTACTTTTGTGAAGACACGGAAAGGTAAACAATCTCTGCCAAGATTTTCCATACAGCCCAGGTTGAGAAACCACATATACATCACTAGATTTTTCTCTTTAGATTTGTAACTTAGAAGAGCTTTGTCTGACCACCTCCGGGGTGCTCCCAAAGTCACCCAAGCAAGCCCTCTCAGCATCATCCTCTTTCTGTAGTACCTAATTAGTAATTTAATTAACCATAACAGTTTCTTGATCATGTATGTATTTCAGATATATTGCCAATAAGCATAAAGCTTTCATGTTAAACAATCAGGTCAAAAGACTTTAGACTATGATGAAAAAAATACAAATAAGCCTCACCAACACTCAAAGGAAAAACAAAGTCAAACCTCTACAACATATAAATAGATATATGGTAAACTTCATTCCACCACAAAATTGTGCTTAACTAAATAAATTTCTAATTAATGTGCTTTCAAGACAAAACTTTCAAGGGCAGTGATGTTATAAACATACCCCTACACCTCGTGAACAATCAATGTGTATAAGTAGACCATCATAAGGCTCATTTTAAACATCATTATTATCATTTTATAAATATTTTTTATTACATCAACAAGAAGCAAGCAACAATTGCATTCAGTTCCATTGAAGTAAAGTATAGGGTAGTTTCATATACTTATTATGAAGCTATCTAGATTTGCAACTTGATTGTAGAGTCAACCAATCAGTTGTTGAAGCCTAATATTGTCTCTTGTGAGAATCAAAGTCACATCAAGCTCTATGAAAATCCAATGTGTCATGATCATTTCAAACACATTGATATTCAATACAATTTCCTAAGATTCAAAGTTCATTAGGGAGTTGGTAGTGTTGGACCGCATTCTGACAAAGCTGCATATGGTTAATATTTTGGCAAAGCTCCTAACAAAGGGGAAGTTTGACAAGTTGGGGGACAATCTTGGGTTATTGGAAAAAAAAGATCTCAAGAGTGTTATATTACCTAGTTGGTCCGAGTTGGTCTCACCTTAGCCTTGAGAAGTTGAACAGCACCAGGATTGCAAAGCAAGATTGTGGTACACCAGTCAGAAAGATTCTTAAATACAACTAGAAGCTTATAATGACACCTTCGAGGATAGATGAATTATTTTTTGGGTCACACCCACCAACTATGGCACACTAGTTGAGGAGATTAACACCACCATCTCAGGTGCATTCATGAGTGCACACTTATGGAATGAGGCACCTTTAGGAGAGGAGTTATATCTACTATGACAATGCACTACTCTAAAAGAAAATCCTTGCATACAAGGCAAATTTATAAGGTATTTTCTCATGCTCAAGGGAGATGCAGCACGAACGCTATCATTAGCATGTTTTCTAACAACACCTTCTCTTAACTTATAAATGAAAAGGATGGGCGCACAAGTTAGACATTTGTAGAAATAGATAATAAGAGTGAGTACTGTTAGATTGTAGGTTGTAGTAGGAGCTTTTGTGAGATGACAACTTGCTGTGACATTCTTCTATTTGAGTAATAAAGACTTCTATGAAATTGTTTTTGGAGCCTGCTCTTTTTATCCTGAATTCTCTGATTGCAGATTTGTGTAGAGTGGGCCTAATATATTTGTTGTTTTAATCCACTGTACATGTTGTGTTTTCACTCTTGAATTTACATCCTTCAATTTCTGCTCGTACAAATCTGAAATTTTGATAGGCAGATACTAAAGTTCAGTCCTGCTGTTAGGATTTTTTAATTCTCTGAGGGTATTCTCTTGTTTTCAATACATGGGTATTTTTACTAGGAAATCTCACCCTAAAAGTTAACCGTTGAAGAATAAATTTTATGCTAAATCACACCTACCTTCTTATTTCTAAGATCTTCGTGAGAACCCACCTAAGACCCTTAAATTCAGTGCCCTTCAGCAACTCAAATGGTGGAATGGAAGGCATTTCAATAAGAGGTAACCTCCTTTATCCTTCACCTTTGTCAAGATCTCTAGAGACACCTACAATCTATACCCCTCCTTCGACTCAACATGAAATTTTGTTTTTTTCTACTTCCTTTACATACCCTCCCTTCAAGGGCATACTCATAAGAAGATCTCATGGTTGAAATATCACGACAACAAAATGGGGCACACTATCTCTTTATAAGGTTTCAAGGGAGGGGTATTGGAAAGTAACCATCGCATCCCCTCCAACCCTTAAAGACCTTCTTAACACATAACTGAAATGATAGGCTAATAGCTAGACCCAAAGATAGATCTCAATGTTCAACAAAAAACCTAAATAGAAAGAATCACACCATGGATTACACATTGGCATTGAGTTTTGGTAAAATTAAGGACCTCCTTTCAAGATCATTACCTTTCTTTTATAATTTTCAAATGGAAGGTTTAAAACCAACATTAAAAATGGGAGATTTGCACCTTAGAATTTGCAACCTTTGCCCAAGACGAATCTCTCTAATGGACTAGCTTGGATATGTCAGGTCTTGGATTTCTCGAGTACCCAATCAATGTTTTTGAAGCTAACTCCATAGCTCCAACGAAATTTAATATTATTGAAAAGGCAACTTGAAAAATATCTCTAATAGGAGACAATTTTCCTTCCTTTTGATTGATTTACAATAAAACTTAGTGCCTCTCCTTTCTTATCTTCCTCTTCCATTCTCCAAAAAAAATAATTAATATTATATCATAAACACTTTATATAGGTAAGCATTGTAATTATTTTCCTCAATTCACGGGGCACCTTTACACCTCAACCCATGCAAGTGGACGTAAGTCCATCGTACAACCCATCATACTCTGAGAGGGTTCTAATTATCTCCTCAAAACTAGGGCATAACACATCTTACAATGCCAAATGGTTAAGACATCTCAAACTTGTGGGTTTTTTCCTTCGTGAAACATAATATAGCTAGTGCTCATCAAACACAATGAACTGACATTTCTAACGCACACCAAAATTACAAGATATCCATAAGATGTGGCCTACACCCTTGCACCTCCCTGACATTCCATGAAAAATCTACTCCAATGGTCACCTTCTAAGTTCCAATAAATCCTTTTGCAACATGACAAAACCACCTATATATGTTGCAACAACCTTGCCAAATTCTTTAATGGGTTCCACATATATTTCACATTTCTTCTTTGTCTTGCAAAGTGGTAGTGCCAAGGAGAGGGTATCAACTTTGATCAAATAATGTTCAATTAATACCACTGCTAAGTTGCCTTCGTGCAACTTGTCAAATATCTTAAGTTTTCTTCAAAACTTCTCATGGTGCTTAACTTGCATTTCTACACCTCTAAGTGAGACTACAACCCCCCCAAAACGTCTCTAAGTATTCCACCTCTTCAACCCTTGTTAGAGTCTTCTTAGATGTGCACTCATGCCTCAAGAAGAACAAAACACTAGCATACCAAATGTGCATGCTCGTTCCATCTTTTAATGCCTCGCTAAAACCACATTATCACACTCTCTAAAATGAAATGTTCACATCTTAAGACAAAACACATATTTTACTTATGACAACCTAAACTATGAGAGTGACTTCGAGATGACTCTATTTTCTCTAGATGAAAGCATAGTCTCTTACAACGCCATTCACGCAATCATTTGAATATATTTAACCTAAAGAAGAATATACACCCTACTCCTTCAAAATTTGTCATATGATATTTAAGAGACTAATACTTTTTAACTATTAAACCCACTTACCATAAACTCTCTTTTGTTAACACCCACCCAATAATATATATATATATTTAAATATTTTCAATACAACTAAGTTAAAAATACTTTCACATTAAAATTCCAAAAATACAACATTTATATCCTAACAAATTTTAATAATAAAATCATTACATAGAATAAATAATCTTAAAAATATATTATTATTATTATAATAATAAATATGCCAAAATATAATAAAAAAATGCTTTCCATTACAACCAAAAATATACAATAAAGCGTTAGTTTTCAACAACTATTAAAAAAAACTTTGGAAATAAAATTATAGGATTTTTGACTTTAAAAATAAAATTATGGGATTTTTGTTTTCTGTTTTGTTTTGGATGATTTACAAAACCCGTGGGAACCCAAATGTTCCGAAGTAGTATTTTTTTTTCGGTTTTTACAGGGGCAGGAACGAAAATGTTTACTCTCAAAGTATCTAAGTAGAATCTTTTCCCTTTGCACAGGTCAGGAGTGGGAGCAAAAAGCACATTGAGGAGAGTCGGGACTTGGGGTTTTACCAGTGGCAGACCGGATATGCGATCTCGAACCCCACCATTGGATCTTCAGTCCATTGATGGTTGACGGCTCTACATTTGTTCTATTTTTAACTTCACTTATTTTCCATAGTTTTTAGTGTTCCATAGAGAGGAGTACACACAGCTCAAGTATCTGGTTCTACTATTTTTTTCGCATCCATGCTTGTATGTTTCGGCTTAATCTCTGTGCTGAATTTTGTTACTATTTGCAGGATGAAGTCGGCTTCTGATGAGTTGGGGAGGGCATTTTTCATAATAAAGGAGGAAGAATAGAAGACCTAAATGAGAGGTTTAGATGAAGGCCAGCATTGCGGCGAATAGAGTTGCTGCGAGAATCCTCTGCACCAAACTCAGCCTCAAGGTAATATAAAAGATGCTTCAGAGACCCCGAAGACAATGTCACCATCAGTAAGCTTCTGTTTCATTTATTTATTCTTTATTTCTAGATTGGTGAAACCTCTTAAATTATGAAAATAAGTAGAATTTATTTTTAAAAAGTATGATTTATAAGTAGAAATTACTTAATTTTTTTTAGATATTCTACAAAGAGTGAAATAAGCCAATACTCTGCATTCATTTTACTCTTTCTCACAAACTGTGAGGCCCAATTCCACAAATCTGAAGCAATTTCACAAGCCTTTGGGATGTAAAGGGGTAATCACTCAGTGAGTAAAAGAGAAAATCAAACCTAGAGTGATTCTGCAAAAAATTTGGATGTACAAAAGTAGTTAATCAGCCAGTAAAATACCGTAGTCATTGACAACCTCTTTTGAAAATCTGTATGAGGCATCTTCAAATACCACACTACACTATCTTAGAAATTTTCCCTATTAAGAAGCACTATATACTTAATTCATATACCACACATTTCACAATCTATGCTGGAATTCTGCAAAACTTTTGTGTTTGAAAAAACACAAACAACACTAAATATGAATCTCCCCTTCCTTCAAAAGGCTCCCACCTATAATGTGAATGAAATCAATTCTACCAAGTAACAAGGATAACAAATTTAGAATAGAGAACCCCTTGACATGTACTAAGGCCGTGATTGCAATTATTGATTAATTAGTCACAACAAATAAGGGGACCTGTAATGCATGCCGGCTCCTACCAATTAACACATCTAAATTTTTTAAATTGTATTGTCTAAGAAGCTTTTTCATTTCACCTATTGAATGTTTTGGAAAATTATCTTCATTTTTGGTATGTCCTTCTTGCCTTTTTAAATGTCTAGTGTTTTTTCCAACCCTTAAAATTTTGTTGCTACCACTTCCTTTAGGCTTTTAGGGATCATAGTGTTGTATGTTGTAATTGAAGCACTATGAGCATGCTCACAACTATTAGTGCAACCTTGGATACTACTACACCAACCATTATATGCTTCGGATTTGAATTATTCAAGAATTGGATACTGCAATTAAGAAAATAATTAAGGCCATTCTAGCATTTTTTTTTTTTGTTTTTACTATTTTCATCGGTTTTGTCATTTTAATTACAATGGACTATTTTATTTGCTTCTCTGGTTGAAGTTTTTTGGCGAGCACAACTTGAATGTATATCCTCTTCCTCATCTTTGTCACTAGCAAATGCTAGAGCTTCTTGAATAACAGTTAGTTCTCTGCCACAATGTTCTCTGAGTCTTCTTAGAAGCATGAACCAAATTGCTTCCCAACACATTAGAGTTTCATGTTTATCTGTGCTTTGCTACAATTACAATGTCTGTTCAAGAAAAGACAAGTTTAGACTGCAACTCTTATAGAATACAATTTGTTATAAGTGTAATGGTGAAAAGTTGAAGACCATTTTAGAAACTATGTGTTATTAGGTAAAGGAATATTTCAGAAAACAATGATGGAGAAACACCCTCCTAAATAGATCTTCCACATTGAAAAGTTAGTTTGCAAAGATGCCCTTTTTGTCAAGGCAACACTTAACCTAGCTATGAAAGTTACTATTATCCTAAAAGCATTAGAAAAATCTAATTCAAAATAAAAGCGTATGTTCGATAAACAAATAACATCACAAATCTAGTTCAAGAAACTTGTCATATAGAAAACTCAAATTGAACAATCTAGTGATTGTAAAACTTGGAAAGATTGACCCAAATTCAAATCTTACAATCACAAATTCAAAGGAGAAAGCAATTCAAGAAATTTATTAAATTGGAAGGATAAGTCAGAGACCTGTCAGACCTACTACTTGATGTATTGTCAAATACATAACATCAACATTTTAGGCATACGAAGGAGTGAATGAAACAACGGTTTGTTCCAATGGATCTGTAGAGAAGTTGGTATAGGTTTTAGATTTCTCAAAGAAATATGTGTCTTAATAGACCATCTGTATGAACCAGAAGAAGGAAAGGGTGAAGTGTTAGTGTTCTACATTTTTTTCTATTTCACTGAACAATAGCAATAAATTCTTGGTGAGGTGGAGAGGGCCCTTGAGAAGAAGGGCATACATTTTGGAGGTGACCTGGCTATTGGTAGACTTGTAATAGAAGGTTGTGTTCTCATAATCTAGTGCTTTTGGGTAAATAGCTCCCCTTAAATTCAGGAGGATTTTATCAGGTAATCCCTTGTTGAAATCAAATTCCACGCATATTCGTGCAAAGGTTACAATACCCTTCGCTAGCTTGTGCATGTTGATATTAATGAATTGGCATAGGGCATTACCAATATCAGCTAAAATATCAGGGTGCATTAAGTTAAGAGGTAAATTAGGGAGTTGAACCCAAATAATAATGGCCAAATCTGGCATTATTAGGGGTTGAAATCTACAAACCATGGTTGAATGGATAGCCCTAATCAACCCAAAACCATGATCCAAGCTCAAGGACCCCTTGTCGATCCCTCTAGTTCTTAACATATACTATAAAGTATCCCTCCGAGGAGAAGAATAGATAATTGTGCTTAGACCAGGTCTTAGCCACCCAATCTCGAAGTACATATGTTGAAGGCCAAAATCCATTAAATCGACAAATTAGAGCATTATCCATGTAGTCAACACTGAGAGAGTCGGATTAATTTTTTGGCACACCAATGGATGGGATTTTCTCAATTTGATCCACAAGAAAGGCTAGAACTGAGAGCCCCTTAGGAGGCTGGTTCACAATCCCTATCTTTAAGGCTTCTTTTAAAAGATTTGGGCTGAGAGGAAGAGGGCCCACCCCTTCCTTGAGCTTAGCCTCACAATCTAGAAACTAGATTTATTACCGTGTTGTTTACTATGTCGCGCTCACTTAGTCTATTTGTATCCTAAAGTTGTTGGCCCTCATAAAGGAGATGCATAAGCCAGAGGGGATCCATGTCCGTTCTTGAATCTTGGCCACAAGGGAGGAGACCAGATTTGTAGCTCGCACTTGCAAACATAGTATCCCCCTGAGAGGGGTCTCACAAGAACTCAAGAAACAAAAGAAATGAATCCTTGATTACAACTGGGGGGGGAGGTGGATTCAGCTTCATACAACTCTCCAAAACTATCTGTCGCTCATTATGACTGGAGAAAGGGCGGGCCTGCACCAAGCCTTTTAAAAGAAGTCCCTTGACCACTACAATGTTGAGAAATATAGGGGATTTAGTGTTAATAGACTTCTCTTCATTATTGATTGTTTGTGAATGCCTTTTAACTTCTTTAGATTAAGATATTTTTCTTGTTAGATTATTAGTGTTCTTTCTTCATCAAACGGTAACCAATGCATAAACATAAATAGAAAAGAGACACAACATGTAGGCTATGAGCCAGGGCCAAAACCTCTCACTCTTTGAGAGGAAAAGCCACACAAATTCTTCTTATAGAGATTCCAATTGACAAATACCAAGACCAAGGCCCTTGACCTATTTTGCCACTCCAAGAACAAGACATAGTCGTCTTCCTTGATCCTTTGATCTTCAAATCATAATCCCTATAGTAACATCCAAACATAGTGATTCATCACTGAACTCCATGTTATCACGACAACACCGAGTAGCACCAAGTGTTGAGAATCTAGGGGCCTGGTGATTAATTCAATTTTTGTTCTTGATAATTACTTGTGAGCTTATTTGAGTTACTTTTGTCTTCTCTTCTTTAGCTTATTTAGTCTTTCATCAAGTCAATTACCAAAATACAAAAGACACAAAGTTAGGCTCTTCGAGCCAGGGAAAAACCTCTCCCTCTTGGAGATGAAAACCCATGAGAAATTCTTCTTATAGACTTTCAAGATGACAAGTACCATGACCAAGACACAGACCCTTGACCTATTAATGCTTCCAAGACATTGCAACTACTTATAAGTCTTCCTTTAATACTGATCCTTCTTTTCTTCAACAACCTGCACTGATTTGCATTAACCTTAGAGAACTCGGTTTCTAAGTTCATCTTCAGACACTTCTTATTTATTATTCAAATATAGGAGGTCGGATCATTCTAAGTCTCATCGTTCACTTTTAATGCATTTGGAGATGTGTAACCTTTCTGAGAGTAGGAAGGTAAATCATAGATTTACCTTCCTCCTTTTCCCATACTTATACTAGCCCTTAGACTTATCATCACAGCATGATCGTTGAGCTTAACCGTTCGCATAACATACCATTTGAATGCTTACATTCATTACAATACATAGAACAATGACCTTATACTATTAGTGAATTCATTACAAGTTTGACCGCACTTCACTTGATCGTAACTTCTTCATAGTAATCCACGTTCACTGCTCTAGAATGGTACACAGAACATATCCGCACTTACTCCTTCAATTTGCATTTTAACCCAGATTTTATTATGAGGTAACTATCACAGGAATGTCTGCAATTCTGTCCTTTAGCCTGCATTTTTCTCCTTCCCGAAATCCGCACTTTTATGCTTCCTGAAATTTGCACTATTTCCTATCCAGAGATCCGCAATTCCTTGGTTCAAATGACCACTGAGTTGATTGTATATATAGGCATCATGTCACTGTTTTTAGGCTAAACCTTCAAGCTAATTGGAGGCCGACTAGATCACTGTGTATATAGGCCGACATATAGTGCAATTATTCCAGCATTTAATGAGGGTGAACATGACAAGGTCTTGGAGAATTTTGATGACTAGACTCTTCATATTTATGACCCTTAATTACATTTATGACTAGAAGACGAATGCTAATAGACAGCAAGAAGAAGTCTATTGACCTATAATAAAATATTTCTCATGAAACCCATGAAGCAAGTACAACAAAAATACATTTTACTATCTTTGTCTTCTTTTTTACATAAATACATAGTTACATAGTCAATATGAAGACCGATCCTAGTTACACTTTTCAACACCAAGTTGCTTCGAGCATCTTAGAATCATAGCCTCAGTGAGCATAGTACCTAGAAGTGCCGAGGTTATACATTATGATATAGCACTTGGAACTGATCAACATCGTAGCATAGAGTATTATTCTTATTAACACAGTACTGAGACCTTTGATGAGATTTATGAGACTCCATGGTGTACTACAAGCTCTTGCTGTGGTAGCATCGAACCACACATACTAAATCATAATGAAAAATGGCCTCGGATTTGCTTGGACCCATGCTCCCAAGGGTCCCAAATCAAAGAAATTGGATCCTGAAGAAATGACATGGACTCAGACAAGCAGGATTAAGCCTCTATGCTAAAGGAGAAGCTTCTAGAGGCTACTAAACCCACTCAAAGGTAGCTAAGTGCATTTTTTAATTTTTTAATTATAGGAATTATCGCAAGAAATTTTCCCATGAGGGACTTTTGTTGGCTTAGTTCTTGGGTTTGAATGGTAGATATTTTACCAAAATTCTTGACCTTTAAAAATCAAAATATTTATTTTTTGGAAAGAAAAATGAAAGGAGAAATGAAGAGGAATTAGGCATTTATAAAGCTCTAAACCCCCTTCATTGAGGGCATGAGGTCTATTGGGGCCTTCTCGTAGAGCCCAAATTGTTTTTAAAAAAGTAAAAATAGCTTTTCCAATTGTCTTGGGACTAGCCCTACTCTTTGGGGAGTGTTCAACATTCTCTAGAAAACATGAATATGCATATTGTGAGCGTGCTCTTGAAAACAAGGTTGCGAGGGAGCGCCTCCCCCCTATTTGACCCGCTCCCTGAGCGCACTCCCTCGAACCCTCTCCCGGAGCACGCTCCCAGATCCAATGCTAGAGGTTGATATTAATGACAAAGATCCCTATACGAATCTAGAGGTAATGATAAAGATACCTTTGGTTCAATCTATGTTTTTTATGTCTAATTCATCATTCTACATGATTTTGTTGACATATATGCATCAAAATATAAAAAAATTTATAATATATATATATATATATATATATATATATATATATATATATATATATTAAAAAAAATCTACTCGAAACGCTCATATATATATATATATATATATTAAAAAAATGCTACTCGAAACGCTCCCGAACCGACACCTTTTGAAAATGGAGCTCCTGCTCCCGCTCCCGCTCCCCGTTTTCGTTCCGCTCCCAAGTAACCTTGCTTGAAAACACTTGATGAAGAGTATTTTGGGAGTGCACTATTGTAGATTCTTGCTTGAAAGTTGAGCAAGGGGAGTGCTTCCCTACAATATTTCCTTTTCTTAGGTTTTTCTTAATGGAGACTTGAATGACAAACAAATCTAGAAGGATATTGTTATACAACATCTACTAACGAATCTTGAAAGATATTATGATGTGGTTTTTATTAGAAAATCTCAAAGTAGATATTATTATGTGACATATAGAAGCATTTTACATGGAGTGCCCATTTTTTGGATCTCAAGTGGAATTCTGTGTTGCTTGATCAATTATTATGTTTGTACATTATTAAATATCTAGATTTTGGTTTTTTCCAGTTCGCTAGGCTTCCTTATCAACCTTATCTCTTTGGTGAGCTATTTACTTCATAGGTAGGGGTCTCATTTTCATATCTACTATCCTTCACTCTCGGTCTTATATAGGTTTTTATTCTTCCTGGCTTAGACTAAATGGGTCAATCCTCCGGGCGGTCTGCGCCCAAAGATGGCCTTCTACACTGAGCACTTCCTGGAGATCATAGATGGACTCATCACTCGACCCCATTATACCCTCCAACATTGGATGCATGCTATCAGGATCCCTCTTAGGCAGCTTAGAGTTGGATCGCACAAGCTTTGAGTGGAAACAAACCACCATATTGACTGGACGGAGAGGATCTGTCAACTTTGTCACTTATAGGAGGTGGAAACTGAGTCACACTTCATCTTCAGATGCCTCGTCTACTATGGGATCTGCGGGTGCTTTTATTTCTTATCAGCCAACTTCCTTAGATACACCGACCAGAGATGCTTGGCACTTTACCTCCAGGAGACCTTCAGACACCATTTGATTCTACTCCAGCCTCCGTCTTCCTCGACCACCACACAGAGGATCACTGACTTCTTCAGAGCACTCCTAGCATCGCAGGGCACCAAGAGAACCACTGATCGATCCTTAGACCATGACTCTAGGTCAGTGAAGATCCAGGAATCTCATCCCACTAGACCCCATCAGCGATCCAGAACCAGGCACCCCCTGCACCTCGAGGGGGCACCCCAAATCCTCTCGACGACAGCGGCAACAGTCCAAATCTTCTTCATGGCAACATACATTGACAAGTTTCCTTTAGTCCTCTTCTAACGGCCTCAGATGCTAGGGGAAGGAGTCTCCCCCCAGTCAGGAGGCTCATCCTTCTCCTCCAGGACTTCTTCACCACAACTCATTGTCAAGGTGTTTCAGTCATCCAGACTTTTACTTTCGTATTCTTTGTAGTTTAGTTTTTATTTTCCTACTCTTATAAAGAAAGGGGACCATTTGGTCCACCAGCTAGTATGATGTAATCATTGTAACCAGCAGTCCCATTGACCTTTTTGTGGTCATTCGTTGGACACTAATAAAATAATATTATCTTTACCTATTACTTTGTCTTCCCTGTTAAGTATATATTTTTTAATGACCACAATGTTTATTTCAAGGATCGAGGTTCATTTTTCTTTAATCTATCCATCTCCATTTCTGTCTCACTCAGAATGATGTATTGGGAACATCACTAGTAGAGCTTTCTATGGAGAATGAAATATAACTAATTGAATTGTCAAAGTAATGTCTGTTATCTTGGTAACTGAGATAAAGTTGAAGATGCTGACAGTCAGGTATGAAGGGAGGGTATCAGGGATGGAAAAAAAGATAAAATAAGTAGCATTTCCCTGGCCTAGTAGAATTTGTCCGGGATATCTTTCGAAAACATCATTCAAGAATTGTTTACAATTTTTTTTTTATATTAGAAAATAATCGACCCTACCAAGAATTATTTTAGTGAAAATATCGAAGTTAAAAATGCATTTCACCATGTCAGAGTAAAATGAGGTAATAAATAAAAGAGTACATAAGTTGAAAGTTCATTGAACAAATGTATAAATTAGAATGTGCATACGAATGCCAAATAATGGAATAAAAACCCTTTTAGCTAATTCATCCATCCATTCTTTAGGCACTCTACTGTCTACTATGATTTAGGCTCTGGCCTGCAGAGTAAACAAGAATTTTGATAATGAAAACAGGGTGGTCTTTGGTTGTTTACAAGGGTGATGAGATTGTGGAGCAGTTGCACTAATGCTTTGAGATGATCTTCATAACTCAATTTTTGTAGCTTCCACAATTTGCTGTGTAGTCAAATTGTAAATTCAAAAATTTGGCTAATAAATAATAGTTATGTAGGCCCAAGGGTGGGCTCAATTAGTTGAACCATATGCCAAAAGCATGTTGTTGATGGGGATGGCATCGGTCACAGGTTCAAAGCCATTCGAGTCTGTCAGGGTTTCTAGCTGTTGTTGTGGCTGGTGGTTTTCCTGCTCTCCATGGTGGTCTTTGGTTGTTTACAAGCATGATGAGATTGTGGAGCGGTTGCACTAATGCTTTGAGTTGATATTCATAACTCAATTTTTGCAGCGTCCACAATTTGGTGTGTAGTCTTATTTTAAATTCCAAAATTTGGCTAATAAATAATAGTTATGTAGGCCCAAGGGTTGGCTCAATTAGTTGAACCGTCTGCCAAAGGCATGTTGTTGATGGGGATGGCATAGGTCATAGGTTCAAAGCCAGTCGAGTCTATCAGGGTTTCCAGTTGCTGTTGTGGTTGGTGATTGTCCTGCTCTCCATCTGGATATTTGGGGGAAGGGGGGGTTGGGGGATCTTGGGAGGTTTTCTTTGAAAAAAAAAAGGGTTATTCATCCTTTTCATATGAACCATGAATCATGATATAATTTCTCATGCTTTATCGTTTAAGAAGTAAAATATTGAAATATATTTGCATTTATACTGTTTTATATCTTCCTTATCTTTCATGTTTTCATTTTTTTTTTGAAAATTTCTATCTTTTGGGATTCTCGCTTTCCAGTTCCTAATATTTTTTCCATCCGCATTCTTGCTTCTAGCAACATTGTTATCAGCTACATGTACAAGAGGATTTCATAGTATTTCTGATGTTTGCATCAATTTTTTTTTAGCATTATTAAGAGCAGTGACAATACAAAGACTGTTTATCCCTCCTTTAACAACTAATAATCATAATGGGGATTTATTGTACATTTTATGGATTGCCTTGTTTTTT
Source organism: Pinus albicaulis (assembly GCA_034641835.2). Taxonomy (NCBI): domain Eukaryota; kingdom Viridiplantae; phylum Streptophyta; class Pinopsida; order Pinales; family Pinaceae; genus Pinus; species Pinus albicaulis. The sequence goes on from CM076579.1 coordinate 1,555,293,220, forward strand.
TGGCTTGGGTTGTCATCATTGCTGTTTGAGCTTATCACTGGAAGAATGATTAAGTGTTCTAGCTACTCCAAGCACCTCTCCCAGTGGCTTAGTAACACCTTGTTGGCATCCACTTAGTCGCTTGTTCTCTTTGAACCATCAATGTACAATCTAATCTCCTTGAATTTGAACTTAGTCTTGCATTGAACTGGGAAAGCTGGAAAATGCGGTCAAGCTTGCAGTAATGTTCTATCCTTAACTCAATATCAGCAACCCTCTTGTCTTCCTCATGCTTCCACACTCACTTAGAAAACTATGCCATAGCTTTTTCAATTGCCTCCCTGATGATTTTTCTCACCTCCAACTTAAAAAACAGAGTATTATCCTCCAGTCATTGAAATCTCTCACCAACACTGACAAGTGACTCATGAATTTATTGTTTCTGGAGCACATGCTCAAGGAAAATTTTCACTTCCCAAAGGGTTGCTTAGTATCATTCCACGTGGAGGACTCTTCTTGCCTATGAACATATTGCTTGTCAATTCGGACTGTCTCCTTAGAGGATTCCCATTGTTTTTAATTATGCAATTGACAAGCAGAACCCTCTTCTCTCACAGTTCCTTGAGGGAGCATTTGGGCTTTTCTCCTCTCCTTTATAGCCTTCTTCTGATTGCTAATGGCTAATAGAGACTGAGATAATGCAGAGAGAAAGTGAATTAACAAGCCCAGTTCTTCTCCAGGTGTGAAAAAAAACAGAAACTTCATAAGAATTAAACTATGATTTATACTACTCACTAATGGTTGCCACGATTGTCGCAAATTATGGAGGGATTTTCAAATCAGTCCATAAATTTGATGTCCTACAACTTAAGGTATCCTGCCTTAATCTTTCTAATTGAAAAAACAGGGACATCTATGTCAGCTCCCCAAGGCCTAGTGTTTTTCCTAAGTCTCAACATTTTGAATTATTATTAATTTCAATAATTCATTATTCTTCCTTTGAACCTCAGGTTTTGAAAATATTTATGTCATATACTTGCCACTCAATGGCATGTTAGAAATCCAATCAGCAACCTTGTTGGCTGCTCTTGTAGCATAATGAATTCTATTTCTAACCTTCCTGCTGAAACCTCCTTTTAATCCATTGACATTGGGGGTTCAAACTTCCAAATTAGAGAAGAAATGCATTTTGTCATCACAACATTGATTATAATCTGAGAATTCCACTCCATTCCATTGCCACTCTTTCCAGGCTAGGCCTAGGAAAAATTTAACTCCGCTATAAGATCCCTCATTCCTGCTTGATTCTTGATGTTGATTCCTACTTTTTCCATATAGACTGCAATCATCTCCCCATTCCTGCTCGTTATTACCCTTCCACTAACTACTCTTCTGGGATCTCTTTTTGCAGCCCTATTAAAATTTGACTTAAATTGTCCTCCCTTTGGGGGTTCCATTTTGATGATGACTAGAAAAGTAGGAATGAAGTCTGTATAGGTTACCGAATACAAAGATTGAGCATCTCTTATCAATAATTCACCCACAATTAATAGTTAGTCATGTACCTCATTACACCACATGGAACAAAAATTAAACAGATAAATGGAACAAAAGGTAGACAGATAACTAAATTTTTGCTAACTTATACTTAATATTCCTAGGGAAAATAGAGCAGAGACTCTCAATCACTGCCAAATCCCAATGAAGGAAGAGTGGACTAGATAGCTACAATTGCCAAACAAGGCAGCACACTAGTGAGCGCAGCATTGAAGGAGAACTAAATGCTGGTCCTGATTATCTTTCCAACCATATTAGAAACGGTGTAATTTGTGTGCTCACCTGTCTTCTAGATCAACCGACACCCCATCTTGCATTGAGAGTTGGAGTTAATATATTCTGCTAAAGCAACAAAGGTTAAAGCCTTTGTGGTTTATACTACTGCAAGGACTCACCAAAGATCCACCCATAGTTATTAAAACTGGAACCGGTGACCGGACCGATGGACCTAATGGATGGGTTTCGAACCAGAACCGGTCTAACTGGTAGAGGTCAGATCTCAATGGACCGGTTTTAAAAAAAATACATTAAATAATTATTTTTTTAATAAGAAAAAATATTTTTAAGATTTGCAACCATGATTCCAAGCCAATAGAGACAAAATATGAAACATTTTCTCATTTATATACCATGCAAAGGTGAATATATCAATTTGGCTTTTCACCTATGATTAGTAGATGAAAAGAGCGTGAGTAAAGAGGTTTCTATCAGAGAAGATAAATCAATTTTGATATTAAATACATGTACAATGGTTCAAGTCTTTATAGACTGGTCAGAGAAGGAATTAGAAAAGTATGATACACATTATCTTGAAATTCTACTTGAAGTCTTCAAATCTGGGTTTCCATCGAAAAAGCAAGACATGATTCTTTCTCATTATATATATGTTTAGAGGCTTTATTATGAGAAAATTCATTAGTGCCTAGAGAGATGTAGTATCGCCCCTGCTGTAATGAGTGCTGCCAAGCTAAGAAAAAGTTTGGATTTGTGTAGGCTTCTAAGGTTGCTCATATTGTAACCTTTATTACTTTATTCTAATAGATCTAACAAGTTGAGTAGCTTGCTTCAAATTAAGTAACCATGATTTAGAGTCTTGGCCCTTACTAGCACTGATACTGACATCTTCCTCCATATTCTGGAATTTAGATAGTTCATAGAGACCCAATACATACTATGGATCAAATGCTGCAAAAGATTCAGTAATGTTACGAAAGGTTCTGACAATGGAAAGTTGTAAACATTAGCAGTAGTTATGCCAATAACACTGCTCAATATATCATGAACATCAATATCATGTTGTCAGTGACTCTGCTCTACTACTTCTGAACAATTACTACTTGTTGATGTATTGTTTTCACTTTTGTTTAATGTCATAATACTTCCATTGAAGTACAGTTTATCAACAACTACACAATTAATCATCACAACATATAGTATTCAAAACATCACGAGCGAGAAGGGCCTAGCTCATCAACAATACACAAAATATACATGCGTACATTCAATTTCAACTTAGTCATAAATATATTCCTTTGTATGACATAACTATCCTGCAACCTTTCGATAAATGTTATTGTCAACCGTAGCATTATTCAGATAAGCCAACATTAAAGTATCACTGCTTATTAGCAACAATATATTCATTAAATCCTTCTCCAGGCATAGGCCAGATTAGTCATGCCCTAGCACATATGTAACTGAACTAGTGCATAAGTTTTCTAGTGATTCTACCAAACTATATGTTCCAATGCTTATTGCTTCAATTAGGAAGATCAAAAACATATTGAACAAGATCAAGCAAGTCTGTCAAAGCCTTGTTAGACTTCCTTGCTACAACCAAATACAATGATAATCCAAACATTGAATTAGATTCTATCATGTTGTTGATTAGTCCATGAAAGCAGAGATGATGCAGAGTTAACTTTAGAGCAAATCCTGGAATGCTCAGAAAATTCAGGGGTGCATTAATACTTTAAGGATTCATGTGAATTGCAGGTCCACTTTCTGGATGGGCTTAAGTCTTGCCCTAATACAGTGAACCTAACTGGCCAAAAAATACCCTTCAAATATACGTTTCACTACTTTTGATTACTTCAGAATAGCTACAAGAACCTACATCAACCTAGGTGCTAACTGGCCGGTTAAGGACAGAACCGACCGGTTTATGGATAAACCAACCAGTTCCGTCTTTAACTGGTCGGTTAGCACCGGTTAACCAGAAAATCTTGGTTAAAGGCAAGGTTAAACCAGGTTGCATGGGCGGTTTGAACCGGTGGGCATGCTGACCGACTGGTTTGACCAGTTACTGGTTCAAACCGGCCAATTTTTAATACTATGGATTCACCCCGCATCCATGCAAAATGGCCTCGATGTCGCAAGGTTATTTTTCAACACATTGGGTGAGGGATGAGCCCCCCCATCCTCATGGAATATTGTCCTTCCCACCATACTTTTACCATAGGTATGATTGCATGATCTGCTCTAGATGTTGAAATTGAGTCTTACTAGGCAACCAACAAGATACATAATAAATGTGTGAGGCATAGAGGATCTGTCCACCCCCCTTGTTAAGTTCCCATCTAATGAGAGGTCCTTATGATGCCCAAATCAATGCTTTCTCTAAAATTTTTGAAGACACGATACACCAATATTGGATAGCCACTGGTGAAAGCCCGACTTCAAAATTTGAAATGATATGCCTAGATACCTCACAATTACCCTCGGTCGAACATAAGTCCGAGCTGTGGGAATCCAGTAGGCTGAGAGTCTAACTCTAACAACTAAAAAATTGTCTCGTGGTCACTAACGATAACATCTAATGTAGATCCAAAGATGTGCAAACAAGTATGAGCACCATCAACCAAGCTCCGCTTAACACTCATAGAAATAAAGAATCCATTAGCAAAATGATTGTTGACCATGTTTGACCCATCAGGATGTAAGATTTTCTTCACTTACCCCTGAATTCCAGCAACTTCAAATAGGTGAGCCAAGGCATCCATTGTCAAATATACAAATCTGGGGAAAAGGCGCACCCTTGAAAAATAGATTGATTTAGCAAAATCTCAGGGGATAATGAGTTACTAACAAGGATAAATGTTGATGCATTAGAGAGTAGTGTGTTCACCATGGCCACACATCGTGGTCCAGGCTTCAGGTATAGCTGTTCAAGAGGATCTGCATTCAAGTGAATTGCATGCAGTTTCATTTGTTCCATATCATACAAACACAAAGCTTTGGAAAGATTGCAAACCTCGTGAATATCTACTATCAACTTTATATGATATCAAAAAAACTATTTGCCAAAAAAATGTACAGGAAGCTTACAATGATGCAAATTGGTTAAAAAAAGAAGCCCATAGCTTAGTTAAGCTTGGTTTCCTAAGCCTTGAGCATAGGGAACAAGTTGAAGATCTCTATGATGCTATTTCATTTAGTGTCTTAAAATTTTGTAGAGACTCTGAGTTACCAGATGAAGTAGATAAGCTTAAGAAATACTTAGCAGCGACATATCATATTAACTTATCTATTTTCTGTTCCATACCTGACTCATGGGCCGTAAATCATGTTTTCCCTATAATTCCATTGCATCGGTTGCATGAGAAGCCAAATACACAGGAAACCTTGGCTGATTTGACATGTGACAGAGATGGAAAAATAGAACACATTATTGGACCTAGTGGGAATGTTGAAAGTGTGCTCTATGTGCACCATTTGTGTGAAGGAGAACCGTACTACATGGCCTTGTTTCTTGCAGGTGTTTATCAAGTATCCTCCAAACCTTTAATCATCTTCTCTGTGACGAAAAATATGTCATGTTTAATGTTTAAATGGCCAGTCTAAAATCTATGCAGGAAATATTGGGAAGTGCTCACAACCTATTTGGTGGAATTAATGTCATCCATGTAAGGTCTAAAGGACCGGAAATTGTAGATAAAGAAAGTAACAGCAAGGCCAAAGGGCAATACAGTTTGGAACGAATAGTGCAGGGTCAGACGGTAGTACAAGCAAAACTGACATGTCTGTGATGAAGCTCCAATCTGCAGAAAACAAGGCTGGTAGCCACTGTCTCAAGCCCATTCCAAGGCCTCTCGAGTCTATATTACATGTCTAGAACAATTGGACCCTGTACAAAACCTATCTGCTCTTGTTGAACTACCTTCCATGCAATTGAGAGCCATTTCTTTAGCTAGCCATGATCTTGTATGAGACATCGAGGAAAGTAATGAGGCTCCAACCTCCAATAGTGCCCCTAGCTACATTCTTGGTAATGCATTTACTAAGGCCTTGATTGAGAGATTTAGATAGCCTTTTAGAAGAGAAAGTTTTAGCTGTCAAACAATAGAAATAATCTTGTATTACGTTCAACATGGCCTTGTAGCAATCAGAACGAAGGCCATCCATTCCTGATGAAAAAATCACAACAAAGGCCATCCATTTCTGATGACTTGATATTCTTCATAGAACTAAGAGCTAAAATAACCCCTCTCTTTCGAGAAGTCACTATCAAATTTGACTCAATCACTACACCAATAGATAAAAATCTTGCATGGAATGACTCTACAATGAGCATTCCTCACATCCACCACATGATCTGTAAAAGCATTAACAGAAAATATTTTGAAAATTCAATCAGAACATGCCTTTGACCTTTGTTTGATCCTCTGCAAGAGATCCATCTCGCTGATGCACATGAAGAATCTTGTAACTGTCACATTTATTTTCAAGTAGTCAAAGTAGACTTTGGAATTTGGATCCTTCATCGTCTTCAAAAATCCACTATAGTTGAGAATGCACCCTGGCACCCCTTGTAATGTAGTCCCTTTCCTTACAAACTGTCATTTCCCCTTGAAGGACCACATTGTATTGATCCCTCTCAAGCAAAATGTGTATCTCCTTGAGTGTAAGTAGAGAATCCTGCAACTCTTTTAAGTTTTTTACTTTTGCGGTCCATCATTATGTCTCACCCATTCTATTACAAAGAAGACATTTCTCATACCCATCCTTATTTTACCTCTTCTTTTCAAGATGATGTCATATGATTTGAAAGATCACATCCATGCAGTGTGGTCATCTGTTTTCTTTGAATTTACCCCATTAAAGCACTGGTATCACAGATTGTTAGAATGGATCTAGGGTAATGATGAAACTGTAAACCCAAAAAAAGCACAAACTCTAATATTTTAAGAGATTGAAGGGGTGAATCCACAACGACTATCCTGTGCTGTTTTTCTATCTAACATAAAGACTGCTTGTTTCTTGTTTATAAGTAAGTCAATGCCCAACATTGACATTTATAAAAATGCTAAGATACATTGATTATTCTTGTTACCTCACAAACCTGCACTTTAAGTGGTAAAGCCTTAAAACACATGTACAACCTTTAGGGGAACTAAGAGGGTTTGTTTTTTGCCACCACAATATTTTCCTCTCTTGCATGCGGCTTTCTATCGCCTGGAACAAGGGGGGTTTCCTTAATTAAAATATGAGATAGATTTAGACATAGATTGTGTTGTAAGACTGGGATTAGTGGGGATTAGTGCCTATCCATTTAGGGCAAATGGAGTCAAGCGGAAAAATTCAGAGGGTTTGAAATTGTGAATGTGGATGGCACGATAGTGCTATTACAACATGCCAAAAACTCAACCTATGAATTATTTTTCCAGATTGCAGAAATTACATAGAGAGCCCTTACAAAGGTGCTCCTTAATACACACATGGCAACAAAAGGGGTGATTGTACTAGAAACTGCAAATGTGTCCTACCATGAACTGAAATGACAGCAGTAATTTTTCTAACTTAATAGTAATCGGCAAGGTAAATTGATAGGAACACCTCAACCAAAGCCCTTCTTCAAATGACATAATTTTTCCTAATATGAAGCCTAATTTTGTGGGAAATTTTAATGAATTTCCAGCAATAGACAAACAACAATATGGATGCAATGATGAACCTGATATTACAAAAGAAATCCTTGAACTTTCTTTCTCCAGTAGATCTTCAACTAGGCTCATGGGAATTTCCCATTAATCCATCCATGCCTTTACAATGGAGAGAGCTTCTGCATGATGCCTTTTGTAATCCCCACTGGGATTAGTGGGGATTAGTGCCTATCCAATTAGGGAAAATGGAGTCAAGAGGCAACCTTCAGAGGGTTTGAAATTGTGAATGTGGATGGCACGATAGTGCTATTACAACATGCCAAAAACTCAACCTATGAATTTTTTTTCCAGATTACAGAAATTACATAGAGGGCCCTTACAAAGGTGCTCCTCAATACACACTCATGGCAACAAAAGAGGTGATTGTACTAGAAACTACAAATGTGTCCTACCATGAACTGAAATGATAGCAGTAATTTGTCTAAGTTAATAGTAATCGACAAGGGAAATTGATAGGAACACCTCAACCAAAGCCCTTCTTCAAATGACGGACTTTTTCCTAATATGAAGCCTAATTTTGTGGGAAAATTTTAATGAATTTCCAGAAATAGACAAACAACAATATGGATTCAATGATGAACCATAAAATAAATCCTTGAACTATCTTTCTCCAGTAGATCTTCAACTAGGCTCACGGGAATTTCCCATTAATCCCTCCATGCCTTTACAATGGAGAGAGCTTCTGCGTGATGCCTTTTGTCGTCCTCCTAGCCAAAATGTTCCCATGAAATGTGCTCATTTGACCAAATGCTAGGGTTTGTTATGCCACGTGTATGTCTTCTCATTGGAATGCTTTTCAAGGCAGTTTCTTCACATCCACTCCCATTAGAATAACATTATTTGACAAATCAATGGGGATCTCTTTAAGATGTGGACTCTCTTGATTAGAGAAGAACATGAAGGATTTTTCACTTGCCTAGGTTTAAACATGGTATCATGTGCATTCTATTCCAATGCTTTATTTGGTATACCATTCTATGCATGGATTGAATGATTTTAGGCCTAACAAATATACTTTTCAATATGTGTCAAATTTGAACCTTCTTTGTATGTTATTATCCTTGATCCTATTCATTTATTCCTTGACGTATTCATCCCCTTTTATTCTGGTTAGTAAATAAGCCTTTGTTAATGAAGTGGGCCTACTTTTGGCCTAAATTCCATGACCAAGGTGTATCTATTTCATCAAAATTATGCAGGACATTGCCTAGGCTTAGTTATTGATGAGATATCAGACGATAACACAAATTGACATCATTAAATCACGACATCATGTTCTTGAGGGGAGATTACACTTGAGTCTCTGTGATGATAACACATTTGATTTACCACTTGATCACAACTCACTTGACAAACATATTTTGGCAGGCCTCAAGGAGAACACGGGGTGGCCCTGGGTCCATAACATGTACACAACTGTAATCACTTCCTCATGGCGTAAGTTCAATGACTACCTCCACGTGCTGGGTAAAGGCTATGTGAATGGAACTTGGTATATAGTGTTTGCCTCAAGGAGAATGAGGGTAGGCTTGGTTTTGCAATATATGCACATGGTTCATCACCTCCAAATGCCATAAGTTCAATCCCTTCCTATCCCCCATGGGTGAAGCCTGTGAGAATGGAATCTTGACCAAAGGTGTGAAACTCCTTGCTACTAACTGCTAGTCCCAAGCCTGTTGGGCATTAGTGTATTCTTCCCATATATGGATGTTGTTTTTACATTTTTGAGAAAACTTATTTAGTTATTTGGCCTTTTCTACCAAGGGATTCACGTTGGTCAAGCCTGCCTACGCATCCTTTCTCTAATAAACTAATAAAATAAGGTAGTTTTCAAGTGGAGAGACAAAAGTGGAACCAACCAGTGGTGTTAGAACTAATTTGTTGATTAATCATGAAAGGAAAGCCTTTATATAATGCCTTACTTCCAAGAGATTACATTTGTCTTAATTCCAATCTGGTGGGGAAGGTGTTGGGGGGTGCTCAAGGTGATATGACATGGTAGGATGGCAGGGCAGTTAATGAATTGTATACATTTATCTTTAAAACCTGTTTCTCTTAGAATAGTTTGATAAGAATGGCTCTTTGTTCCTGAGAATTCACATTTGGAATTTCATTGCAAGGGAACATTTTCCTCAGCTTTGTTATTGCCAGTTACATCCTCCTCGTTCTGGACTTATGCATAATTTTGTTTGCAGGTTTTGTGGCTCCCATGATACATGTCTGGTGCACTCATCACATGCAAGGACTTATGGTTAGTTGTGGGCAAAATATGTGGAATTCAACACAACAGACTATTCAACTACATCTTCTGTGGGTTAGGACATGTGGAAAATTCAACCTAAAAAGGTGATGTGATGGGTGCATCTGCAGTGGTTGCAACTTGCAAATCCTCAGGTGTGGACAATTCAGCCTAAAAAGGTAGTGTGATGGGTGCAGTTGCAGTTGTTGTAAAGCCTTAGGAGTTGTGTGTGTGCCATGACTCATGAGGGATGAATTCACATTTTGTACCCATTTATTTCCATAACTCCCTAATTAAGTATTGGTTTAAGACTCAAGACTATGTTCTTTAGTGATAACCTTAACTCAGAAAGTTGTATATGATATCTCCTTGTCCTTGATGCAAATATTTTAACTCTGAACCTTGTACTTTTTCCCTGACTCAAAATTTTTCTAATATGATATAAAATGTTAACTCATGTTGAAGATGGATTTTATTACTATAATTTTTAAAATTTAGAACAATATCTTCATAGTTGCAATCTAATTTTCCGCAAGATTTTTGTGGAAATATGACCTTGGTAATTTTAGTGTCTTTTCATATGTTTGAGAGAAAAAGTAAAATTATTTAAATTCTGAAACAACCAATCAATAATTATGCCATATTTGTAAATATAATAGCTGGTTAACGAGAACCTTATCATTTTCTTTCTTGGATTCATGTTTTTCGTCTGTTCAAGGATTAAATTAGTAAGGCATTAAAAACTTTATTATGGTTTTCATTGTTGGCTCATGTTATTTGGGACATGTAGGTCACATTGTACCATCATACTCTCACAATAAATCTTTAATGATGAAGTGGACGAGCAAGCATTTTAAAGGTTCAAGTCACAAAGTGTCAAATTGACACTACGTAGGGGTGCATTTGGAGATGATAATGTAATTTGGCATGTGCCCTCTAATGCAACCGTAATCCCTAATTCATCAGAGTGTATTGTCTTTTAAACTTCAATATTCTATCTTTTACCTCTAACAAAGTCAGAACCATGCTAGTGATTAATTTGAAACTGTATTTAGTGGAAAAATTCACTGTTTTTTGGTGGAATAGTTCATAATTTATTCTGATCTTTTTTTTGCAAGTGTATTAGTCATGATGATAAATGTATGGTTTACTTTAGAGGGTTCTCAGTTCTTTCTAGATACGCCTTTCATCATTTTCTTTGAATACTTCTCTAGTGCTTTACCTTTCATATTTTGCCATCTGTTCCAGTATTTCCATGAGATAATGATTAGTTGGGATGTGGCAAGGTTGTTGTCATAGCCTACATACACAAATCAGTGCACATTATGGACTTCACATTTCAATATAGTGCGGCCAACCTCAACACAGGTTCATACCCTATTTCACTATAAATATCACTCCAAACTGTATTTCTCATCTTATGTTATTATCTAATTTCTTTAGTGATGTAAACTTACTTCATCAAAGTCAATAGCTGTTAGGAGCTTCATTAGTTAGATCCCGTACATTTCAGCAATTCAACATTTGTTGTTGACATTAATTGTGTTCCTTTCATTCCTAGATTACCATTATCAACATGGTGGAGTTTTTTAGTGTTCTTTTTTTGAGTGAACTTGAAGGAGACACTACACAAAAGGTCCCCATTGCAAGGATTTTAGGAAGACATAACTTCTACAAAGAAACGACCGAAAAAAGTGACATCTATAGTTTTGGAGTGGTGATATTGGAGCTCGTGATGGGAAGACAACCAATAGATCAAGAAGTTGAAGAGGATGAAGGACTTGTGAAGTGGGTCTGCAATAAAATAGAGAAAAATAATGGATTTCTTGAAGTGTTGTATCTTGAGTTTGTGGATTGCTTCAACGAGGAAATGACCATGGTTCTGAAAGTAGGACTCCTTTGCATAAGCACCTTTCCCATCAACTAGCCAACAATGAAGAGAGTAGTACATTTGCTGTAGGAAGCCAATACTGAGCACAAGGCCAAGGCAATTGCCAAGGATGAAAAATAGTCTCTTCACTAGTACATGGAACCCACAATTTGAATTGTATATGCATGATGGTAATTGTATTTGGCTTTGGAATTTTCTTCTTTACATGGCCTCCATATTTACTTCCACTTTGTAGTTTTTAAGTTTGTTTAGGTTTTTTCATGTATAACCTTTTGAATATGACCTAATACTAATACCCAAAATAGAAGCTTGCCTCTGTAACTTTTTGGGCATCATTCCCCACATCAATCCAGTGGTTAGAGGGTGCATCTATCTAGCCAATCGTGGACCATTTTGTTGTTTTGTTTTTGGTAAATCTACCCTCCAAGTTAATAATTGTGGTGGGTTGGCTAAGACATAGACTTTTCTCTCTATTAAACACCACGAGGAAAGCACAAATCGATACCACTGTCATCATCATCTATATTATCGTATTATTATTGATCTCCTCTTGCTCTACTCTCCTTGGGCACAAGAATTTAATTGTAAACCAGAACCCTGAAGCTTTCATTGTAATATAGGTGGAAATCAAGATGATTTTAGTGGTTGCTTCATGAGATTCTCATTATGTTGTTGTCATAAATGGTTATTTCGTAGAAGTTTAATTATGGCCTTTGGCTCTTTTATAATTGTATTGTAGCATGAAAATGTTAATTTCTAAAATTTACATGTTTTTAAACACTCCTTGGATTAAATCCGTATTAGTATGTATTTACCATTCTTCATATTAAATCATGACATGACAGGACAAAAAAATTGTAACAGGGAAATCATGTTCCTTCCTGAAATTATAAACGTATTTAATCATTAGTATTTTTGGTAAATATTAAGTATTTAATCATGAATAGTTTTGGTAAATAATAGGTATCATAGAGGAAATTAATCAATTGAGTTATTGTCTTTTTATTATGTATATTGAACATGTTATTTCTAGCAACTTTTGATCTTCCTAGATCTTTGATTCCTTCGGTGTATCTTTGCACCTTTAGGGGTAATTGATAGTTTAAAGTATAATATTTAAAGGGTGCTAGCTCAGTGGAAGAGCACTTTCTTTACAAGTAGGAGGTTGGTGGTTCGATTCCGTCGTGCCCTGATATTAATAGGGAATAAGGACGATCAATTTTTGGTGACGGATGCTCTTTTGACCATCATCAATGAGCTTATGGTGACATTTTTTGACCCTCACCAAAATATGAAATGGTGATGGTCAACGAACGCCACCACATATACACATCAATAGTGACGACCATGAAAGGTCCGTCACCATAAATCATTGTTGTTGATATGAAATGGTGAGGGTCATTGTTTGTCATTATAGTCATTATTTGTGACAGATCTTGATATCACCGATGAGCTTATCATGACATTTTTTGACCCTCACCAAATATGAAATGGTGACAGTCAACAAACGTCACCATATATATGCACCAATAGTGACAACCATGAAAGGTTCATCACAAAAAAATCATTGTTTTTCATATGAAATGGTGATGATCATTATCCATCATTATAATCAATATTCGTGACGGACCTTGAATGTCACCACAACACATACTTTCGGCGACGCCACCTTTGGTGACGTTCAATTTTTTGGTGACGGAGGCTATTGTCTGTCACCATTGCTCATATGAAATGGTGAAGGTCACTATTCGTCATTATAAATCATTATTGGTGACGGACTTTGAATGTCACCACAATGCCTATACTTTCAGCGACGCCACCTTTGGTGACGTTCATTTTTTGGTGACTAAGGCCATTTTGACCCTCACCAATGAGCTTATGGTGACATTTTTCGCCCCTCACCAATGTCCTTTTTTCTTGTAGTGATACTGATGTGAATAGTGAATCTCAAGAATCCTTACAACTTGTTGTAAAAGTAGACTACCTTTATATCTAAAAGACCCAATGACTTCAATATTGTATAGAGTATTTTCAAATAAAACCCTTGAGGATAGATACATTCAATTCATTGCTCAGTATCAACCTATCTTCAATGGTGAAATACCAGCAATTCCTTTCTGCTGATGTAGGCTTTATATGAATCAATAAAATACTCCTGAGCTTTAAATAGTAATATTAACACAACTAGTCCTTCATAATTTAGATACTTTAACTGTTCTATCATAATGATTTTCATCAAAACATCTGCAAGTTGTTTAATTGAAATCTTAGAAAGTAGAATTCACACAGTTTTATGAATGATCTTAAGAAAGAGGCCTTGAAGATATATCTATACTGACTTGAGGAAGGCATGAAGATATATCTAGAAATATATATTGATTCAATGCTCAACATAATACTTCAAACTTAAATGATATAATGATCCTTTAGCACTTTTATTGACCTTTTCATGCTTTAATAATGCAGCTCAACATTCTCCATTATTTACAATCAGAAAATACTTTTCAATAATCAGAGCAACCAGAGCCTAATCCACATATAATATAATGTTGATAACACTGGGAATAATATCTTGATGTACTACCATAATACTCTAATCTTGAGGACCTGTACCATACTACTGCTCCAACAATAACACTTGGTATTCTGCTGATAGGTAGGCTACTTGTTCCAAATACCAAATGATACTAATTTGATAATCCATCTAGTAATTTCACTTCAGCTCGCACATAGACCCATAGTTAAGACAACATTCATAGTTTCTACTTTTGAGATCTCCATTGTTCTCAACAACAAACATCAATATACTAAATTTCATCTTGGCTTCATTGCTTATTCTGTTATTTAGTTTTAAAAGAATGTCACTACATATTCCTTTCTATGACTGCTCTATAATCATTATTGCTCTATATACAATTCAAGTGTTCTAACATAATGATCTTCAGGAAGAGATCTTCAATTTATTTACTCAAAATCTAAAAGGGCAGACAACTCATAGTTTTATCACTCATTTAATTTCTTTCATCCAAGGGTACCTTCTATTGATGAATGATGCAATGATATGATGATAAACATTTCTCTTACTCATGATTTATTTATTTTTCATTGTTAGCTCTTGCAGTGTGATGCATAGTGTCATCATCCTCTATGGATATTTCCAGTTCTATAGCTCGAAACATAATTTTTGTGATTTTAACTATTCATCACTTAGTGTGTTGTTGTCTTCTTAGATTACATGTCCATGACTGATGTTCCCTCTACCACCATGGTTGCTTGTTGCCTTCTCTCCTTCCATCAACCTCTTGGCTATTGAATGCTTTAGGTATCCTTCTTCCTCTATAGTTCTTTATCAGAGGAATTTTCCTTTCCCTTCCTAAAATTTTAGTTCTTCTTATTCCAAGGAATTCTTCTTAGACTAATTTTATGGGGACTATTTATGAACTACTCTCCCCCTGGGATGTTTCTTCTTATCTATTATTGGATGGATATTTGCCTTGCTTCCTAGAGCAGATCCCCTCTAATACTATGATGGATTCATTATGTTATTGAGGTAACAGGCTCCCCCTTTCTCTTTTCCTTCCATACTTTATTAGGGTTCTTCATAATGCATGCAATTCTTTTTTATTCATAGTTTTGTCTGATTTGATTGGATTCCATCATTTGTCTAGAGTTATTTATTGTATATGGAAGATTAGTCTTTTGCTTTGTGACCAATCTTGTGGCATGAATAAAACCTTATTTTACCTAAGAAGGTTGAGATGATGTATGGCACTTTGTTCCCCTTTTTTAACACCATTTACATTCAAAATATTTCCGTCCAAATTTATTGCATGAAAAACAGTAGCCATGGAAATGATTTGTATACTTGGTGATAGATTGTCTTCTCCATTTGTTTTCTTGAGGTATTATTTTCATTGGCTTCATCTTTAGTTGGTTGGACTGGATTTTCTTTGTCTTACAGTATGTTGTAGTATGTCCAGGTTTGTGGCAGGCAAAACAAGTCATACTTCTCATAGGAGGAAAGAACCTCCTTTGATAGCTTCTGAATTTATTCAATTCATATTGAGGAGTGTATGAGATTTTTGCAACTAATTGTTTCTTCATTTAATTCTTTGTCATTTGAGTTTTTTTCTTGTTTCTGTTTTCTTCATTACCCATCATGGTCTTGTTGGCTTCTAATTCTTTGGATCTCTTGTGGGTTGCTTAATCATATTTCTCAATGTCTACCTTCTTTAAGTTTTCCACGGAGGTAATCTCATCCTCAAGTTGCATACAAAACCTTCACCTTTCTTCTAGTATTATTCTAGCTAAAATAATCTCAGATTATTGAGAGTTATCATTTTTTTTATTACACATTTCATGAAAGTGATATTGTTTTCATCTTCAACATTGGACTTATTGTTTTCTCCTTCATATCCTATACCGATATTTATAAGAGGATATATTTGAGCATTTAGTATTTTTTCCAATTGTTCAGAGCTTTTCATCTATGGAGTATTCATAGATATTTCCCTTTGGGCCTTTTCTAATTTCTTTCTCAGGCATATTACTTCTTCTTCCAATTCCTCTTGCTCCTTATTTTTATGTTTTATTTGATTTATCATAATGTCTTACACCTTCTTATATTCTTCAAGTTCTACTTTCAACTGAATGAGGTTTTCAAAACTTGGCTCTTCCTTTACATATTTCAGGAGAATGTCTTTTTGTTTTCTGCACTTGATTTTAGGTCGGTCTATTTCCTCCAGGGCACTCATTAGCTCCCCATCAATATCTACCTCACCTTCTTCCTCATCTTCCAGAAGGAATCCTTTAGGCTATTCCTTGGCCATAAACAAAAATTCAGAGGTTCCTTCTTCATTTGAGGATTTATCTGATTTTTTAGATGCATTGCTACCTTGCTGAGCATAAAATGATTCTCTATTGAATATCTTTCCTTTTTTCCAGTTATTTATTTCGTTTTTCTCTATCTCTTTTGGCTGGTTATCTACTCTCTTATGGGTTTTGAAGCATAGTACCCCACTCTTCAAAAATTAAAGCACTTAAATGGAAGTTTCCCTTTGTACTTACGTGTGCCTCTATCCAATCTTCTAACAAATTTGGCCTCTTCATCATCTGACATTTAACATGTATCTTCCTTCTATTTTGTGCACTTGTTCGTCTTAAAGGTTTCCTCCCTCGCATTTGACTTTCCCTTTGGAAGTCTCATCTCATAAGTTGTCAAGTTCCCAAGTAATTGGATCATGGTCAAGGTTTCCCAGCTTGTTGTTTCTTCTATGGTAGGAAACTTAGGGTTAAATATGTATTGTAAATATCTCAATGTATTTTTCACTATCACACATTCTTTAAAGGTTTCTCCTAGAGGTATCATAATATTCACAACTTCCACAACATTTAAGAAAAACTGGCTACATATTCATCTTCGTTCATTTTTAAATTTTCAAACTGAATTCTATAGGCTTGAAGTTTGTCCATCTTCACATTTTTTATCTCCCTCCTGGATGTTTTCTAAGGTATCCCATATATATTTGGCAGTATTTTTTTTTCTGAATAAGATTGATTCTATTAAGCAGAAATATAGTACAAGATGAAGATACAAACATGAGAAACAAAAAACGAGCAACCGAAAATGATAAAACTATCAACCGCGGCCCTGGAGAAGGAGAGAAACAAGAAAGGAAGTACAAGAAAAGACTGGATGACAAAAATACTGAAAACTACCCGGAGTTGGCAGAGGCCTCAACACGAAGCTTTTTCCCTTTCTTTTTACTGACTTTAACACATCTATCTAGGGGTGAATGAGCTAAAACAACATGAAGACCGGAGTTCTCCAAAGGGGGGATCTCCTTATTAGAGTCGGAAGAGGAGGTCACATGGGATCGCTTCTGAGCAATGAAAATATCAGTAGGATGCGGCTGAGCATCGGTGGGGATGTCCATTGTCTGATTCTGGTCCGATTCTGCATCACTTCCATCATCTTCAGAGCAAGAGGAATCAGAGTCCACTGCAGGAGGAGGAGAATATGGAGCCCATCGTTTGGATTTGGGCTTGGAAATATTCACCTTTTTCAATTTTGCCGGGAGAGCTGGGCATGAGTTCTGCAGATGCCCTGTTTCGTGACAGTGTCGGTAGCGGAAGGCGGTATTCTCATAATCCAGAGTCCGAGTCCATACAAAGTTGTTTATATTGAGATTGATTTTGTCTGGAAGTCCCTTGCTTAAATCTAATTCCACACATATTCTGGCATATGTGTACAGACCTTTGTTTTCCCGCCAATAATCTCCCATCAGAAAATTGCCCAAGGTGTTGCCTATCGCCTTATATACTCCAACATGCCATAGATAGGCTGGTAAGTAGGGAAGCCTGATCCAAACAGGTGTCCTGGTGATGACAGCAGTTGCTGGGTCAAAATCTGGGAACCATGGAGTTAAGAAAAGCCCTGCAGTTCCCATGAACCAAGGACCTTCCTCTATAGCCTTTTCGTAATGCTTAATATTATCAAACAGAAATATGAAATATCCTTTTGAATAGAAGCTGACTTTGCAATGGTGAGTCCAGTTAGCATGGATCCAGTCATAGAGTTCCTTTGATCGCGGACACAATCCATTAAATTTGCAGATGATGGCTCTTTTTGCATATTTTTGAATATCATTTGCATTTTCTGCATGGGTAAACTCAACAAAGGGAACCTCCTCAAGCTTGTCAACCAAAAAAGGCTTTGGTTTAAGGTCTTCAGGGGGTTTTGGGAGCTCAGAGTGAACCGCATATTTGTATGAGAAGGAAGGAGCAGAAGAGGACTGCCCAACAGCACCACCTCTCAAACTAAGGGTTAGCACTAAAGATTCATTCTTATTAATGCTGTAAGAAGAGAGGGATAGAGAATCTTCAAGTTGTTTACCTTGAAAAAGGAGTCGCTGAAGGGCTGAGGGAATCCAAATCCGACGTTCCAGATGTAATTTGAGAGTCATCACCAGATCTGAGGAGAAAACCCAATGCAGAATGGTCTTGCCAGAGGGTTGAGAAATTTGGATCTGATAAGAGGCAGAGTAGATCCTAGATGTCTGTTGTGTTGTCACCGAGTTAGGATCTCTGTTGTTTCCAAGAGTGAGTCTACCTGGGAGCTGCTGGGGAGGCCAGTTCTTCAGCGCAGGGACACTGACTCTCCATCTCAGATTCGAACTGTAGGACATGGAGACAGAGCAATGTAGGGGCGGCATGTTCTGCCACGGCAAACAGAACCCTGCACAGCTACGAACGTGCTGAGAGAGGAGGCAGTCAGACTCTTCGCTCCAGTCTTGAGGGCTTGGAGCAGGAGAGATTCCAAGAGAATCCTCATGCAAAGCCTCATTGAAGCGGTCAGGGCATCCAAAATGCTGAACACACCGTCGGTCAGAACGTATCGAAAGCAGCTTCGGGGCTGCGGGACAGCGAAAATGTTGAACGAGCATCGCTGAGAGGAGGGCATCCGATACAGGGGTGAATGAAAATGGGCTCCCAAGTAGATGCAGCGTGAAGGCTTCATAAGAGAGAGCGGCTTCCTGAGTGGAGAGAGACAAAACCCTAATCGCTATTTTTTCCTTTAGGATCTCTATATTGAAGTTGTTATATATTTGGCAGTCTTATTGTGCATTACTTTGATAAATTCTGACTCACACAGACCGCTCAAGATTGCATTCTTTTCTTTTGCATTAGCTATGAAATCTTGTTTGGCTTATGTATCTGTGTCAGAATCCTTTGGAGCATATATTTCTTCCACAAAAGCCCAAAACTTATATTCCTAGAGACATTATGTGTGTAATCATTCTTATTTTCTAGAAAGAAAATTTTGTGTGAGTAAACAATGGGGATTTATTTGTTGAGAATATTTCTAGGCTAGCCATTTTGGGGACCTATGACCTCTTTCCAGTTGTCAAGTTGATACAAAAGGAACTTGCTCTCATACCAATTGATGAACCCTTAGTTAAACTAAGAGGTGGGGGTGAATCAGTTTAAGACATTCATGGACATTTAAAACTCCTTTCATTCAAATCATTTATACCTTGATTTCATAAGAAACTTAATAAATAATGAATCAGCAAACTTAATGTGCGTAGAGAAAGTAATTAAGAAGATTAAAACATCACATCAACACATAATCATCAAGCACATAGACAACAGATATGAGTGGAAACCCATAAGGGAGAAAGCCACATATTATTATTGTTGTGATGCAAAGGCAAGCTCCAATTCCCTCTCACCACTGATTTTTTGTAGGCTCCAACCTACAAGAGGCTACTACCTAAAATTATCCAAGCTACAACTTGCAAGGAAGCTCCAACTCCCATCTATTTTCTGCAGCCTACAAACCATAGGAGGATCCTACCTCCACCAATTCCAACCGGTCATCCATCAAGCTACAACATGAAATGGAAGCACAAACTCCCATGTATTTTTATGGAGTCTACAACCCACAAGAGGATCCTACCTCAACCAACTACAATTGAAAATATATCAAGATACAACTTGATGTGGAAGCACCAAATACATCACACTACAATGAAATCATATGCTGATTTACTTGCATATCAGCTCTGTTTTTTTCCTTATTTAATTCTTCCCTTCCAGCCTTCAAATCCGCTTCATATCATCTCTGGATCTACACAGCATCTCTATCTTCTCTCTCTCATTCTTCCACTCTCTAACCTCCCTATGCATATTCCAATAACATCATTTATAGAGATCACTTCATGGTTGTTTGCATTCTATATTGGAATATGAAGTGAAAAGGAATGAATATTTCCTTCCACCCATTTATTTCCTCACTCAACATATTCAGGATGTTACAAATACAATTATTATAGTATCAAATGGAGTTTTTCTTTACCTGGGAGACTTTCCTTTGCATCAAAAACAATATAAAAAAATAATACATTTACAGTTACATTCAAATATTTCATTCAACCCTTTAATCTTCTTAGATTTTTTTTTTTTGTGTGGTTTTCCTCTTCTACTTCCCGTCCCTTTGTATTTTATGTTTCTGTAGATATATTCCAACTGTGCTACATGAATTCCTTTTTGGCCGACTTAACCCATGTTGTTGCACTATTTTGCACGAGCTCCTTGTCCTTTTTTCTTACCCAAGCGTTTTCTTGATGTGTTCAGACTTCTCTTTTTTTACCCAAGTATGTTATTCTATGTTAATGATTTTCGTTTGACTCACTGCCGCAACATTGTTCTGCACGAGATCCTGGTCCTTTGTTATGCATTCATATATTTTCTTTATGACCTGTGGTGTATGGCCCACATGAAATCCCTTTTAAAGTAGCGGATTACAATATCACAGTTTATTTCACATACATAAGTTAGCGATAAAAAATCACATATTTTATATAATAGAACGTGAAACAGGGGTTATCATTCCCACAACATTTGACCAATCACAATACATCGCACTCCGCTTTGGCCGAAAATTTTAACATTTAGAAATAACATATGTCCTATCTTGTGCGATATGTGATCACATCACATCGCATTCAACTTAACTTACCGTGTGAACGTTAAGCACAAAATATGAAATCTGCGATGTGCACTAATGCGTAGCTCCGACATGTGGCTCCTTCCTTTCACCGCATTACATTCAACATAACTTACTGTGTGAACCTTAAACCATAAAATATACAATTTGCACTAATGCACAGTTCTGACACGTGGCTTCTCCCTTTCACCGCATCACATCTTTATAATTTTATCGCATCACAAACTATTTAACATACCTTGTGAAGCCTTAGCATTGTTTACTATAATTTTCGATGTGCGAACTCGTGATTCGTTATCCGCTGTTGATTTGCCATATGATCTAACAGTCCTCACTGCGTGCCCCACCGTGCCAACATTTGTCCCTTCTCCACTTCACATCGCACACAAAATAAATTACCGTGTGACGACCTTTACACTTAAGCACTAAAATTTGCAATTTACGCTTTCGATCTCCGTCATCA